>QRDG01000974.1:289236-385372 GCA_012064385.1 Puccinellia tenuiflora | reverse complement strand
CACATTTTTGTGGCCCCTATAAAAAGGGCTTCTTCCCCAATTTTTTTGAGACGTTTTTTCTTGCTCTCTCTCCTCCATTGTTGTACTTTTTGAGAGCTCGATTCCTCCTCTTCCCTCCATGATTCTTGCCTCAAATTAGAGGAAAAGAGAGAGGAGATCTAGATCCGTTCTTCCACCAAATCAAATCTCCTCTAAGTGAGGGGAACTCGTTGGATCTAGATTTTGGGGTTGCTTTGTGTTTTTTTTAGGAACGCGCGAGAAAGCACGCCTTTTATATATAGAAGGAGAACACACAGTTACAAAAATCCACAACAACACAAAAGGTCAAAGACCTAAACATAAACGACTACTCCTCACAAAAACCCCACAATTTCCATCGCTCGGCTTCTGCCATAATTGCATCAAGCAAGCCAGCCTCCGTGCGAGCTCCTCTGCTAAACACCCAATTGTTGCGCTCTAACCAGATAGAGCGCATGGCAAGCAATACCAGGGAACGAACTTTAGGCACCTCCTTGGTAGGCCAGTGCAAGGCGGTCTTCGTCCACCAATCTTGAAGGTTCTCCATAGCCGGCGGCGTCAGCTCCGGCTGTCCAAGCCATGAAAGGATCTCAAACCAGATGGAGCGAGAGTAGGAGCAGTTGATCAACAGATGTTGAATTGATTCAGGCTCCTGGAGACAAATAGGGCAAGTTTCATCGTTAGTCAGGCCATGACGTAGCCGCCTCTCTCCCGTCCAACATCGGTTCCATGCCGCCTTCCACGCATAGAATTTATACTTCAAAGGGGCTTTACAATCCCAAATAGCCACGTGAAAAGGCCACACAGTCCGACCTTCAAAGAATGCAAGGTATGCCGATCTGGCCAAGTAAACTTTATTCCTAGTCCACCTCCACTCGAAACGATCAGCCGAATCCACGAGGGTAAACTGAACGAGGGTGTTCCATAAGGTAAGGAATTGGCCTAAGGCCGCAACCGAGAGTCCACCGACAATATCATGCACCCAAGCATTCGTGTTGAGCCCTTGCTCAACAGTTCGCATATTTTGGATCTTGGGATCCACGAAGTTTAGGAGAGCAGGAGCCAACATAACAACACTTTGATTCACAATCCACTTGTCGGTCCAGAAGAGACAACTTTGACCATTGCCAAGCGCAATGCAAACAGAAGCATCAAACATGTCCCGACAATTTTTCGAACAGGATAGCTCCCTCCCAGACCAAGGCTTGGTACTATCCGCACGACAGAGCCAGAGCCACTTCATACGTAAAGCATCATTTAGAATATGAAGATTGCGGATGCCAAGACCACCCAACCTAGTGGGTAGGCACACCTGATGCCAAGCGATAGGACAACTCCCTCCTTTAGCCGATTCCTCTCCACACCACAAGAATCCATGACAAATACCGTCCAACTGCTCGATTACTGCCGTGGGGACATCCAAGGCCAACAAAAAATAAATGGACATAGCCGTGAGCACCGCCTTAATGAGAATCACTCTCCCTAGCTCCGCCAAGAGTGATCCCATCCACGACGGCAAACGACACACAAGCTTATCCACATACGGCTGAAGATGGTTTTTAGAGATACGAATAGGGGCCAGCGGAAGACCAAGGTAGGTGCAGGGAAAGGAAACAATACCAAAGGCAGCAGTGGTTGCACCTCCTCCACAGCCGGAGCATCACAACGGATCAAAGTTGCCGTACTTTTGGCAAAATTTACACACATACCCGAGGCATCCCCAAAGAGTTCAACAACCCCAAGGCAAGCCGCACCTCAGAGTCCACAGGCTTAGTCAATAGGGCCACGTCATCCGAAAACAACGAGAGGTGAAACTTGACTCCCACATGCTCAAGGGGGCCAAAGAGGCCGTCCTGGTCGGCCCGCACAAAAAGTGCCGCCAACACGTCCATGGTCGAAACAAAAATCAACGGGGAGAGGGGGTCGCCCTGCCGAAGGCCACGCCTATGCCACTCCCTCTCCGTGGTATGCCCATTGACCAAGATTTTTGAGATGGTGGAAGAAAGGATTGCAATAATCCACGCGCACCACCTCTCCCCAAAACCACGTGCACGAAGCACCTCCAAAATGAAGGGCCAAGACACGGAATCAAAAGCCCTAGCGAGATCCAACTTGAGAAAAATAGCCGGCATTTTCTTGCGGTGAATGGCACGAATGGCACTTTGCACGAGCATAAAATTGTCCAGAATAGAACGCCCACGGATGAAAGCACTTTGATTAATGGCCACAAGCTCCGACATGCGGTGCCCCAAGCGAACCGCAAGTAACTTGGAAAAGATCTTTCCAAATCTATGGACCAAGCTTATAGGACGAAAGTCCCCCATTTCCACCGCTTCATCTTTTTAGGTAATAGAACCACCAAGGCTTGATTTAAGGTTTTAAACCCACGGTCGCGCAAAAGAAAAAGGCTATTAATAGCATCCACCACGACATTTTTGACAATGGCCCAACACTTGTGATAGAAGTTGATAGTGAATCTGTCTGGCCCCGACGCCTTATCCGCCGGCAAGCATTTGATCACATTCCAAACCTCCGCCTCCGACCAAGGAGCCTCGAGCTCTGATAAGTCGAGCCGATACAACCTCTTTGTTCTTCCTCTTAAATCCCTCCATAGCATTAGTTGCTTTGTTTGGATTTTGGAGAGAAGGATTTGACCACTTAGTGTGTTCTTGCCTTTTGCATTAGTTGCATCGGGGTGCTCTCCACGAAGATTCGTGGGATTGAAGTTCGAGAAGCTTGTTACTCTTGGGTGCATTGTGTTCCCAAGAGCTTGTGTCTCTTGAGTGCATTGTGTACCCTAGACGGTTTGGTGTGCCACGAAGACTTAGAGTTGTGAAGCTTCGGGCAAGATTTGGGAGCCCCCAATTGAGTTGTGGGTGTGTGCCCCAAGAATAGTGTAAAGGCTCCGGATTCCGCCTTGAAGGATTCCGATAGTGGAAGGTGAACCAAACTCTTGGGTGCGGTTCATCGGAGAATAGGGTGAGGCCTTTGTGGCATCTTGAGTAGGCCTCTTGTGTCGAGCTCACACCCCTCCAACGAGACGTACTCCCTTAACAAGGAGGAACTCGGGAATACATCCTCGTCTCTGCGTGCCTTGGTTATTTCTATACCCGAGCTATTTACTTATGCACTTTACATTGTGATAGCCTTCGTGCTTAAAATTTTATATCTTGCTATCACCTTGTTGCTTGCCTTGCTTAGCATAAGTTGTTGGTGCACATAGGTGAACTTAGTTTTATTAGGTTGTTGGTTTGTTAATTTAAACACATAGTTCTATTCCGCATTTATTAAGCCCTAAATCGAAAAAGTTGTAATCGCCTATTCACCCCCCCCCCCCCCCCCCTCTAGGCGATATCTCGGCATCATTTGTTCTTTCAACAGCATCGTAGAGGCCTGGGTGCACGTCCACAGGCACGCTGTCTCTGATGGCGGTTGCCACCTCCTTCACGGCTGCGGTCATGCTGCTGAAGACGAGCACCTCCTCATCCACCAAGGCACCCCTCTTCCTCTTCTTCTCCCGGCCCTCAGCTGGCTTCGGTGCAGGATCAGCAGGTTTGGCGCCTCGGGTGTCTGTCGGACCACCAAGGATGATGGTGTCTGACTCCTGCGTGTCAAGATCATCAGGCGTACCTAGAGGCTCAGAGGACCCCATGTCATGCCTTCCAGTGGCCAGACCGAAGGAGAAGATGGTCTGCATCTGCTGGTAGTTCTGGATGGGCTTGTTAAGGAACTTAGCGTCCTTGGGGTGATCCTACGGACGAACAAAAGTTAGACGGTTTGTGTTGACAGTTAGAAAGTGCAGAATGTTAAACAGCGAGGACAATGCTAACCATAATGTGGCCTCTCAAGTGCTCCAACTCCAAGATGTTGCTGCTAGTGTCCTCATCCCAATGTGCACCACTGAGTTCCTTCAGCTTTGACACCTTGATCCACCTCACCCTCCACTTCCTCAGGTGGTTATAGATCTGAGTAGAGGTGACCTCCTGGCTGGAGAACTCAAAAACCAGCTTCGCAACTGTGTTGAGATGCACCTCCTTGAACCCCTTGTCAGTCCTCACCCCGGAGCCGATGAGCTCGCACATCTTGTTCAGAAATGCAGGCCACTTCATTTGCGTCCCCATCTTGTTATTATTATCCTTATCACCTGCTCTCCTTATAGCATTCTCCGCCAGCGCCATCTATGAAGTCATCTTAGGCACCATGAAAATGTCTAAATCATGCGTACCTAGCTGCTCCTCTGGCTGAGAGTCCGGGACAAGAGATAGAGCGAGCTGGCTCTCCCCCTCGAGCAGAGACTGGCTAAATTCCTCGGTGGTCATGTCCTACACCGGTCAGGACCAACACAAGGATCAGAGGACTAAGGGATTTGACCGCAATTAAGAATCATCCGAAGCTAAGCTCATGAACACCACGAATCTAGCAATCACAACTGATCTACGCTACGATCCTATTCATACGCACGGATGTAACCTAGAACAGCAACTCATAAGCACGGATCTAAGCTAGAACAGCAACTCATAAGCACGGATCTAAGCTAGAACAGCACGGATCTAAGCTAGAAGAGCAAACCCTAAGCACGGATCTAAGCTAGAAGACCAAACCCTGAGCACGGATCGAAGCAAAAGACCTACTAGGTTTGTAGTGTGCTTACAGGCATCGTAGCGTCGACTGCCGCTGTCTGCTCGCCCAGATCGATGAAGAAGCTCCCCACCGTCGGCCGTTGACCACCGCCGACCAGAGTAGAACGTTGAAAGGACAAGGATGTCGCCTAGAGGGGGGTGAATAGGCGATTTAAAATTATTACGGTTAAGGCTTGAATAAATGCGGAATAAAACTAACGTTTAATTTATCAAGCCAAAACCTAAACTAGCTAGGTTTACCTATGTGCACCAACAACTTATGCTAAGCAATATAATCAACTAGGTGATAGCAAGATATATAACTTCAAACTCTATGGCTATCACAAAGTAAATAGCATAAGTAAGAAACTCGGATATAGAAATACCAAGCCACTTGGAGATGATGATTTATCCCGAAGTTCACTTCCCAATGGAAGCTAGTCTCTGTTGGAGCGGCGCGGTGTTCACCAATGTGAAACACCGAGTAGCCTTGATATGGCACACCGTATCTCCGTTGTGTCTTACCACCAATGTGGCGAGGCACTTGTCACTATGTTGCCGTTGAGGTTGACAACTAGAACCTTTACAAGGATGAAGCACACTCCACAAGTTGGAGGGTCTTCACCAAATGCACCGAGCCGCCAAGACTTGATGCGCCAAGGCCAGGGCACACACCACAACTCAATTGGTGGCTCCCGGCAATGTCTTCGTAGCTACCAAAGCTCCGAGACGAACAAGGTTGAGTCACACTCCACAATTGGAGGCTCCCAACAAATCCCGTGAGCCACCGAGACTCCGAGAAAACAACCACCGTCTAGGGTACCAACGTGCCCTAGAGGAACAAGCTCTAGGGCACCAAAGCACCCAAGAGAAACAAGCTTCTCAACTTCACTTTCCACAAATCACCGTGGAGAACTCAAACCGATGCAACCGATGCAATGGCAAGAACACACTAAGTGGTCAAATCCTTCTCTCCAAAATCCAACCAAAGCAACTAATGCTATGGAGGGATTTAAGAGGAAGAACAAGAGGAGAAACACAAAGAAACTCCAAAGATCTAGATCCAAAGTGTTCCCCTCACTTAGAGGAGAAATCGATCGGTGGAAACGTGGATCTAGGCCTCCTCTCTCTTTTCCTCAAAAACTAGCAATAACTATTAGAGGGATTGAGAGATAGCCAAGCTCAAGAGGGTCAACAATGGAGGGGGAAAATAGCTCAAGAAGTTGGCAAAAGGGTTAGGTTTTATTTGGGGAAGAAACCCCTTAAATAGGGGCTCCAAAAATAGAGCTGTTAGAGAAAAACAGCAGCAGCACAGGCGTCGGGCCGGCCTGGCAGCCGGCCCAGGCCGGCAGGAGAGCCGGGGTGGCACCCGAGTGGGCCGGCCTAGGAGCCGGCCCAGGCCGGCAGTGAGGCCGGGGCGGCAGGAGCAGCGCTATGTGTTCGGTTAATATGGTTAATTCACTTCGGTTAATACGGTTATATGGTAAATAAGATTTTAATACTTCGGTAAATACTGTTAGATATGAAATACAGTTCGGTTTCGGTAATAACCATTTAATTTCGGTTCAGTTTCGATAATAACCAAATTAACCAAAGTTGACGCGATTTTTTAAATAACACATAAATTTTACGGTGATATTTTTCAGTTTTATATTTTATATGACCGAAGTAGACATGTTGTAAAAGTGAGAGACAAAAAACAATGAAATTTTGGTAGAAAGCAAAAAAATAGAACGCTAGTAGGAGTTGAACTCACGATCTGTGGGTAAGGAATCAGAAGTTTACACGTACGGCGGATCAATGTTTGTAATATATTGGACCATAGATGGTATATAGAACATATATGTTGCGCTGGGATGGGCTTTGGACGTGAAACTTCTGCTGGAGTGGTCTTTTCGGTTATATCGGTTAAACCATCGGTTTTTCGGTTTTAAACCGAATTAACAGAAGACCTTTCGGTTAGTGTTTTTACTAATCGTAACCTAACCATGAAACCAGAAAAACTAAAAAATCGGTTGCGGTTAGGTTTTTTTCGGTTCGGATTTCGGTTTCGGTTCGGTTATGTGCAGCGCTAGGCAGGAGGGCTGGGGACGCACCCGGGTGGGCCGGCCTGGGAGCCGGCCCAGGCCGGCAGGGAGGCCGGAGGCCCACCCGAGGAGACCGGCCGGGGAACCGGTCCAGGCCGGCGGTGAGGCCGGGGTGCTGGCCGAATGGGCCGGCCTGGGAGCCGGCCCAGGCCGGCGGCCCATTTTCCTTTTTTTTCTTTCTAATAAAACTTCCAATAGTAAAACCGCAATAACTTTCACTCCCGAACTCCGTTTTCGATAATCTTGGACTCGTTGGAATCGTCACAACGAGCACTACAAGAATATGCAGAGAAACATCATTGTTCAATAAGATATGGTAAAACCAAATGATGAAAGGTAAAAGCTTTCTATTGAAAACCGGAAAACCATATCTTTTGCAAATGAAGTCCGAATGACATGAAACCACTTTTGTTGGAAAGAGGACGAAAAATGCTACCCAATAACAAGTGAAAATATTGAAACCAAGCAAGGGAGATTTTGCTAATAAATGGAAGAGTGAAACCTTCCGCATAGATGGACCGGCAAAATCTCCAACACCAAAAACTCAATAGGGGACACATATGAAAACCGTTTTCGGTGATCTTGGCCTTGTCATGAAAAACACGACAAGCACCAATACCACACTACGATAAGATCCAAATAGAAACCAATAAAGATGATGCCAAGGATGCAAAGGTTTGAGCTCTCTACAACCGATACGCTAAAGCTCACTTGAGAGCCCCTCTTGATAGTACGGTTACCTATCCTAAAACCCGGTCTCCCAACTACACCGCGAGACCGGTAAAATAGAAACCCTATCAAGATCATACCTTTTCCTTGCGCATTCCACTTGAGCTAGATGATGACGATCTTGATCTACTCTCAAGTGGATCAACTTTCTTGATTGTGCTCCGC
Organism: Puccinellia tenuiflora; assembly: GCA_012064385.1. Lineage (NCBI taxonomy): Eukaryota > Viridiplantae > Streptophyta > Magnoliopsida > Poales > Poaceae > Puccinellia > Puccinellia tenuiflora. The sequence goes on along the minus strand of QRDG01000974.1, from coordinate 377,754 downwards.
TCGGTGAATATTGTGCTCCGCTCAGTGAAGACTCGCATATTGCTCCCCCATACACTAATATGGGAGAGACACTCTTTCGCATATCTTCACATGCCCTTATCTTGTATGTTGATCAACTAGCACTTAGCCTTGATCAACATATAATCTTCTTCTTTTAGCCTTGACTCCAACATATGGAGTTCAAGCATTCCTTACGAACCAACACTGCAAATATAACTCAAAGCACACATTAGTACATAGAGATTGTCATTAATTACCAAAACAACATATGGGGCAACCATGCTATTTCAAACGTGCCGCCGCTTACCTGGTCGTCGTCGATGAAGCTCGAAAAGGGGAAATGGTGGCGGGAGTTTCGGCGGTGAGAGGAGAGGGGTGAAATAGGGGAGGCAAATCCAGGACGGTGAGCCCAATTTCTCCCGCCACCATTTTTGGCCGCGCGCGCGTTCGCGCGAGGCAGCGCGCCATCTCCCCCGCCTGCACGAGCTCGGCTCCAGGATCCCGATTTTGCCTTGCGGGAGGGTGGCTCTGGAGAAACAGCCGATTTGGCCGTTCCTCTCGGGCCTTGTCCTGAGTGCTTTAAGGTTCGTGCAGATGCAGGCACGCGGAAGGGGCCAGGCCACCAAACAGGACGAAATTCGTCTCCAACAGTGCGTTTTCACGGGCCGTGGGCAACCAAACACGCCCTTGATTTTCATCTAGATACGTGAATGCCCGGTAGTTCTGACCAAAGATTGAACTTAGAGTTTCTAGAAGTACCCAACTCCGACTGAAAAGAGTTGCATGGAAAATGCTAAGTCACTGCTTAGAGGTTCTAGGCGGATTTCATTTGCAAGTGTTGGACCTATACAAATGAACTTCATGGACATGAAATGTGAAGAGTCGGTGGTTCTGACAACATATTAGCCCGGTAGTGTGGGGGAAGACTTGCATAGGATCTCACCTTTAGGTGAGATCGTAGGATCACGCAAAAAAAAACATATTTGCGAATTGCTAAAAAATCTGAAAAAAATTGACAACATGCATCTCGGTACTTTGCACAACGTCAAAAAATTTCAAGTTCAAATTTCTCTTTTTGTTTCTCACGCTGTACATCGAATTTTGAGCTGATTTTTTTTGGAGTTGTGCAAAGTACTGAGATGCATGTTGTCAATTTTTTTTCAGATTTTTTAGCAATTCGCAAATATGTTTTTTTGCGTGATCCTACGATCTCACCTAAAGAGCAGATCCTATGCAAGTCTTCCCCCGGTAGTGCGAATGGAAACAGAGTCATGTCCGAAAATGATTTCCTAGCAGCCTCTCAATCTCATTGGGTCGTAGGTATCAGGACAAAGTGTTCACAGGTTCCAGGGTGGAAACAAATTGGATATTAGAAAAATTCTAGTGGATTTTGAGAGGAAAATCTATGGAAATTTGTTCTTTTCGTGTAGTTATTTTATACGAAAATTAAATCACACAAACAATCATGATCAGAGCTGTTAATGATTAATCCATAATGTGTGTTTGATCTGAGAAAGACCTATGATCACAGTCGTTTATGTGTTTAAATTTTCATGCAAAATAACTTTCCAGAAAGCACGGGAGCACTCCTCCTAACTAATGGTGCTGAACATTCGATAAAATTTGAGAGAACTCTCAGCCCAAATCAATAAGTTTCTAGAAGATTTTTCATTAAGTTCTTCAAAGATTTCTGGGTCGCAATCAACCCCGTGAATAAAGTGCGCCTGGTTCTTGTTGGCACGTTTGACACCGCACGGCACAAGTACATTTCAGTCACCGACTAAAACCTGAAAAAACTGGCACCCTCGGATCTCGATCCAACGGCAGGACACCGACCTCAGACCAACCAAACAGCGGCGCAACCGTGCAAGCGGCCAACCAGCCTTCCTGCAAACCGCTGTTCCGAAAAGCGCCGCCCCCTTCCCTTTCTTTTCCTCCCAGGCGACGCGAATGGAGAAGGGCTCAGGCGCCACCGCGGGGGGCAGCGCGCCGCCACCGCCGCTGCCGCAGCTGGATGAGTATCCTTTCGGGGGAAGAAGCCCGTCAAGAACCCCTTCGTCCCCATCGGTACGCGCCTCTCTCTCTCTCTGCTCGCGCGAGACGCGCGCGGCCCTCGCTAGTTTAGGGGTCAGTTCGTTGGGAACTGCTAGGGTTGTCGATCGATCGTCTTGTCCTAGGTTTGGCCCGGATTATACATGATTTCGAAGATCCGAGTTATCCGAGCTCTTTGAGTGATATACTTGGCATAGGAAACTATGGATTGTGTTGTTTTAAGATGGTAGGATGGTGGTTGTTGCCTGTTGGGATCTTTTGGCGTGAACTGAGAGGTGCATGTTTTAATGATATTAAGTTTAAGGAAAAGCTATCCAACTTGACGGATCAGCAGCTGTGAGGAGATTAAATGGTGCCAAATCGTGTAGAACTGAATGGTTGCTGAATTGTATGGGTAAAACTTCCGTAAATCATGATGTCAAATCAGTTGTTTTCATTAAATCAGTTGTCAAGTGAACTGAACTGGTTAATGGGATTCTTCTAAATGTACAGTGTAGGATGCTCATAGTTTGTCATTCTATATGTATGTCCTTCAACGTTTTCTTTGTTGAAATTGAGTGCTTCGTTTACTAGATTGAAGGCACATCGTTGTGCTATTACTCATTGGTAGTTTTACCCCTTTTATGCTCTTATGCCTTTTATCTCACCAAGGTAACATTGTTCAGCTCAGATGAGCCAGCTCACTTTCTGTATGCTCCCCAAACCTTTGGAGGGATATGTTAAGGAATCGCCCTTAATATCCAGGTTAAAGCACGGAACTATTGGGTATTTGCGTTCCAAAAACTTTGTTATTTCATGTCATGTGTGGCAAGAAAGTAATTTGAGCAGTCAGCACCGCACCTGTCCAAGAAACTCATTAGCTTTGGCTGGAGTTTTCATATTTCTTAGTCTTGTAGGTACGGTTACTTGGTACTTTGTTCCTCAACTCTAGATTCTGAAGTCACTTAAGCTGATGAAGTTGGCTTCTAAAAAATTCAAACCAGGGGCGAAGCAATTTGCTTTGTGAGGAACTTACATTTATTGTTTTTAACATATGTAAAGCTGGTTGTGGAAGTAATTGGTACTTATTAGTGGAAATGAAATTAGTTAGGTGCGGTAGCCAAGGAAAATCAGATCTCAAGGATGGCTATGGGGAAATTCAGTTAAGTGTAGGGCACATGCTGTGTATGTTCGGGTCGGTGCTTACGGATCGATAATAGATGTTTAAGGAGTCTTCTTAAGATAATAGATGTTTCCAGATCCTTGTTGATCACACTCTGACACTTAATCATCACCTGAACCATCCACTTTGAAGTTGAGGATGCCCTTATAAGTTGAAAGAGCCTAACTGCCTAAGGACGACTTGTCGTTTTTTCTGGATTTTATACGAAGCTTGAAGCTTCTTCAAGGGGGTGGCTGGTCATAGGACTCGCAGGCCAGTGTTTGTGTAACTATTTTGTGACTTCCACTGACGTTATAAGCTATTGCACCAACCAGGCTGAAAAGTATCATTGTAAATGATAAATGGTAGCCCTATGAACTTTAGAAACACTTCTGATGTTTTCATGTCTTGCTTTGCTCAAATCTGTTTTAAACATTTCACAATAGCATGGTAAGCTGCATATTCTGGATGTTGCACTGTGCCTGCTTTTAATTGAACTAGAAGTACGGTGTTTTCAGGTTCCTTTCTGTGGCTACTTTAACTGTCCATCTCAAAGCAAATGGAAACTTGGTTGGGAATACTATTATCGGTACTCATTTATGTGTGGATGATCTCACCTTATTTCCTCACTCAAATCTATCTTGTTTCAGGTGCATTGGTCACTGCGGGTGTCCTGACAGCTGGTCTAGTCAGCTTCCGGTACGGGAACTCTCGACTGGGTCAGAAGCTGATGAGGGCCCGTGTGGTTGCACAAGGTGTAACGGTTGCTCTGATGGTCGGCAGCGCGTACTACTACGGTGACCAAATCAAGGTGTTCAAGAAAGGGTCTAGCCCATGAAAAGTTGACTGGATAGTGGTTTGCTTTGTGTATGGGGTCAGAATGTCGTATAATTATGTACGGAAGGTTCATCTGGGGCTCTGCTGTGCTGTTCAATTGCTCCCAGCCTTGGGTATTAACCATGTGATTTAGGCTTGGGATGTGGTAGCGAACTGAAATGTTTTTTTGGCTCGGTGTCCTGGTTCTCCTTACGAATAAACATTTTCGTTATCAACATACAGTTACGTCACTTGTTGTGCTCGTGGCACATTACTGTTCTTTCTGTTCACCTTTGCTATTAGGATTATCATCAGTTGTATGGGTTAGTTTGGTGCACCCAGCACCCTTGACCTCTCAACCATTTGTTCCCCCAGATGAGTAACTTGGGCACATGATCAACAATATTCAGGTACCATTCACATGTGCAAAAGAAGAAAAATATTGTTTCCATTAATTACACTAGAATTGTCATTTCCTTCTCTGCATGTTACATTTGAACATTACGTGGTTCCATACAATTTGCATTCGTCAGGGGGAGATGTAAAGCTCAGCGGTGGCCCTCCCACGCTTCATCAGCTTCCTAGTTTCATTCTATTAACACCTAACACACAAGTGCACATCATCGACTGCTTAAGAACTATACAACATTTCTTTTACCAGCATAATTTGGCAACCGATACACCGACTATACAGAACACTACCAGCAAAAAAACAACTTTCCCTGTTCATCATGAAATCTTCCGACCGCATAACAGATCCAGTTATATGCACAAGCCTGAAGAATGGTATCAGCTTTGCATCACCCGTGCAGTTGCTAATGTAGTCAAATATCCCCCTCCTACCAAAAAGAATCATCTATCCCCTGCAGAATCGCATGTTTTTCGCTGCATACACGCAAAGCTGAATATGCAGCCCGGAACATATATCGCCAAACTGGAGGTCGCCACCCTGAGCCTGATGGGCATAATACAGTTGATCAGACTGGGTAATGACCCAAGTGAATTGCTCACCCCTCCTGCGTCCTTCACAGATTTCTCAGGAATTTGAGTACCCGACAGTTCACACTAGTCCAAGTAACATCATCTGTTCTCTAAAGTGGTGAACAATCTCCGGGCCTCTTCCAAAGGATCCACTTGAAATGATTCATTGACCCAAAAGTTCTGCATGTTCTGTACTGGAAGTACATGAGGAAGCTCTCCATTTGATACATTTATTGCATTCGGATCGAGAACTGATGCAATAACATTCTGCAAAGGTATAAAAACGCATTAAACAACATCCCTTCCAGGAACCCTAGTAGAGTAATCATAGTTTTCAATCATTCAACACCTGGGCAACCAATGCAGCAGCTTGTTAAGTTGTTAGGGAGAGAGATCAGACAACATACAAAAGCATCTTCCATGACTGAAGTAACGGATCCATAAAATTCATAACGACCTAATGGCTACACAAGCAACGCTTCCCTTTTACAAGAGCATAATGGTCCCCTAACAATGCTAGTAATACAGTGTCCTCATGTTCTTTATAAAGTTGTAATGATCAACTGATAGAAAAAGCATAAACTCACCAGAGTTCCCTTCCGACAAGCACTGAGGACGATAAATCTCAGAAGTTTCTCTTCCAGGCTACTAAATACATTGCCGATACCAGATGATAGCTCCAAGTCTCGGCAAGAGATGTCAGGAGGAATTCCATAGTTTTTTACAACGACATTTTTGTGCTTCTTCAGCATTGTTTGTATGCACGAACCAACAGTTTGTTGTAACTTTGCATTCTTTCTATCTTTTGAAAACTTCAAACTAACAGAAGCATCTAGGTCGGTGATTTCCTGCAGCCTGAGCAAGAGTTCAGCCCTTGCATCATCAGCCCAGCAACAGCACAAAGATTTTCCATTATCTGTTAAAAAGAAGAAGAAACATTTTTTATACATGATTCTCCAAGTAAAACAGAAATTGGATAAATTAATTTTTTTGATTTAGGATAGAATGTTGCAAAAATACTAGAGTTGGCCTGCATCTCTTACCAACAATAAACCCAGCTTGTGGAACTTTTACTTTTAGTACTTTGCCCTTGTTAATTGCTTCCGCAGTCTGCAAGTCATTTAAAGAACTGTCCAATATCAACAAATGGATGGCAACTACCTGTGTAAAGAATGAGACGACAAATGAGAGAATGATTGAGCCTGAATACAGCTGAGAGACTTAGACCTATACATGGGCCAAAAACACAAGCAGATATGACTTACCCTGCACTGGAACTGCATGGGCCTACTGTCTTTAAATTGCTTCTGATGTAAGAGCGGACACGGCGAAACTGTGCTCGGTGAACTGTCCTTTAAGCCACCAGTCAAGAGTGGGGAAGTAGCACGTTCTCTATTCAGTTCAGTATGACTGATGGATGTAACTTCAATATATGTTACTGGGGTTAACAATAGTTCATGTCTGTAGCAAGAAAAATAATTTCAGATAGCACAGAGTATGTCACTTTAAGTTTGCAGAACACAAAATAGGTAGCTGCGTTTCATAAGATTCAGTTTCAGTTAAACATTATGTGGAAAGACCATCATCTCTATTATCAGTAATGGTAACATGTATTGCCAATTATAACTCTTTAAGTCGCCTTTAGCAAGAAGACTTGGCAACATTAACTTTATATTAATGCAGGACTAACGCATCAACTTATTTTAGTAGTTGGCTAATAGATCTTTAACACAGAAATTCAGTGTCAGCTCTCACATTAGCTGCATACCCAAGATCCTGCATACAGCATTTCCCATTCTACAGAGATTACTTGCCTTGCAACTGACTACACCCTCAGTGAGAGCAGTCAAAGTATGAATAAGAAACACATGTTTTTCTACTGATAACGGAGTGCAACTACACTTTATTAAGGATTTGTTCAACCTAAAATCTAGTACAATGCAGAGGCCCTTTTTTGGTCGTATCTAAGTTCCCATGCCATATATACAGGCAAGGGACAATTCTGCATAGACATTTCTTTATTACAGCCAAGTAACTTAACATGGTAAAGAAATATAAGATTTCATGGAAAGCCAGGAAAGGAAGGAGCACAACACACTGTGTCAAGAGGACGCGGTGGAATGTCACTGCTGCCCCTCGTCCTATGCCAACGGGATAATAATGTTTGCTTAAGTATCCACGGAGCCGCACCTGCAATGAATTCCATTAAGTAGAATGCCAAATTGAGCATGGATAATGCCATTAATTGAAAATGCTAACTAGTCATTTACCGTTTGATTTTCATCAGCGACATGGATACATATGTTGTGCTTCTCAATACCAGGCACAAGTCGTCGATCCTTATAGTCATGCGAATGGACATTTTCTACTTTCCCATGCAATGATATCAAATCTCCTTGGACAAGTTTCTTACTTTGCAAGTTAGAAGAACCAGAAGGCTTTTTACGCATCATAATCTCAGTGCATGAAGAGACAGTAATAACTTCAATTGAGTAAGAGCACAAGCCATTCAATACATAACACAAGGCATCATATTCTTCCATCTTTTTGCTCACTGATTCACAATGAAAATTCAACTGAAAATCCAAGTACTGACGGAAGCCATGCCAAGATTGTACTAATCTTATCTCATTATGTAAGGTATTTCTGGAAAATGGCTCATCCACCTCCCCAATAGACTGGTCTACAATACCCTGCTTGATGTTTATATTACCATTAAAGGTAATGGCAAGGCTACAAAGTTTATCTTGAGAATCTAATGAAAGTTTGCCGCATTGAAAACATCCACAGCCTTTCACGGCAAAACTCAAACTATCACTAGGACATTCGAGAAGATAGTAGCCACCAATCCGCAGTAACTGCAGTTTAACCAGAGAAATCAGTAAGTCTAGCTATAACTAAGGCTAAATTTGAAAATAAGCTTCGTATAAAAATTATACCTGATACTTAAGTAAACACCCTGCCTTAAACTCCAATAAAATCCTTGATGGGCAACCACGTTCTTCATCACTAGTATCTAGAATAGTACCATCTGATCCACAGGAATAGCTAGACACTAGAGTGCCAGAAAGACTGGTGGTTCTGAAGCTTAGGGAACATGGAATGTGACATGGTTTCTCCATAGGCACATTGGAATCACAAAGTGAACGAGTGCTTGACATTCTAAAGCTCTCAGCATGCTCAATGCAATCATCTTGCCCAGCAAACTTTAAATTGTACGGCACTATCACAGCCTCAGCATACATGCTAGGCTCTGGACTGTTCTGATGCTGCAAGAACAAAATGGCGTAATGAGAACATAGTCAGTCACCACTTATGAGCATGATGATGCTAAAAAAGATTGTGACGAAAGAGGTGCTCACATTACTGATAGCTGGAAAAATGTGCGACAATTTCAGAAGGTGAAACAGCCTGGCACAATTATTAGTTTGGGAAGGAATTTGTGAGGAAGGGCTACTGCGATTCAGTTCACTCCAATGGACTATAACATAGATCTTGAGATGATGCACTCTTTTTCGGCATGAGAGCTGCTGAAACACAGCCTTGCAGGATAGTGGATCAGCGACATCATAATGATCTAGGTAAGCCACTGGCCCTTCAAGGGCTAGTTTGCAATCATTTATCTGGATGGCAATAGGAAAATCAGAGTGCTGAATATATTTATTATAAAAAATGGTTGAGTGAATGTGTGAAATACTTTTGAAGTTTAATTGCATAAATCAGAACATATACAAGCCTAACAAACTTGAAGGTTGGTTATGGAGGAAGATCAATTGTGCCAGTTCTACTACACTTGTCCATTTCAGTGTACATAAATGTGAAAAAAGTCAGTACAGCAGACACAGGTACAGAAACTGTAGATGTTGAGTATTGAGTTGTTCAGCTGTACTATGTAAGGCTCTTGAGTTATCTAATTATATAATCTTGGGAACATAAATTTCCTATTAAACCGCTAGATGCTACTTGTCTCTAGTTTACTAGCAACGACCGCGTACAGAAGATTATACAAACACGTAAGCCAAGAAACTCCTACAGCTGAAAGTGTATCACTTCATTGTACTGTATCATCAACCTACCGAATCAAGATCAAGGCAGTTGTACAGAACAGAGTTCTATTCATACTTCAACATATGCCGTATTTGTTAACAGATGAATGGTACGGTCTTAGTTCCGATGTTCAAGTGAGTGTCATGCAGTCGATCGATAACTGAACTTAATACATGAAATGCATCACTTTGTGAGTGTTGTACAGTAAGTTATGGCCATCACCTCATAGATGCCATCCAAGCAAACATTTGGCGGAAGATCAGGTATAATAATATCTATACATCCTGTGTCATCAACCAGCTGCAGCCTACTTGGAAGTAAAGACATCTGTATGCATCAAAGACATGGTCACAAAGTGTATCATAATCCAAGCTGTCAACACTAGGTCGTGAAAACGAGGCGTCCATGCAACTAACGTTTTCTGCAGTTTATACACTTGGTAACATAATATCCTCAAATCAATTGACATAATCTGTTTATAAGCCTGTCTACATGCAAATTATATTCAACAATAAGCCTGCACAGGTAAAGCATCTGCCAACTATAATATATGGAGTGTTTGTAGCAAGCTTCAGGGATGCGACAAAAGATGCAAGAAAATCAAGTCTCTACAAGAACTAAATAAATCAATTAACCGGGTTTCCACCTCCGGTTGGCGACATGAATGCAGTGAAAGAAATATGGGAGTTGAATAATCGTTAAAAGAAAGTAGGACACATTCCATGAAACGTACTTTTAGTATCTTGCAAGGAGGACTGAATAAAAACCAAAGAACTTTTGAAGCAGAGCCATCAAATTTTAGAAGTCACCTTTATGCTTCCCACTAATAGAAGGCCCAGATCGGCAGTTGAAAATATCCTTTTGGTGGTACCAGGATAGGAAAGCCCATCACATAGAATTCGGTTAAGTCCCTGGTTCTTGCCCACTTCTTCCATACCATTCCAACACTTGAGCATTATTGATATCCACAATGATTCACACTTGCAGATGAAATTAGCAAAGGGTATTACCTAACCAAAATTAAATGGTTAGATGGATAAAAAAGTCAGAACAAATTTAGTTTCATGTATACTGCATGGAATTAAAGGAGAAACTATTACCAATTTACAAGCTTCCAAGTTTGATCCTGTGCTTGAACTGTCACAGTTATGATTGCAGAATTTCATAAGGAAATCATGCTGTGCAATCAGATTCAGGTAAGTAAACCACACAGAAAATAGTTTTTAAAACATGACAAAGGGTTGATACAATGAGCACCATTCAGTTCTATTACCATGTGAAGTCCCAAACCATAATCAAAAAATAATAACAAAAGAAAAACACAAATGCCTAAGAGCCGTGCTACTTTCAGAAATACTAATCAGTCCACATCCTTATAAGTAGACAGGCCACAATCCAGAATTTACCTACAAAAAAATATTCAAGATACTGTCTAATATGTGTAAATCTTGCCAGGCCCTCTGAAGTGTGAGTCAAAAGATGCTCATAGTTTCGGTGACTCCTACATGTGTTCAGGGCAAAAACAAATATTATGAAGAAACTGAAAAGCTAGTAGAGCAAATATATGATGTGTCAAATTGTGAAAGATTGTAAGAAAGGTGAGCTAATTTACTTTACGCTGTGAAACCAACATCAGTTAAGAACATGCAAGACAAAGCAACACTGCAATTATACTATCGAGTATGTGGAGACACGACATAATGCATTTTGTGATATGATACCCATTCAGTGAAACATATAGTAACTACTAATGAACATGCCTGAGGTTCGAAGCCCTTTGAAGAGAGAACTTTAGTAGCATAGGTGTGAACCAATCCTTGCTTCTGTTGATACCTTGCAGTTCAAGAGTTTCAGTTAAATAAATTAGCAGCAAATACAATGGAGCAATATATTATTTACTCCAGTCTATAAACTGTTATGACAATGCAATAACAGTTAGCGAAGTTACATTTTTTGAGCCCCAAATCTCTTTCTTCGAACCTAACTTGAATTTCTGCTTAAAGCATGATGTCAAAAGTAACGTCCTGGAAAATGATGGAACAAAAAAAACTATACCATGAGATGAGAAAAAAATATGTATCTTGTCAATCATGGGTAAAGTATCTGAGATAAGTAGAACTATCATAAATCCATACCAAAATCTAGCGGACAGATCCAAAGAGTTGACATACTTTCCCAACAGACCCTTGTTCTCTGCCCTCATATGACATCTGCACCAACAGTAAAAACTGTTGAGTGTGCCAGTAACATAAAGATACTGATATGCCAGAAGTTTCATCTTACTTTGAGTCCACCAGAGAGAAAGAATTTACAGTAATGCTAGTTTTACTGCATGTTCCAAGTAGAACAGCCTTTGCCCAAGCAAAATTTAGACGAACCAATCGGAATTTCTTCACAGAAATCTACAAGAAGGACAAGAACAGTTACACTGGCATCTAATAGTATTTAAATAAAAAAGATGAACAATCTGCAGATCAATGCTCAAAACTGCAAAACAGCAACATACAAGAGCACCAATTCGAAGAGAATGTGGCGGCACAAGCTGCTTATCATCAATTAGGAGCCACGCAATCTCATCCAGCTCAATCAACATGCCCTGCATGTAAATTCCAGAGACAATCCCACTGTACACTCCAGTGCACTTCCCTGGCAGCTCACGCAACGGTGGAACGCCCACAAATGATGGGCACCATGCCACCATTGTTTTCGCAGATGACACCAACATGGTGCATGAGCCCTTCTTCCCAACAGAAACCATTTTCTTCCTCAACCCCGTGACAGACAGCGGTCTCGCAATCAGCCTCGCCAGCACAGGCCGCCACCTGCTTGCGGAATCCACAAAGTATACAAACTTCTCCACCTCAAACTTGTGATCCTGCCCAGATTCCGGCTGTGACGCCTTGCACTGGCGGCACCCACAGCACATCATCTCTGCTATAAACCCGACCAGGTCGCCGCCCCCATCCGCCTTACTCTTCTGCGCAGCGTGCGGCACGCTGAACACCACGCTAACGGATCTCACCACCCCGAAAACGCGGCCGCGGGTGGCCGAATCAGGCTCCGCGTCCACGCAATTGAGCAGAATCGCCGCCAGGAAGCTAGGGCCGGGGACCGGACCGGGCGCCTCAGCCAGGCGCCATCGGACCACCTCCAGCACGCCGGCTTCGTTTTGGCGGATGGGCGGGAGGTAGTTCCAGGCGAGGATGAGGATCTCGCGACCGATGGCGGCGGGGTCGAAGTCGAGGAGGTAGCAGCAGACGGAGGCGGCGGAGGAGGGGTCAGAGAGGGATAGGCAGTGGTTGCGGCAGGCATCGGCGAAGGAGGCGGGAGGGAGGGAGAGGGTGCCGGAGAGGAGGACTGGGTGGGGGATTGGCGAGAAGGAGGCCGTGGTAGGGGCAGGATTTGGAGGGGAATGCTTAGGCTTTTTGCGGGGCTGTGAGGTGGAGGTGGAGGGGCGAGGAGAGGGAGAGGAGGAAAAGAGGGAGGAGGCGCCGGTTGTGGGGCGCCGGAGGCGGAGGAGGTCGGCGACGGCGAGCCGGGGAGGGGTGGATGCCCCCGGCGGCGGCTCCATCGCTAGGGATTGGGAGTGGGGACTGGGGAGGGATGGGGGGGGGGGGGGGGGGGGGGGCCTCTTTGCCGTTTGGGAATTGGGAGTGGGAAAGAAGATGAGTACGCGGGAAGTGTGAAACAGAAAACGAGGAGTCCAGGGCCAAGCGAGTTGACTAGTCAAATGGGTGTGGGCGCCCTGACTAGTCAAAACTATTCCGTTTTGAGGACCTCCCCCGGCCCATCCCCACCCGACCCACAAAAAAAACCTCCCCTGCTACCTACCACACGCACCAGCTGAACCCCATCCCGATCGAGTTGCCTTCTTCCTCATGACGCCCGGTGATGCATGTAAAATGCATACATGAACTTTGAATTATAATTCTCATATTTCAATCATATTTGCATCATATAAGGGTTATATCATTGTTTTATAATGATTTTGGGGATAATTCACAGTTTCCCCATTTATTTGGAATTAACCCTGTACTGGCAGAAAACCCTATTTTCTATATTTTGATGTTTCAGGGACCCAAACAACGTCCAAATGAGCTGAAAATTTACGGGGATCATTATTTTGGAAGGAGGAAAACCTAGGAGCGAAAAAAGCAAGCGAACGGAGGCCGGAGGGCCAAAAGGGGGTGCCCCACGTGGCCTGGTACTATAGCTGCGTGGGCCCACCTATTTTAGCCCTCGTGGCCCCGTTTGCATCGATCCTTCGCCCAGAAGCTTCCTCGCGACCTAAAACGACTATAAAATAGTCCCCCGACATTTTCCAGAGGGAGGCGGCGGAGAAACACAAAACCAGAAACCGAGAGATAGAAGGCTGTCGCCGGAGAAGATCGGAGGGGGGAAACGCCGCCGGAACCACCTCCGGGGGTCTTTTCCATCCCCCCTCTGGAGTCTCCATCAACACCACCGCCAAGACCAGCACCATCTCCATCACCATCTTCATCACCATCTTCGTGATCCACTTCATCCCCCTCATAGTTTGAGATTGGTTGATCCCTAGCCATTGTCTAAGTGCTATTTTACATGTTTGTGAATTGCTACTTGTCATTGTCTTGTGGGGAGATCATAGTTTCAGATTGTGTTGTATCACTGAATCATATCATGTCTTGGAGTTGTGAGTAGTTCTCTCATGTTCCTGGGGGCATAGGATGTATCACTGAATCATATCATGTCTTGTCTAGTTTTTATCTTTGATTTAATTCTATGATGGTGTTGTGCGAACGTCGACTGCATATCACTTCACCTATATGGGCTCATAGGAGAACACTATGATGTAATGAATTGAGAAGGTCTTAGGGGGACATGTAAACCTGAGACCAAGTTATGAAGTTACTTTATGGGGTATTAGTATCGGGGACCTTAAAATTAATGCTATGGTGGGACTTTATGTCTTAATAACTCTTGTGTAGTCATTTACTTGGCACCTTGATCCATCATAGGAGGTGTAGTTTATTTATTAGCTATTCCTAATTATGGCTCTGTCCAAAAAAAATTAAAACTTGACAAAATGTTTACCTTGTTGTTCTAGAAATATTTATGCCATGAAGTCTAATTAGCCCTTGGGAACTCTCTCCACCTATAAGAAACACACACTTGAGCTTGTCCTCTTGCTGCATAGAGGATTGGGCTTTCTCTCTTTGAGAGCTTTCACTTGTCATACTGCATTTTCAGCATTTTACTTTATTACAAACTCTACACCAAAAACCCAAAAACACTTGCATCATTTAATAATTTTAGTTTGTCTAGTGCATAGATAATAAGGGAAGTGACACTCTTATTTGAGAGGATAAATACTTATACCTTCTACTTCTCGTGGGATCGATACTATACTTACACATCGAAGACTTCAACGATCCCCTATACTTGTGGGTATCACCCGGCTCCCAGCCTACCGGCGTCCTCCCCTCTGCCTCCTGCCTGCGCGGCACCCTCCACCTCCCGCCGACGCGCCCCTACCCCCCGTACCCCGCGCGTCGGCCGCCGTTCCGTCCCGACCTCCTGCGCCGCTACGCCCCGACTTCCCCTGCCGGCTACCGCTCCAGCCCGACCTCCCCCGCAGGCCGCCGCTCCGGCCCAACCTCCGACGCCGGATGCCGCTCCGTCGCGACCTCACACGCCGGCCATCGCTCCACCCCGACCTCCCGCGTCGGGCGCCGCTCCGCATCGACCTCCCGCGTCGCCGTCGGCGTGGCTCCCAGCCACCGGCGCGGCCGCCCTCCGCCGGTGGCTGGAATGTCGCAGCCACCGCATCCCGCCTAGTGCCCTTGCTCCATCGGTGCTGGTTCTCGTCGGGATAGTGTCCGCTGGGAGTCTACCCTCGGGAGTCCAGTGTGCATCGATTCGGTAGTCCATCTGCGCCATTGAGGTACTCCAGTTCAATCCGCTTCATGACCCCGATGTGTGCGGTCTCCTCCAGAGCACAGAACCGCCCGACAGCGCCCATGGTCAGCGTATGGTCCTCAGATCACTTGATGTTATCTTCGTACAGTTCAGTTCTTCTGCTCCTGAAGTTACCGTGCTCGCTCTTGTCTGATGCATTTTGACCATTCAGAAAATCGAAGTTCAGTTTGCGGTCTTGTAAAGTCACTTTTGTCTATACTGTATTTGAGAAGCCCACTTGTTAAGCCACAATCGTTCACTTGCTGAAATAATGAATCCCACTATATAAGTTAAGTTTGCTCGGAAAACTGTAATAAGAAAAATCAAAGTTCACAACGAAAAACAATAACGGTTCACTTTACTAAGGGAGAAAGGTTCACTTTTAGCGGAGCGCACATTGACAACGACAGAAGTCACTTTGTAGTGTGCGGAAGTTCAAAAATAGTCCAAAATACATTTTGTTCGGCGGAGAGGTTTACTTCTTTCGTCAACAAAAACGTTTGGAAGTTCACATTTTAAGCAACGAGGGTTCACTTTTATTAATTTGGAAGTTCAAAATCCTTTTTGTTAGGATATTTAGAAAATGCATCATACCACCGAAGTTCACTACCAAACTACAGTAGGTTCACTTGAAAAATAAAATGAAATAAAAGTTCACTCATAAAAGTTCACTTAATTTGGAAGTTCAGTCTGCATTGTTTCTTATAGACGAACACTTTTTTTTGTTTTGGAAAAAATCAGTTTGACTTTAGAGGTTCACTTTAGAACACAAAAGGAATTTAGTTTGACGCATCGCAAGTGAACGTTTTAAAAATTCCGGAAGTTAAAAATTGGGAGTTCTGATCGTCCATCATGGAGGTTCACATTTTAGTCACAAAATAATCAAATTCATTCCCGAGTAAAAAAGGTTGACTTTTTTGTAAAATGAAGTTCACATGTGATGAATTTTAGAAGTTCAACGTATACAAAAAACCTCACTTTAAAAAATAATAGGAAACGGAAGTTCAGTTAAATAGATTTAGTAGTCCACTTCGGATTCTTTGGAAGTCCAGAAAAAATGAGAATTATAAAATAAGAGAATTTTGTATATTTAAAACTGCTCTTAAACCGTAAGGAATTTCGAAAAAATGCGTGACATAACAAAGTTGCAGCTTTTTCATAGCTTTCCAACGGCGTATCATTTGCATCAATCCGATTAACGGTTTGCAAATGGCGACCAAAATACGGTACATTCACGGAAATAGTGTTAGTATATTTGAATTTTTTTAAAACCGTAACTAATTGTGAAAATGAAAAAGTTTCGTAATTTCGATAGCTACCCAACGGTATATCGCATGCATCAGTCCGATAAGCGGATCAAAAATCGCTCTATAAATTTTTCCCGCGAAGTAGGGAATCAGTGTGTTACGTGCTAGAAGTTCACTAAACATTGCCGCGGAGTTTACTTGATCCCCTGTTTAGCTTAAATAGGGTTTCTATATAGGGACGCGCTATTTGACACCCAGGGAGTAGAATAGTTATTCTACACCCACCCTCTATCTTTTTTTTTTTTGAGGTATAAGGACTGTGAGGCAAAAGCCCCACAGTATTTTATTTCATGTGAACCAAAAAAGTAATATGTACAGGGAAATTTACAAACATCTACCTCCTACTACCTTTATACAAAGATTACAATAAGCTGCCTATCCAGGCTAACAAAGCTTGTTTATGCTTAGACTTAATTCTATGCACAAGCATAGAAATATCATGAACAAAACCCCTCTTCCAGCCTGCAAAGCTGGGCCTTTCATCTTCAAAAATCTTACCATTTCTTTGCTTCCAGATGTTCCAACAGGCCAGAATAACCACCTCCATAAAAAATGGCTGCTTGAAATCCTTCCTAGCCTGAACTGCAGCTGACTGAATATCCTGTCCCAAGGACCAATCAATTTGCAAATATGTCCAAATTCTGTGACTGAAATTACAGACAAAGAACAAATGCATCCTGTCTTCATAACTTCTATTGGGACAAAGTACACAGTGATAGTCATCTGTCACTTGCCAGTTCCTCCTTTTCAAGAGGTCCTTTGTATTAAGCCTGTCATTGAGCAGAAGCCAGGCAAAAAACTTGGTCCTCATGATACAACTCGACCTCCAAATCCACTTAGAGATACCCAGCCCAGAAACCTCAGCATGCAAATGCTTGTAATATCTGGCCGAAGTATACACTGGGCCCCAAACATAAACCCAAACATCTCGATCCATAGACAACGGAGAGGCCTGCATAGCTGCAGATAGGTCCACCAATTCCTGATATGCTTGCGCAGACAAAGGCAAGTAAAACAAAGAGGAGAGATCCTCTGTCTCATATACTTCAGCTGCCGATTTTAAGGGGTCCAACACATAAGAGAATAATCTGGGATACCTATCTGCAATGGTCTGACAGGAACCATTGAACAACCATTTATCAGACCAGAATAAGAAGGAATTCCCTTTTCCAGGTTGTACCACTGAAACAGCTCTATAATCATTAACCAATTTCATTATATCCCTCCACCAGAAGGAACCACAAAGTTTTTCAGCATGGGGCACCATATTCTGATAATGACTAAACCAAATCAACTGCACCCATGGCACCTCAGAGTTATTGTAAAACTTATCCAGATGCTTCAGCAGCAAAGCCTCATTCTGTCTCTTGAAGTTAACAATGCCCACTCCACCACTCATTTTGGGCTTGCATAGCATATCCCAGGCAGCTAAAGCTTGTTTAGGAGTGTCAGAATTACCCCTCCATAAACATTGTCTCAAAATTCTATCCAGTTGAGCAATAATCCCTGCAGGCAACTGAAGAGAGCACATGAAATACACTGGCATAGAAGACAGGGCTGATGATATCAACTGAAGCCTGGCCCCTTGAGACAGAAAACAAGAAGTGGTACAAAGCCTCCTTTCCAACTTAGTAACAATAGGCATTAAATCTATAATTTTAGGCCTGGTTGTTCCCATTGGCAAACCTAAATATGTGAAAGGTGGTGATTCCACCTTACACCCAAAACCATTGGCCAAAATCTCCATCTGAGCAGAGTCCACATTAATAGGCACCATTGTGGATTTATGAAAATTAATCTTCAATCCAGTGGAGACCGAAAATTTTTGCAACAAACTTTTTACAGCCAAAACCTGCCCTAAATCAGCAGGCAGAACCAACAATGTATCATCTGCATATTGCAAAATTGGGAAATCAGGATCATTTGTTTGAATTGGCAAACAAATTTCCCCATCCAGCATCAACTTGTTCACCACAACTTGCAACAGCTCAGACCCAAGCACGTACAGCAAAGGCGACAGAGGATCGCCCTGCCTGACTCCTCTTTTACACACAAATTGCTTTCCAGGAACTCCATTCAGAAGAATAGAGGAAGTTCCAGAAGATAGAATCTCTTTAACCCATCTGAGCATTAACTCATTAAAACCCATAGCCCTCATCACTTGCAGAATCGCCTCATGCTCAATTGTGTCAAAAGCCTTAGCAAAATCCAACTTGAGTACAATCACCGGCCTTTTTGACACATGACACAAATGTAAATACTCAAAAGCCCAAGCCACACAGTCCTGGATAGATCTCGACTTAAGAAAGCCATATTGGTTCTTGTGAATGCATCTCAAAATATGGTCTTGCAGCCTATTAGCCACCAACTTTGTGAGAAACTTGAGGCAAACATTTGTCAAAGATATAGGCCTGAAATCATTCACTTCAACTGGAGACTGACACTTGGGGACCAGGGTAATAAAAGACCCATTAATATTCTGCAACTGCAACCCTCCAGAATGAAAATCATCAGCAAGCCTATAGAAGTCTTCCTTAATTATTGGCCAACATTTCTTGAGAAACAAGCCATTAAAACCATCTGGGCCAGGAGACTTATCCGGTGGCATCTGCTTCACCACCAAATCCATTTCCTCCCTGGAAAAAGGCACAGTAATACTATCTAAACCAGGGACCTCTTCAAACAAATCATTCAGTTGAAACTGCATATCAATACCCTCAGATAGCCCCATTCTATTCTTATATGCAGCCCACAGAAGGCCAGCCATCTCCTCATGCTCAGACACCATCAATCCATCATCACCTCTCAGCATTGCAATGGTATTCCTCCTAAATCTTGTGGTGGCCATAGCATGGAAGAACTTGGTATTATCCTCTCCAAGCTTAATCCATCTAACAGTGCACCTTTTCCTCCAATAATTACACTCAATAAGAAGTAAATCCTCCAAATGCAACTTGACAATTTTCCTGAAATTAAACTCAGGCAAAAACAGAGGCCTCTGCTCCTCCAAGTAGTCCATAAATGCCACCACCTTATTGCAATTCTCAATCTGTGCCTTTAACTTGGACAAGCTCTTATGCCATTTTTTGAGAGAATACCTCAAAGCTTTGAACTTATCAGCTAACACTCCTGCACTTGACCTCTTTAGGGACTCCCTCTCCCAGGCTGCAGACACACATTCCAAAAAACCAGTTTGCTCTACCCAAAAATTTTCAAAACGAAAGATGCTGGCCTTAGGAATGGTAGTGGAAATATTTACCACACAGGGAACATGATCAGAGGCAGTATTGGCCAGGGGGAGCACCACAGTGTCAGGAAAATCAGAAACCCAGTTAGGTGAAGTGAAAAACCAATCCAACTGCTCAAGAAGGGGTTCAGCTTGCATGTTAGACCAAGTGTAAGCCCTCCCTTTGAGTGGCAACTCCACTAGGCCCAGGTGCCCAATTATATCATTGAAAATGAACATCTCATTCACATCACCACCAGGCTTATTTCTATTATCAGGGGATCTAATGAAATTAAAATCCCCTAGCAGGAGCCAATTACTCATAACAGGAATTTGTAATCCATAGAGCCAGGACACAAAATTGTCCCTTTCAACACCCTTGCAAGGCCCATACACTGAAACCAAAGTCCAAAGATTACCATTATGGACCGAAGTGAACTCCACAATTATACCAGAATCAGCAATTTCAACAACCTTCCCACTAAATATTGCAGAGCACCATAAGATCAACAGTCCCCCTGAGGCCCCCTTAGATGGGATATAGGCAAAATTATCAAAGCGTTTAGGGCAGAATTTCCTCAGTAATTTATGATCAATATATTCACATTTGGTTTCCTGGATGCACACCACAGTAGCTTGACTTTCTTCAATTTTCGAACGCAAGGCTCTATGCCTAGAGTCAGCATTTAGTCCACGCACGTTCCAACATAACACCCTCCATATACGAGATTGTTGTCTATTCATTTATAAAACACAAAGTACCACGAAAGCACAGTCTCATGCATAGCAAAAGACACACCAGCCATAGAGCATAACCAGCCACCAACATAGTTCAAGGCAAAAGACATAAATTCAGACAAGCCCCAGAGCACAGGGGTACAAGGAACACCCCTCAAAATACAAATGTCATTTGAATAAATCATTTAAACAGGCTTCTTAGCAGTCTTGGTCATAGGAGAGGCAGTAAGCTTCTCCTCTGAGATCTTGGCAGCATCAATCCCTAAAACCCTGCCAACATTCTGCAGCACCTTGATTGGAGTCTCTGGAAATTCTTCCACTGCCGAAGCATCCCTCTGCCCCTTCAACTTTGTGTCCTGCTTCTTCACCTTGGATTTCTTGCCTGGCCTCTTAGTGTTGCTGTCACACATAGGAATTGGCTTAAATCCATCAGACAAAGCACTAAGCCTTGCAGACCTCCTGACAGATGAGGCATCCACAGGGACATTCTTCTTCCCTCTCCTAACATTGTACCTCCTTTTAGCTGTAGAAGGAGAGGCAAACACCATAGTTGGAGCTGCAGCTGAGGCATCATCAGAATCATCATTATCAGGGAAGCATAAAGCCCTTGCAACTGGCTTACAAAAAGGAGGCACAAATCTCCTAGAAACAGAGGCCACAAAACCAAAGGCAAGAGGTGCAAAAGAAACTCCTTCATCAACGGCAACCATAGCAGATCTCTTGGCAGAGCAGGCTGTATCACAAACCATCCTCAGAGCAGGCCTTGGGCCTTCATTCATCAAGAAACCTTGGAAGAATAAAATTTGTGGCCCTGTCCCAAAGCATGTCAGGAGGAAGAGCAGGCCCAATCATCATAAAGCCCACCTGCACCACATTGTTGGCTTGCAACATCTGTTGACCTGGCACAAGAGCAAGGCCATTAACTTGATTTACTTCAAAGTCTGCCTGGTTAACTGAATCACTAGAGTTCCCAGAAAGATTAAGCACAATGGAATTATCAACCAGCATCTCCTCAGGTTGTTCAACTTCCTCTTCTTGTGGCATCAGCTGGTCCTGCACCTCAGGAATAGGCTCCTCATTATGCTGAGGATTCTGGTGGTCACCATTCCACCCAATTTCAGGATACTGGGGCAACACAAACATGTGTGGATCATCCACTAAATTACCTGGTAAAGGATGTGGGTTCCCATCGAAAGGCATTGGGTCCTCATCTCCCGGTATGACATCAGCAAAATCTGCACTTAGGATATAACAAGGCGCTGTCCAGGTTTCTTTCACAGCTCCTAAATCACTGTAATCCCCAAATACAACATCACGGGGAACTTGTGCCGGGAATTGAAAGCTGCATAAACAAGTGTTCGGTCTTTAACCGCATCATCCTGGTGCCAACTAATGAACTTCCCAAAAGCAGCAATGGCATTGGTAATATCATAATCGTTCCTATAATCCAAAGGAACACCTAGCAGCATCAACCAACCACGGCGAAATCCCTGCACTGCCCGATGAATCCTCTCTCTATTGTCATGATTCACAAATCTGACGAAGACATTATTGTGTAGATGATACGGGCCATGGTGAACCAAAGCAGATAAAGCGGCAGGGCTACTAAGCTCAAACATCCCAATCCCAAACAAGCACGGACTAACAGATCGAACCTGGCGCTCCAACACCTCAGTAATGAAGATTCTAACCTGTTCCCTCCAATGAGCTTCTTGATGCTGCGGCTGCGGGGGCAACAACGAAGCCACACAGAAGGCACCATGTCGGCGCGGCGGCCTGACCGAAGAGTTGTAATAGGTGCGGGGAAGTCCCACCCTCTATCTTTACAGCCGTATATGATTTTTACGTGACGTAAATTTTGTCTTATGTATTAAGTCAAGGGGAACGTAAGAAAAAGTATAAATGACAAAAAAAATTTAAGTGACTTTGCAAAAATACGACAAAAATACACTTATTTATGTTGTTTTTATTACTTTTACGTTATTTTAACTCATTTTATGTCGATTTTTTCTATTATAGGTCAAGATGACGTAAATATTTAGATATGTAACATAATTTATTGATGTAACTGTATAAAAAATTTATGGGTGCAAAATAAGTTATTCTACACCCCGGGTGTGAGGGAAATGCTTCCTACTCCCGGGTGTACATACTCCCGTATTCAATATACCTCACATATTAGTGTATTATACCTCTTTATAATTTTTTATATACCTAATTAATTATTCCAAGATACCTCAATACAAGTTTTATGAAAAAAAAAATCATCGGAGACCTCAATTTTTTCAATATAGCACTTTTACGTACAGAAAAGCAGTATATATGCAAATAATATAAAACATAGTGATTAAATTTTTTTTCCACAAAGCTCACTTTGGGGTATCTAGTAATGATTAATGAAGTATATTAAAAATAATAAAGAGGTATATATAGTTTGTGTATGAAGTATATTGAGCGTGGGAGTACGTACTCTTAGGAGTACTATATATATATATATATATATATATATAGAGAGAGAGAGCTAGCTCTGCTATTCTGAAACTAGTTCTAGAATAGTTATTCTGAAACCACTTCTGAACTTTCCTCGCAATGTTGATGAACTTCATTTAATGATAATGTGAACTTCCTGACGGAATAGACTGATTCTCCACCTTCATGGTAAAATTTTCTAGTGCGATTTTGATCCGCTTATCGGAATGATGCATGTGATATACCGTTGGATAGCTATGGAAATTACGAAACTTTTTCATTTTCACGGGTTTTCAAAATTAGTTACGGTTTTTAAAGAATTTCAAATATACTAACACTATTTTCGCGTCCGTACCGTATTTTGGTCGCCATTTTCAAACCGTTTATCGGATTGATGCAAATGATACGCCGTTGGAAAGCTATGAAAAAGCCGCAACTTTGTTATCTCACGCACTTTTTCGAAATTCCTTACGGTTTAAGAGCAGTTTTAAATATACATAATTCTATTGTTTTAGAATTCTCGTTTTTTCTGAACTTCCCACTTCACAACACTGAACTTCTCCCGAACACATAAGTGAACTTCTTCACGGAGCACCAGAAGCACGTTCTCCGTCATGTTTTTGACTTCTTTGATTTTTTTGACCTGTTTGATTTTTCGTACTCGAACCATTTATGAACTTCGCTCGTCACGAAAGTGAATTTCTTCGGAGACGTAAGTGAACTTCCAAGAATTTTTTCGTAAGTAATCTTTTCGACGGACCATATTTTTCTTGTAAACTTCTCGTAAGTGAACCTCCTACTAATTTCACAAGTGAAATTTTTAGGACTATCTTTCTGAACTTCTTGGTGACCAACCATCAGAAAAGGTTAGGAGTTTGTTCCGTTAGTGAATCCCCCGTTGCAATGCTGGTGAACTCCTAGAAAACGTTAAAATTTCTCTGAACTTCGTAGACAGAAAAACCAAACTCCAGGTTGCTGGCCACCGAACTGCCACCAGCGGCAGAGTTTTGCGGGGAACATGAGGCAGCGAGGGAAGAGGAGCTGCAGGAGAGAGGCAGCGGAGTCTCCCGATGAGCTGCAGGGGATGGGCAGAGGGGCCATCCCCAGGGCGGCGCGCATGCGTGAGGAGACCTCCGGCGGCAACACACGGTGAGGAGATCGCTGGTGTAGACCTTCAGGTAGGTCGCCGGGGAAGGTGGGTCGCCTCCGAGATCCGCGTGATGCAGGGGTCACCGGGTGCCGCCGGGAACCACGTGAGGAAGGGGGTGCTGGGAGGCCAGGGGGCGGCGCGGTGGCAAGCCAGGCGGCGGTGCGGTAGGAGGTCAGGGGGCGGTGTGGCGCGACGAGGAGCGGGTGGTGCGCCCGGCTCTCGCGAAGACGACGGTGCCGGAGCACGGGGGAAGGCGTGCTGGCGGCGGAGCGCGGGTGGAGGAGGCGGGGCGGCGCAGCACGGGTGGATGAGGCGGGGCGGCGGGCGCGGATGCGCGGCGGCGCGCTAGGGACGAGGCGGGGAGGTGCGGCGGAGGCACGCCGGGATTTCAACGGGAGGAGGAAGACCACGGGGCCGTGAGGGATCGAGAGGGGTGGGGTGGTGGGAGCGGTGGTGCGGGGTAGGTGGGTGGGTTTGGGTCCGGTTGGTTTTAATCGGGATAAGAAACTGCTTATTTTGGGTAGGGTTGTAGAATAGCTATTCTACAACCTCTTAAGGGGGGTTGCAGAATAGTCCTGCAGCACCCAGGGTGCATAATACTTATTTTACACCCTAAGTTTCTTTTACTTTCTTTTATTTCGAATTTATGTTTGATATACAAATAATTACATTCATATTGACCCATAATGAAAATTGACATAAAAAATGCAATTTTATGAGTCATAACAGTGTAAAAACCATAAAAAATGCATATTTTACGACATATTTTTTTACGTCACGTAAAAAAAGTTTTACGTCAAGTCGATATTTTCTTACGTTCTCCTTGACTTACGAGGTAATACAAAATTTACGTGACGTAATAATCATTTACGGTTTAGAAGATATGGGGTGGGTGTAGAATAACTTATTCTACTCCCTGGGTGTCAAATAGCGCGTCCCTATATATATATATATATATATATCTGAATCAGAGAAAAGTGAGAATATATCTTATAATTTGGAACGAGGGAGTAGGGAGGTTAGGCAGCTTTTTTTTTTCTTAGACACTTGTGCGGGACATTGACTGATTCCATGAAATGTGGATTTTGGTTTTGGGTAATATAAGGTTTAGGATGTTTTGTTCAAGTGCTTAGCTATTTTCTGTATGGTTATGTTGCACTTTGTCACACTATTTTCTAGGAACATTCTGTATGAAATACAAGTAAGTCAACCATCAAATAAACATAAATGGAAAAAACTAATCACTGGGGCAATATTTTCATGTTAGTTTTATCGAGCCATCGGGGGAGAAGAGTCTGGGAGAGGGGCTACATGGATGGTGTTACCACCACGGGCGGAGCGTCATGGAGGCCATCCTGGGCTCCGGCTCAGTCTTCCGAAAGTGCAAAAAATTACTACTAGTGCATATGGCCCAAACCCATCTGTCAATCCGGCCGGCTGTTTCGCACGCACTGGTCGTATACTCTATTCGTATGTCGTATGCGTGTTCTCTGCTCGCATCTCTCTGCCTCTCTCCCGTCCGGCCGTGAGCCGTCCCCAAAAATCCCCCTTCTCTAGGTTTTCCTTCTCCCTCCAATCTCCATGGCTGGCTAGCTCTCTATTCCTCTCCTAGTTTCCTGCAGTCTTTCTAATTGCTAGCACGTCCAGACCAGCCCAAATCGAAGCAATATGCAGCTCCAATTTCAGATCGTGGTCCGCCGCCGTGGACATTGCTAGTGGAGCATCAAACCAAACAAGGTATGGTAAATATTCAAGTCATGGAGTGTTTAATCCCTTGCTAAGTAGTTGATCCGAACCTAGAAATTCACCTTAGATAGTCTTAAATCTGATCTACTATTTTTTTGTATAAATCCATTAGGTTAGCTCTGTTTTGGTTCAAGTCTTCAAGATAAAGCAATGGATAAATTTTGCAAAAGAAAACGAGATGATATAACTGAAGCGGCTGAAGGTTCTTCTGCTCCTGAACCTGAACATGAACCATTGGTATTGGTTGAACTCGAACAACCGAGACAAAATGAAGAACGACAGCCAGCCGAACCGGTCATCTTTCAAGGCATTGAGTATTTGGAGCGAGATCCCGCGTTACGTCCGGCAATATCCACAACATGTAAGAGATGAAGTCCGAAGAGCTTATATGCAGCTAGGTCCTATGCAGCCCAAACTGAAGAAGTACAAGCCTTCTGGACCACAAGGACATCAAAGACGTTTTCAGTTCAGCTGGTTCCATCTTTTTCCATCATGGTTGGAGTATTCTGAGAGTAGTGGTCGTGCCTATTGATTCTTTTGCTTTTTGTGCAGCAAAAACATCAAAAAAAAGAAGTGGTTTTGATGTCTTCACAATGCTAGGTTTTGATGGCTGGAAGAGAGTAAATAATGGAAAAAAGTGTGCATTTTTAGCTCATGTTGGTTCTGGACCTTGCTCACAACACAACAAGGCAGTGAAAGATTGTCAAGCTATATTGAATCAGTCAAATCATATATCAACCATTATAGAGGTGCAAAGCAACAAGGACAAATAAAAAGATCGACTGCGGCTGAGAACAACAGTTGCATTAGTCAAGTGGTTAACATTTCAGTCTTGTGCATTTCGAGGCCATGATGAAACAGTCGAGTCAAGAAACAGAGGGAATTTCATTGAAATGTTAAAGCTTCTTGGAGAATTCAATCCTGGCATTGCAGCTGTCATTCGGAGAATGCTCCACGTTGTTCTAAATATATATCTCATGAAATTCAACAAGAGATATTGAGTATCTATGCAGCGAAAGTTAGAGGCCATATACGGAGAGAAATTGGAGATGCAAAGTTCTCTATTATACTGGATGAAACATGTGACGCGACAAAGAGAGAGCAAATGGCAGTTGTTTTCAGATTCGTTGATAAAGATGGAGTTTTACAAGAGCGCTTCTTTGCCCTCATACGTGTAAGAAACACAAAAGCAGTAACACTAAAGAGAGAGTTATGTGCTGAATTATCCAAGCATGCCTTTGATGTCCAGAATCTTCGTGGGCAGGTGTATGACGGGGTGAGCAACATGAAGGGGGAGTTTAATGGGTTGCAAGCACTTTTCCTCAGAGATTGTCCTTATGCATATTATGTTCACTGTTATGCCCATCGTTTACAGCTTGCACTTGTTGCCGCATCAAGGGATGTTGTGCCTGTTAGTCAATTCTTTCAGAAACTTCTATTTATCATAAACACAGTGGACGCTTCTTCCAAACGACATGACGAGCTGCATGATGTCCAGGTTCTTGAGATAGCACACTTGTTAGATATTGATCAAATTGAGACCGGTAAAGGGGCAAATCAGATCAGGGCACTAAAGCGACCTGGTGACACAAGATGGGGTTCTCACTTCGGTTCAGTTTGCAGTCTCATGGACATGTTTAATGCTGTAAGTTCAGTTTTACAAACTATTGCCAGTGATGCAATAGCTTGACAATCTTTCACTGCATTGTTGTGTTGTGAGCAAGGTCCAGAACCAACATGAGCTAAAAATGCACACTTTTTTCCATCATTTACTCTCTTCCAGCCATCAAAACCTAGCACTGTGAAGACATCAAAACCACTTTTTTTTTTATATTTTTGCTGCACAAAAAGCAAAAGAAGCAATAGGCACGACCGCTACTCTCAGAATACTCCAACCATGATGGAAAAAGATGGAACCAGCTGAACTGAAAACGTCTTTGATGTCCTTGTGGTCACGGGCGGAGCGTCGTGGAGGCCATCCTGGGCTCCGGCCCAGTCTTCCGAAAGTGCAAAAAATTACTACTAGTGCATATGGCCCAAACCCATCTGTCAATCCGGCCGGCTGTTTCGCACGCACTGGTCGTATACTCTATTCGTATGTCGTATGCGTGTTCTCTGGTCGCATCTCTCTGCCTCTCTCCCGTCCGGCCGTGAGCCGTCCCCAAAAATCCCCCTTCTCTAGGTTTTCCTTCTCCCTCCAATCTCCATGGCTGGCTAGCTCTCTATTCCTCTCCTAGTTTCCTGCAGTCTTTCTAATTGCTAGCACGTTCCAGTCACATGATCTACAATTTGCTTGATAGATTGCTTCGCTTGCTTATTACTCTCCCGGTTTCGACCGCTAGTGTTGAACGTGCATTCTCTAGCTTAAAAATTATCAAGACAAGATTGCGCAACAAGATGGAAGATGATTACCTTGCAAATAGCTTGCTGCTACAAGTGGAACGAGAAATTGTCGCACAATATAGCTATGAAGATATAATGGCGGACTTCAAGGCTCGGAAGAACAGGAGAGCAACTCTATGACTTTGAGTAGTATATAGTTCTCATAGTCTAGCTTGGGGTGATCGTATTTTGGTATATATCCTTTTCTGCTTTAGAGTATTAAATCTGAATCGGTGCGCTACTATGGTATTATGTGAACATATTATGATATTATTAGTATATATCAGTTCTCTTTTGATTTAATGGTTATTTTTTGCAAAACCTGTATGTGATTGTTTGGAATTACATGCAATTGGCCCTCCCTTTGTTTTGCTTCACGCTCCGCCATTGGTTACCACGTGAGGATCCAAGCACACAAATAAGAACCTTGAGAGATGGCTGATAAAGTGATAAGGGTGCTAGACCGGTCTGTGTGTTGGGATTAGAAATCTACAAATGAACTATATGTGAGGTTTTGATGGGATCCTGCTTGGTGGATGCTATAATTGGGGTTTTGAAGGGCAGTCGAGAGAGGATACAACGATGGTGGAGCAC
This sequence comes from Puccinellia tenuiflora, assembly GCA_012064385.1. Lineage (NCBI taxonomy): Eukaryota > Viridiplantae > Streptophyta > Magnoliopsida > Poales > Poaceae > Puccinellia > Puccinellia tenuiflora. Next base: position 349,168 of record QRDG01000974.1, on the reverse strand, counting down.
GAGGGCAAAGTGGGTAAGCAGCAGTGCAGCACGAGATGAGATATGTGGTGAAAACACTGTCGCCCCTCAGAATTTCCGATGGCATGTCGACATTAAGTAACCTTCTATAACATATGTAATAATCTATTTATAGGTAGTTAGATTCATTCGCTTAAGTGCCACTAGACTTTTAAGAAATGATATTCACAACAGATGAAAAAATAAGAGTTGTGCTACGGTGATTGGGGAGGTACCTCCCCCGCTGATTTTTGCTAGCCATTGATTAAACACTTAATTGACTGTTTTTATTTTATTTACGAAAGGATAAGTAAGTAATTGCCCATTGTTGTTATGTGATCTGTCCCCAAGAAGCCTCCACCGCGTTCCCTAATCCCTATCCATAATCGATCCGCTGACTAGAGAAGCCGTCGTCGCCGTTGGCCACACCCGGCCTGCGCCCCTCGGACACGGCCATCTGCCGAGAACCTACGCCGCTGTCCGCCGCCACCGAAGCTCTCCACCACCGCACCCTTGCCAAAGTCGCCGAAGTTCTCCGCCGGTGCACCCTCAACAACGCCGCCGAAGGTCTCCACCGCTGCACCCTCGCAACCGGCGCCAAAGCTCTACACCGGTGCACAACTCTCCAACGACGCCAAAGCTCTACACGGGTGACCTGAGAACGGATTGACAGTAACAATAAACTATAATTCGTCTACTAAACTTTGTACAGTTGTTGTCCTTGCACGCAGATTTGACATTGCAAATGACATGATCAAATTTGACATCGCAAAGACAACAATTAGAATGCATCGACTGCAACTGAAAACAGAGGCATATTGCACAGCCATTTCCTCTCTCATATCATCTGCACATGCACTACTGTATTCTATCGCACTAGTAAGGCCCAGGATGACGCAGGACCACATCCTCACCGCCAACCGAGCCTTGGCGACAGACACCTCGACCCGGTGTTGCACTGCAGCACACTACTAGGGAAATGCTTATAGAAAAAAAAGTTACCATCGGTGCACCACATTTTGGGTGCGCCGGCGCTATGTACCGCCGGCGCCCACCATAGCCGCGCGCCGGCGCTACCAAATTACCACCGGCGCACAGATTCTTGCGCGCGCCTGCGGTAATAGTGGGGCCAGCCCCGCCCCCCACCCGCGCGTACCCCCGGCGCGTCGCCCACACGCGCGCCGGCGCTAAGCTGGTTAGCGCCGGCGCGTCCCTCGTCCCGCGCGCCGGCGGTAAGTATACTTACCCCCGGCGCATGTGTGTGTGCTGATGCATGTAAAATGCATACATGAACTTTGCACTATAATACTTGTATTCCATTCATATTTGCATCATATAAGGGGTATATTACTGTTATTTAATGATTTTTGGTAATTAATAATGATTTCCCCTTTTTATGGAATTACTGCTGCACAGGCAGAAAACCCTATTTCTTTCCTTATTTGTTTCAGGGACTTAACGACGTCACAATGAGCTATAAATTTACGGGGATCATTATTTTGAAAGGAGGAAGATCTAGGAGCGAAAGAAGCAAGCGAACGGAGGACGGAGGGGCAAAAGGGGGTGCCCCACGCGGCCAGGTACAGGGCCACGTGGGCCCACCTCTTTTGGTCCTCGTGGCCCCGTTTGTGTCGATCCTTCGCCCTGAAGCATCCTCGTGACCTAAAAATGCCTATATAAAGAGCCCCCGACGTTCTTCGAAGAGAGAGCCACCACACGAGAGAAACAAGAAACAGAGACCAGGAGGCTGCAGATTGGAGGGGGGAAACTCTGGCGGAGCGCTGCCGGAGAGGTCTCCTTCTTCTCCATCGACATCTCCACCGTCTCCATGATGAAGAGGGAGTAGTCCACCTCTGGACTATGGGTTTGTGGCAGTAGCATATGTATCTCTCTCTCTTGAGCTTCACTAATTAGCACCGTATGAGCTGCTGAACATGATTACGGTCATCGTTGTATTACCTTTGTGGTGGATCTTTTATGAGTTAATATATGTTGAGATTGTAATGTTTATTTCAGTTATGAGAGTAGATGCATATTATGTACCCCGTTCTTGTATCCTTGTTTTGATAAAGCATGTTTATAAGAGCGTGTGAGGGGGAACGTGTACATTAGTTGGAGTAACGGGAGTGGTGATGTGATAAGCTGACAACTTAATATCACGATCCATTAGGTGTTTACCTTACTTTGTTGTCTCACTAGGGATAAACCAAAATACCATGTTGCAAGGTATGAGGAGTGACAAGCCTCTACCTATGACTAGATCCAGCATGTTCTTATTTTCACTTCATGTAATTAATCTTAAAGCTATACTCTGAGTCATCTTAATTACTGAGGTGTATGATTTAGTTCGCATCTTGGTGGAGTATAAGTGAGACTAATAATCAAAAGGTCTCTATGTTAGGACGTGATGCCCATATAATTAGTAACATGTCATTAAACTTATTTGCAATCTCATATGTTAATCCTATGTCTACTTATTTGCCACACTATATTAAACAGAGAGTGCATGTGTGAAACCATGAACCCCGGTCCATTTTTAATCATAAGAAACAACTTTCCAACCACTTTTAAGCATCATTTACATCCAACCATTTTAAAATCAGAAAATAAAAAAACACTTTTATTCATTGCATACACATATAAAACCCCAAAAATATCATCCATCATCATTACTATCATCCTTGCATTACTAGTTACCATCATTGCATATTTATTTACTATTTTGCATTCATTATTATCTTAATATCATTCTCACACCTTGTGCTTGACAACCACTTGGTGAGGTTGAGGCACAAAACAATCTACTTTGTTTGCAGAAAATTTAGAGAAGGACAAGGAGATAAAATCCCCACTAGTGATTCCCCGAGATTTCGATATTAAACCCTCGAGTCTTCCACTTCTACATACTCTGCACTTGGAGGCTCAACATATCCCATATATTATTTTCTTTCAGGGTATCAAGAGTGCTTGTTGGCGTAGTTGAGGGAGAAACACTCTCATCAATTCCGTCATCACGTGCGCGCGCCGGCGTTAACGGCATCATTTTTCACTCCACGCACACCCCCTGATCGCCTTTTCAATTTTGCACTAAGTGAAAGGAAATGATAAAAATTTCAAAAAATAAAATCCTTTTAGATATAGGTAAGGTTTAGGGTCTAGTTGTTAGGAAAAATAAAAAATACACATTTTGACTTCTTTTTTTCAAAAGTAGGTGAAAACTATTAAAACGGGCATAACTTTTGCATACAACGTCGAAAAAATGCGTATAATATATCAAAAAAACTAGAGAAACTTTTACCCGGTTGAACTTCTCTGAGATTCTCAAAATTCCAAAAGAAAAAAGTTATTCTAAAAAGAAGAAATTTTCCTACAAAATCAAAAAATTGAGAAAAAAATCCAAACCCGGGTGAGAATCCCCAACTATATATACTCCCCTTCTCCCTTTCCCCTCTCATTTCTTCTTCTTCCTTCCTCTCTCTCCCTTTCTCTCTTCTCCCTTCTTCTTCCTTCCTTTTGGAATCCCTTCTCCCTACTCCCTCTCCCTCCCTTCCTCTCCTCCACCTCCACGGCCACCTCCACGCCGGCCACCTCCTCCCCACGCCGGCCACCTCCTCCCCACGCCGGCCACCTCCACGTCGTCGGCCACCTCCTCCCCACGCCGGCCACCTCCTCCAAGGCCACCTCCTCTCCGGCCACCTCCAAATTCATCCACCTTTTTTTTGAAATTTGAAAAAATTGGCGGCCAGATCCAGATCTAGATCTGGATCTGGCCGCCCAATTTTTTCAAAATTTTGAACTTATCCCCGGCGCAGGGGAAAGACCACGCGCCGACGCTAACCGAGTTATCCCTGGCGCACGGGAAAGGACACGCGCCGGCGCTAAATTCGATACCACCGGTGTGATCACCGCCGGCGCGGCCCTGTGCGCCGGTGGTAGGGACATTTGAGGCGTCGGCGGTAGGCTATTCCCTAGTAGTGGCAGCAGGGACGACACGAACACGGTGACGGTGAAGGCGAGGGGCAGTGCTTAGAGAGGCCGCCTCGACTAAAGACTTCGACCGATGCCGCCTCTACTGCCGGTTCCGTCGCCGTCTCTGCGAATTTCCGGCCGGCGCAGTCCCTGTCTCAGCTGGATATGGCCGCTGCCGTCCGTCCATGCGGATCCTGGGCGCCGCCGGTCTCCTTGCCGGCCCTTCTTTGCACGCTTCCGCCTGGTTTGCTTCCACTCTAGAGTCAAAATTACCAATCTACCTCTATTTAAATAAAAGAAACAATATTTTCCGGTACTTCCCAATATTTTTTTCCGAGTACTTTCTAGTACCTTTTACTTATCAACCGTTAGATTGACATGATTGGATGGTTCCTAAATTTGCCAATCATAGTAAAACTTGTAAAAAATAAACACGATACACAAGCGCAGGGACGGAGCCAGCAGGGGGCAAGCTGGGGCCCTGGCTCCCCCATGCTATGAAATTTTCTTAAATCTCTCTACATATTACGTGATATTATGTGGAGTTTAGCTCTAAATTAGCCTATATGGCCCCCTCCAAGCTGCATAATGGTCATTTGGTCACCTTTATGTAAGATTCCTGGCTCCGTCCGTGCACAAGCGGAAATCTGCGTGGAAACTACTCAAAATTATCATGGCAAACAAGAATGAAGTGGTTGTCATTTAAGAGATCAAATTAAGAAAAGAAATTCACAAGATCCTCCTGCCGAGGAAATCAAATTGTAAATTGAGATATATAGACGTGTACTAGCTCGGGAAGTCCAGCCCGTTGCTGTTGCTTCTGGTTCGCCAGTGTCCTTACGACAAGCAATCGCCACAGATAAAATACGCAGTGGTACCTTGTACGATGGAATCGCTCTAGAACCTTCTTTTGCCTGCACAAACCACAGAAGAAGTTACACCTCACAATTCAATCCACGGCCAAGAATAAAAATTACTACTGGAGAATAATTATTGAGCGCCATCTTAATCACGAGACGAGGGGCTCAAATGGGCTCGCGTGTCTCTTTCTACTCGTAAGTCCACTACTTGGACAAGAAACACTAGCGAGAGAGAGCGACCAGATGAAGGATGCATATATCTTCTCTTGGGAGTGTTCGTGCAGGGCATGCATCTATGATCTGTCCATATTATTTAACCAGTTTTTAGGGGCTACTAGTATCATTGTGCAAAAGTAAACTAGTAGTGACCCGTCCGAATTTTTAGTGAATTTTGTTTAAGACTTTAGAAGGTTGAACAGGAAGCAGAGCCGTGAACACAGAGAACACAACACCATTCTGTGGATGAACGGATATACATACACCATCGCATACTTGCATGACACTCTAGTTATTCTTCGAGATAAACATCCTCTTGTTAATTAACTCACACAGGGTTAGTTAAGAGGAATGATTCGAGGCAAAAGGTGAAGAGTGGTACGTCTTCCTGATTGATATCTGCTCCAATTATGGGTGTTTTACCCTCTAGGACACGTAAAAGAAGTTATATATATCCACACGAATGTGGATGGGAATCGGTGAGCGGGTGTCGTCAGACAAGAGAATCTCTTCTTTTTTGTGTGGCCGATGACGACTAACCATTCACAATTCATCGATAAAACTATTAGAGGAGTGGGGTACTGGCCAAACACAAGACAAAAACTAGGACAACTTGGAGATAACCCTCTCTCTCCCTTCTCTCGTTGTCTCAAGAATTGTTGCTGTTGTCAAGCATGAAAAGCCAGGCCCTATCCTCTAAAAAATGCAACTCGTGGCTGGTGTTGTGAGCCGAGTCGCTGGTGGCTTGGTGCATGGAATCTTCTACTTTGTGTCCTGATGTGATAGGTTGGTTTACTAGGGGAATCTCTTTGATTTCTCCTATACAGTACTCCCTCCGTACCGTAAGTAATATAAGAGGTTTTACATATTTTTATATGGACTATATACGAAGAGAATGAGTGAATCTACACACTTAATACGTCTATATACCTAAAACATCTATATAGTATATAGTCCGTATGAAAATATCTTAAACATTTTATATTATGATATAGAGGGAGTAGATGTAGGACTCGCAGTGGAACCTCCTAGACTCGTGGTTTTCTAACTTGACTGGCCACTCAGAGTTAGGCTGGTGCCAGTGCACCACGTGATAGCGCCCGTGATAGTGATGCCACATCGGCTTTTTCCTCCACTCTCACCCCACTCTCACCACACTCTCATCTCATGGTGCCAGTGCACGGGCTATAGTGGCAGCTCTCACTTCTCTCTCCTCCACATCAGCATTTATTTTCAGATTAAGTTATTTCACTCGCTTTTCTTTAGACATTTAAAATAATGTAAGAAAATTATTTTATTCAATTAAAAATGTTACCGATTACATAATAATTAATAAAATTGCATAATAATTAAAAATTACATAATAAATTGAAAAATTACATAATAAATTGAAAAATTGCATAATCTAGGCATTACTTTTTGCCCACACATGCTCAATCAAATCTTGCTGGAGCTGTGTATACATCGGTGAGTCCCTTATTTCAGTGTCCATCTGAATCCTGGCTGCTAGACTTGGTGGTGCATTGTTGTGTATCGGCGGGCCGACATTGGAATCAACTGTCTCATAAATGTCGTCCAATCCGGTACCACGCTCATCGTCGATGATCATGTTGTGCAGAATAACACATGCACGCATGATCAACCCGAGAGTACGCTTCGAGTAGGAGCGCCCGGGAACTGCTATAATGTTGAACCTAGACTTGAGCACTCCAAAGGCACACTCGACATCTTTGCGCCAAAAGAAGTTCGGAGGATAAGTACAGTTGTCGGCGAAGTAGTCGTCGTAGAGCCGATCGTGGGCACCCAGACGATCACGCCTGATGTACCCTCGATGGCGTCGCGTCCGGCTTGACTCCGCCTCGAGGTTGAGCATCGCCTCCTCATACTCCGCCTCGAATGCATCGATCATATCACCCTCCATTCCTTCGCTCGAATTGCTGGTAGACGAATACATGGCATCGAGAGGAGTGGAAATGGAGAGTGGAGGCGATGAAGTGGGGTGTGGACTGAGTGAGGGGGCGGGGGGGGGGGGGGGGGGGTATTTATGGGGGGTTGGGGATGAAATTTGGAATTTTTTGACATTTTTTCGAATTTTTGGAGGCTGCAACGGATACTTCAACGGCTAGCTGACGTGGACGAATCACAGCTCGCCACGTCAGCTAGCCGTTGCGGCTACCGCCTCCTTCTCGCCCGCCTCCCGCCCCCCTCTCGCCCGCCTCCCGCCCGCCTCCTGCCCCGCCATCGCGTCGCCCTGCCTCCCGCCCCACTCCCGCCTCCTCCTCGCCGCCCTCTCGCCGCCAACGCGGGCGACAGCGGGGCGGTAGCGCCCGCTACCCGCTGCCGTCCCGCCTCCCTATCGCCCGCCTCCCGCCCCGACCCGGGCGGTATCGCCTCCCTTACAGCCCCCACTGGCACCAGCCTTATAGGAGTACATGCCAAGGAGGCTAGCTAGCACTGATCTTACATGGCCTTGTCGCGTATATGTGTCGTTCTAATGTGGATATACTCCTATATACTATTCCGCAGATCCAAAATAACAATGTTTTTATGAGAAAACAAGCTGCAGTGTATAATTATGACCATTAGTTTCTTACGCGAAGGTGTTGCTTCACATAGAAATAACTATACATTATAAATGTGTTTTGAAGATAAATTTATTCATACCAAATTGATGTTCGGATGATAGTATTCCTATTTTATACATGGTCAAACTTAAAATATACGACTGATAAGATTATAAGGCTTACATTTTAGACCAAAAAGGGAAATATACATCTGCCATGAAGAGTCTAGTTTAACCATGGAGGAAGGGATCATGTGAGTATGTACTCTCTCTGATCCATATTAATTATCGCTGAATCGGATGTATCTAGGCATATTTTAATGTTAAATACATCTGATGTAATGACAATTAGTATGGGTTGGAGGGGGTATAAATTTAGGTTATGTGTAGGAAATGGATGAAAGACTGAAATACATGTTAGGAAAATTCAAACTTGTATTGGTAAGTGATTTTGAAAAAATGAAATAATGTGTAAATGAGATCCGATAAAATAGAGATTTTACACGGAGGGAATAAAAGATTTGGGTAAAAAAATCATAAGGTTATAAAAAAGTTTGAGTATACTTCCTTCACAAATAGACATCTCACGTGATGTTTCCTAAAATTTAGCTCAAACTTACAAATTCGATCATTTTTGTCGTCATTTTCACCTCATATTTTGGCTGACTTTTCTTTACCTTTTTATTAGCAAATATGCGTTTATTTTCTACTTTCTTTGCAATAATTTCCTTTTTCTTTTTTCTAAGTAACCAAACAACGCACCCTTGTATGTATATTTATATTGTTGCATACTAATGAGTTAAAAAAATTGAGGTGCTTTACTATTTTCTATGGTTAAATAAATTTATGCGTACTTATTGGGATTAATTTGGTTTTGAACTATATACTGAAAATAAGTTTAACAAATTAAATAAATACATATGGGTAACTATGTACAAGTTTAGAAAATATGCAGGAGATAGACAAAAAATGCCATTGTTAGGGGGAAGTTCAAACCTATATTTCCAAGCCATTTAAAAGAAAAGAAATACTCCCTCCGCATCAAAATATAAGATGGTGCAAGATTCATGTGAACGTGCACTAAAACATGTCTAGATACGGATAGAAAGCCAAATGCTAAAACATTTTATATTTTGATATGGAGGGAGTAATATGCAAATGATGTTGGAAACACTGAGATTGGGCATGTAGTCATATAATCAGACTCCATCTACAATCCAAACCAGACCAAGTTTAATGTAAATTTTATTCCATTTCGAACATAAACTTGACCACTATAGAATTGTACATTAAAACATAGAATTGATTATTACATAAATATAACATAAATTTGACCCTACACTAGACCATAAATCCATCAAAAAACGGTGGATGGTGGCTTGTGCTTCTGTTCGGCGGCGGGCAACTCCTCCTCCTCATCGGCGGCAGATGGGTCCCTAAAATTTTGGTCCTGTGCGACCGCACTCCTATGAACCCACCCATGTTAGCAGACAACCAAACATTAAGGGTTGCTTGGTGTTGTGATGCAAATAAATATATTTTGTACAACAACTGCACAACATGATCCAAAATATGTGCCGGTCTGGGCAGGCCCACTAGCACCATGTTGACCAGATGACCAAAATGGCTACATGTAACAAAACACGCCCTCTCTATGTAGCGCATGGTGCACGTATGTACTAGTATGTGACACGTGATTTGCACGTATAATTTGAAAGATCATTTCATTGGTACAAATTCTCCAAGAACATTTCAATATTTGTCATGCATAAATACGGGAAGTCGGCACAGGAAGCTTAGAGATTTACGCCAAACATATGGTACACATGTCGTTGAAATGTTCACAGCATGGTATACTTAAAAAAAGAACTAGTAGAAAAACTTTCCATGGTATACTAACCACAGCAAGATCTAATCAACCAAACCAACCTCCTGATTTACAACGTGATGCACGCAAAAACTCCCCATAATCTCTGCTATGGTAATAATATAACCATTCCAGGTACATTCACGCGGCTTTCCCCGATGGCGACGTGAAACTCATCCAGATGCATCCGTGGAAGCGGATTCACAAAGACGCGAAACGGGACCAGACAAAATAACAATCAAACTAATTCAACACACAAAAAAAAAAATCCTCCAGCTAGCGACAAGTGTCCCAGGAGCCCACGGAAGCCAAAACTTGCGTCTCACGAACCCCGCGAACGCGACACGTCAGCGCGCCGCGGACCACGGCGATTGGCCCCGCCGGGCCCACCTCACGTGCGGCCCAGATCCGCAACCAGGTGCGATCTCAGCCGTCCGTGCCGAGGCCAGCGGATTATATATCTGGCCTTGGCCACGCTCCGAGGAGTGGTGGTTGCTTCCGGTGAGGAGAGTTCTTTTATTTTGGATCCGAGTATGGAGAGCGATTGACGAAGCCCTGGAGCCGTGGGTGTGTTTTCGATTCGATTCGCGTTTTGGAGTTTGCCGGGACTCGATTTCTGAGCAGGCAGATTTCTTTTTCCGTTTATCTTCGAGGATTTGGTTCCGATTTCTGGTTTGGTATCATCAGTTCCGGGTAAAGATTTTGGATTCCCTGCGTGTGCCGCACGATGATTCGGTCATCTTCTCGCCTGGACTGAATTTTGTTCGGACGAATTTTTCCAGAAGAGCTATTTTTAAGGGGACTTCTCGTCGCAAATCAGTGAACTGGAAGAAGAAACTTTCCCAATAGGAGCAGATTTTTTGTGGCTGCGGCGCGTAGTTTCAGAAGGCGGCACCTTTATTTGCTCTCGGTGCTCGTTTTAACTTGGCAGATCCAGGGAAGAGGGAACACCCAATTTTGTTTGATTGTGCCGGATTTTTTGATCTGATCGAAAGGATCCCAACAAGGCTTCGCGAGAAGCAAGACATTTTTTTGGTCATGGCCACCATGGGGCTGGGCCGATTCACCCACTGGCTGTGGCCGGGTACCGCGGCGCGGGTCGCCAGCCACGAGCTCCCCAGCTCGGCCTTGACGAGCTCCTCCTTTCCGGACTTCCCCTCCGGGTTCCGGGAGCCGGACACCGTCACCTTCTCCAGTGCCGCCGCAGGCAGCCGCCGTGGGCGGCAGCGGAGGGTCAGGAACCAGCGCCGCAGCCGCGGGGAGTCCAGGATCGACAGGGAGTATGACATGGTCATCGTGCCGTCCGATGGCGGCGGGTGCCTTTCCGGGTCGGAGTCCGACGACTCGGACTGGTCCATTGGCTGGCTGGAGCCGCAGGCTCCGGAGATGCAGACGGAAGGTGACCCTGAGACTGGCTTCGCCGTCCTCGTGCCGTGCTACCGCCGCGGCCGCGCCGAGCAGCCCAGGGTGCCCGAGGGCCGGTTCCTGGGCGCTCGCGCTCTCGCCGACGGAGGCCTCTTTTCTGGTGAGCAGAGCACTACTAACTTCTTGTGTGTTACATCATGCCACGTTTGCTTTAATTATGAAAGCATTAATGTTCTGCGTGAAATTTAAAAGGAATCATTTGCTCCAATTCACTTTATAAAGTCGACAAGTCTAAAACAAAATCAGTTATGTTTGATTTGGTAATAAATTCAGCACCTGACATAATACAGCCTTGTAACAGGATAAGATCATTTTTTTTTTCATGCTTGTTGCTGTTCTACTATACCATTAGCATTTATGGACATATGCCGTTTTCATGTTTGGTGCTGTTGATTAGTGGGTTAGGTTAGCTTCCCTTTTTCTTTGGCATTGAAATCTTTGTCTAAGACTCCTACTACATCAGATATGCAAGTCTTAAATGTTGGTTTCAACAGAGATTTGCCTAGAGGCATAGCTGTATTGTAGAATCCATAGCCTTCTTTCTTCTTCATAATGGGACAATTTATAACTTTATCTGTTGAGATCTTCGGCAATTTCATTGGTACCATGCATACTACTTTGGTTGGCTTCTGTCATTGTGTGTTGTGGTTGAAGTCTGAGCTTGTTTTGTCAGATTCTGCTAAGTCATGTTTTGTGAAAGAATATTACTGAATAGGAGATAATACAAAGTTCTAAACATTGTTATACTCTTAACTTCCATTCATTGGAAAGCATCATGTTTTGTATCATTATCAATCAAGGCGTCAGTGTATAATCCTCCATTACACCTGCATCACAGGAAGTTTATGGCTTCCTGTTGTTGGTTCCCTTTTTTTTTCAATTGAACTATTTTATTCTTTTGAGTGATAAGTCTTTGGCACCCCCAATAGCTTACTTGTTATTACAATTTACTCCAGTCTAACTAACTCGAGAATGTTGCCTCCTATCCTCTCTGACTCCTACATTTCATTTGAACCGTTTAGTCTAGTGTTCAAGTACTAGAGATGCGTTATTGGTATCGAACATAATAAAACTATTTCATTGCCTGCTTGTGCCATTGTAATTATCTAGCACTTATTGGATTGTGGAGAAGGTTTTTCATCTTAAATAACCTATCTTCTATAGTTTTCGTTGTTAATAATTTAGTCATGTGCATAGTCTTGAGTCTTACAATATTTCTTTCAACTCTACAGTTTCTAGAAAAATTCTAACACTCTTTTTCCCCCATTTTTCGCTCTGCAGATGAAAAGAAATTTGTAGAACAGTGGCTTTCTTCTCTCCATAACTGATATCTGGGATATCACTTAGCCACGCTGTATATATCATCACCCCTATCAATCTACTATGTTTCTCCGTCCATGATGGAAAATATATCGATGAAGGAAGACATCAACCCCCCCCCCCCAAAAAAAATTGATAAAACGGAAAACAAACAAAAAAAAGAGCAGTGAAATTTGAAGCAGCACTGAACGGGGTTTGTCCTTCCGGAGGTTCTAAGGCTAATTACTCTTTGGAAAGCAAGGCAAATGCTGAACAAGACCAGCTGCGCTGTGCGTCGTAGAAGATACTTTTTTCTGTGTGCTTATTAACCAATCTACGACGATATTGTGGATATTATTTGCTATCCCATCGTTGATTTTGTCCTGCTTGATTGTGACCTCGACCTGTATATATGGTATCATTTGATGTGTATATATAGCTGCAGATGTGCAGTTTTTTCAGTGTGCGTGTGTGTGTTGATGTATATTGGAACTGAACTGCTCCTTATGAATTCAGATGTATATAAATCTTTTTTGTTTTTGTTGTTGTTGAGGAAACTGGCATGGGCACTGTCTATTCTCTTTCTGATAATGTTGGTCATGATGATTCTTAGTAGTGAGCACTGTATATTCACGTGATTTTGTATAGCACTGAAGAACTAAGTGATGAATGGTTTAGGTATCTCTGCCTGCTCACTGCACCGTCTGAAGAAAGGATATGGCCAGCCAGTGGTTTCTGCAATGATCTGATCACCTGAAAGTCTGAGATTGGAAATGAAGATAGATGGGTGTGCAAATGTGCAGTTGGCATTCCTGAGGTTCGTCCTGTTGATCACTTGTTCTCAAGTGAATGTCAGAAGTGCTGGTCTACATTTTTTCCTGTGCCAAATGGAATGCCTCAGGGTAATGTAGATGAGGTGCATAGAAAGAGATATTTACCGTAGTCCAACAAATCGTTGGAAGTGGCACTGTGTGTGAAAGTGATTTGCGGGCCCATGTCCCACATGTCACTGGGATAACGAATTTCACTTTTCTAATATGCAAACTTTACAGTGGTTTGTACCAAAAATTTGCTAACCAAGAATATATAGTGTTTTTATTTTGTTTTGAATCAGCACCCTGGTTAGCATGAGTGAGTGAAAAAGTCTTGGGGCCTATCCACATAACGTTTTTTTTTCATGGTCACTGGACGTGCTTTCTAATGGGCGAACAGTTTATCTCCATGTCTCTCTGGTCTGATACGGCAAATGCTATGACGCCTATTGCGATATAGTTCGTGCGAAACATCTGAAATGCTCCGCCTGGTGGGCCGGCCCAGGGAGGATTTTCCCCACTATTCTGTTCGTTTTGTAACTTATCTTTTCCTCTTTATTTTTTTCGTCTTCTTTCTCTTTTGTTTTTTCCTTCATGTTTTCCTTTTTTTTTGCTGTTTCTTTTGTTTATATAAATTATATGCTTTTTATGTGTAATTCGTGTACATTTTGTAACCTCATCAACAATTACTTGCAACGCATACCCATTTATTTTATCACATGACTTCTTACCTCGTGAATATTTTTTTAATTGTGCGGATATTTTTCTCCTCATATGAATATTTTTTAAACCTCGTGAACAAGTTTTTTAAGTCTATAATCATTGTTTTCTACCCTTTCAAAATAAATTTCACAAAAATATATCTTTCGAATATGTGATTTTTTTTAAACTATTAATGAACGACAAGTAACTTGTCCTGTTAATGGGTCACATCATATACGACCCATGTCAAAATACTTTAGTAGTTTCGGGGCTAACTGACGCAATGGGCATCACATAGGAGCCCTGTCTGACATAGGAAAGAGGATTCCAACACTTTGTTAAGCAAAATGTCTATGTTGTACCTCTAAGTAAATAAACCTTTTCTTTTCAAATAATAAAAAACTAAAATCTCTTCAAAGAGGTGAATGTAGTAAGTGTTATAGTTCATTCATGGTTGAGGGTGATTGACTGATTAATGTTGTTCTTGATTCGACCAAATAAATGTTTACACGTTGAATCTCTATAACATATCATGGTGGCTTTTATTTTTTACAAGAATTTCGTTGCATACTAGTTCCCCTTGCTACCATCATATTTTGTCTCGTACAACAAATGATGACATCATCCAAGACTTTCTCAATTCTTATAAACCTGAAAAACTTTTTTCTCAAACTGTAATGTCCGGTTCACAATTCGTTTACGTCGTTAGCTAAGTCGTGAGGAGATCTACTAGATCTCATGATGACATGTTTCCATCATTTTTTTTCATTTCCCATTTCTTGATTTTTGTTACTTAATTCTGAGATTATAACTACTATTGTCACGAGATTATAATAACTTGGTCGACAAGGTTGAGTGTCATTCCACCCTAATGCAAGACTTGCATGATAGATACTACTTTTGTGGAACGACCCAATCTCCAACAAAACTTGAATACCCACTCTCTACCTTTACAGAATATTACAGAATGTCTAAAAATATGTTTAAAAAAATCTAAAATTGTGCACTATTTATTGTGGTATCACCGTGCAGAAATCATACCAATGCATTAAATGAAATGGCAAGACCACACGAGGTGGTCAAGTTCTTCACTCTCAAATCCCACCATGCCAACTAATGGTATGGAGAAACAAGAGTCGAAGAACAAGGAAAAAGACAACGAATTAATCCTAAGATCTCGATCCAAAGCTTCCCCTCACTAAGATGGGAGATTGATTGGTGGAAATGAACTTGCGGGGTCACACACTTGAGAGGAAAGGAGTCAACCGGATGTGATCAAATTGAAACTAGGCCTAACGGGGTTAGACTCAAGTCGGCACGGGAAAAGTCTGACAATGGAGTCAGATTAACTCCTATATAAGGTGGTGGCGTGGGTGACCAAGGATATAGGTAAGCACACTCTTTCATGTGTTGGAAACCGGAGCCTCCGCTACAGTCCTAGTTTGTTTGATTAGATCTAGCAATTCATCGCTCGAAGTTTCTACTCTTACATGTGGATACTGGTAGATGCATTGTACGTTCAACGATGTAACTAAGGAGTTCGTGGATTCGCTGATATTTGAGGGATCGGACTGCACTGCCCAACGCGCTTCATCAACTTCCTCACCAACGGCTCTAGTGGTGACCACACATGATCTAAGCCCTAAAAAATATATCCAGGTGTTGTGCGGTAGATAAACTTTCAATATGCATTGATTGCACACGGCCTAACTCGACCTATTGGACCCTTTGGCAATTGTAACATCCCAATCTTTTATTTGGATGTTTTGCATTTAGAGCATGTGCATTTCATCATGGCATACTTTTAAAAAATTTCATTTGTTTGTTTTGCATAGTTCACAAGAAATAAACCCTAAACTCTATTTTGAATTATAGCAAATTCAACAAGCTAATTATATAGGCTTGGGGTTTTGTGCAAAAATACCCCTTTTACAGTCAAATATGACAGAGGTGATTTTTACAAAATTTTCAAAATTGGTTTGACTCAATTCCGAGTTTAAAATCAAAAGTTATAATTAAAACAGTTTTCAGAAAAAGAATAAAAGAAGAAGAGAAAAAAAAGGTAACAGCCGGCCGAACCAACCCGGCCCAGCACCGGCCCAGTTCTTTTTTTTTCTTCTCTCCCCGCAGCCCTCTTTCCTTTTTCTTTTTCTTTTGTTTTTTCGCTGACAGGTGGGACCCACCAGTCTGGTTCTTCTAGAAGGGAGCAGTCCGGGAAGAACACGAGTTCTTCGTCCGGCCGGTGCAAATCCCCGAAATCCGTCATGATTCGTGCCCCGTTTCGCAAGCAAAAATCGCCTATAAATACCCCACCCCGAGCTCCACCGAAACCCTAAAAAATTTTGAGGTTTAGCCCTTGAAATCGAGCTCGATTTCGAGCTCGAAGTCGTGCCGCTGTCGCCGCCGTTACCGAGCTCGGGAGGAGCCGCCGCCGCCGTTTGGGGCAAGGAGAGGAGGAGCCGAGGAGACGAGGACGTCCGCCACGACGAGCCGCACCAGAAGCCGTCGTCACCGACCTCGGGGGACCACCAGAGCAGCCGCCGTCGTCGCCGCCCGACAGCCGTCGTCGTCGTCTTCGTCCCGCCGGTGAGGAGCTGCCGCCGCCCCACCCGATCTATTTTGGGCCGTCCGATCTTAGATCGACGGTCTAGATTAGATCTAGATATCCCGAACCGGTACGCGCTGACGTCATCCCTAGCCCGTCCGAGGAATCTTTTCTGTTTATTCGAATTAAAAATTCCAGGAAACTATTAAAACTTGCAAAATTCATATCTCTTCAACCGTAACTTGAAAGATTAAGTTTAATATACCAAAATTCTTAGAAAAATAATATCTATCCAGATCTGAAATAATATTTAACTTTTAAATTATTTCATTATCTGTATTTTTCAAATCTTGTTAATTGTTAATTTGGGAATAACTTTTTTATCTATAACTCTAATTAAAATAATTCCTTCGGCTAAAAGTTTCTAAATTAAATCCTCTGTCCAGAGAACATTAAACCTAATTTTTTGTGAACTAGTTTTTGAAAGTTTATTAGTAGATCCATGATTAACCTTTTAATCAACATTAACTTGATCTTAATTGGTTGTTGCATTAAATATTTTTTTCTCTCATGCATCATATAATCCAGAGAACTAAATTTAATGTTTTGTGCCCAATAAACATGTCATGCATGCATATGTGTATGTTTACTCTGTTTCTTATGTTGTGTATCGCGTATCATTGTGTAGACAACGACGTTGGTTGCAACTATTGCTGTGACTGCAACGAGTGCGTGAACGACTACTCCGACAACTGAAGGCAGGTGATGCAACCATACCACCTATTATTTTCTTACTATGCATCTAGTCCTATTTTTGTAGACTTGCATGTGTAGGAGTTGGTTTGTATGCTATGCTATTAGGTGATTCACTAAACCCCAAGTGAGTTACCATATGTATCCTTGTAGATTAGTTCCACCATGAAACCACCGTTAAATTTTTTGCTTAGTTGCTTAGACGTGGTTGTGGGATCACAATATGAGATTGATGTTGTAGACTTAGATGTTTCTTTTGCAAATCTAATAAAACAACATTAATTTAATTTGATGTCTGGGTGGTATTGGTCCGTTGTGGTGGAAAATAGTTGAGTGGCTTCTCAGGTCCGTAGTATCTGAGTAGGTGCACTTGTGAATGGCCACCCAGGTCCCTGAGAGTTAATGTGGAGTCTTGTAGGTGCACTTAGCTGAATAAGTTATGGTTCTTGTACCTGTCATGGCCAGCAGATGTAGTTTAGTAGGTTGGACAGGGCGCGCAGAGGACTCAAGGATCATCTCCCAAAAGCTTCGGTGTGTTTCTCTCCCAACTACGATACAAATTGGGTGTCGTGGTAAATGGAGTTAAATGCATTCTACGGGTAAAGTGTACAACACTCTTGAGAGTTTAAAACTAAGTACTTAGCCGTGTCCCCGGTTACGGACAACTTGAGCCAACTAGACTAGATCCTACAAGAATTCTCACACATTCCAATTTCTGTAATTAAAATATGATGGGTAAACCAAAGGGTAGGAGCACTGGTTTCTACCAGTGTCCAATGATTGTTTATCTTTATTGTAAAATTGTTTATCAAATTGATAGGATAAAATTGCTTTTATGCAAAGAGCCTTCAAGTTCACCTAGCCCAAATTGCATGTAGTAGCTAGGTAGACTAGTGTTCAATTAATAACTTGCTCACTTGCCAGTACAAATCCCAATGTACTAACCGTATTCGCGAACGGATGCAATTGCACTATTGCAGGTACGATGTTACGTAGGTCTTGAAGCTACACCCGGCACGTACGCCTGTGTCACGAGTTGATTGGAGCTTCATTATCGTTTATTTTCCGCTGTGTGCTTTTATTTCAATAAAGTTATTTTGTGCGAGCGTCAATGCTATGCAAAGATGTAAAGATTCTTTATATTCTGGATCATTTCGATGTAATAAAGACGCATTGTGCTTTGATATTTGATTTGTAATGAGTGTGCTAGCGAGTCGATCCGGGACTAGCACTATACTCATAGACGAGATCCATATTATTGGGTCGAGTCGCTACAGATGGTATCAGAGCCTTGTGTTGGCTGTAGCATCGAGACCTAGGATTGAAATAGGAAGCCATAGGTTTAAAATCTACTTAACCCTCCATCTTTAAATACTTCGCTTCTTCTAGTAATTCCTTCAAGTTCTAATTCCTTTACTTAACCCCTTTATATAGATGGGAGAACACCAAGCACTGAAGGATGGATTGGAGTGCAGGAGGCTTATTGCAAGGCAACTAGCTCAAGTGTCCGAGGAGTTGGCATCAGCACGCAAGCTCGAGAAGACCTTGAGGTCTGATATAGTGTTCATGGCTATTGAGCTCTGCGACCAGGATGATCGAATTCTTGCGAAGGATAATCAGATTGCCTTACTACGGAAGGAGATTGCAAGTTTGCGAGCTCAACAAACCCCAACCCCACCAGAAGACAAGGAAGATGCCAAGACAAAAGAGGAAGATGTGGAGGAGTACAATCCCGAGAAAGTGATGCCCTACGACTATGAGGATGAAGGAAACTAGATAGTCATGCCCACCTTATAGTCTTCGATAGCTTATCGTTTTGCGTGTTAGGTGTTGATCATACCAAAACGTGTGGTATGGCAACTATAGTCGAGAGCTTTCTTTTGTTTTTCTTAAGTTGAAACCTTGTAATTTTCGCAGGTTTTTAGACCCTATTTTGGAAAAGTATTTTAAAGTGTGTGGTTTGACTATATGTTGCTTGAAAAGTGTTGCTTTGTTCATGCTATATATGGGTAGCTATTTCCTTAGCCTTTCCGTCTAAAACTTATCTTTTCCCAACCATAGATGCCTCCCCGTCGCAACCCCGAGAACAACAACACCGGGAACAACGACATGCAGCAAGTGATGACTCAGCTCATGCAAGTGATGACACAGTTCATAGCCGCCAATGCTAACAACAACAACAACCCACCGCCACCACCACCTCCACCGCCTCAGGTGGATATGCTCACTAGGTTCTTGAGGTTGAGGCCTGAGAAGTTCTCCAGCGCACCTGAACCAATGGCAGCACTGGATTGGTTGTGCTCTGTGAACAAGGACTTAGTAACCGTGGGGTGCAATGAGGCTGAGAAAGTGAGGTTTGCAGCCCATTTGCTTGAAGGACCAGCTGCATCGTGGTGGGACAACTTTCAGATCACTCACCCAATAGACACTGTCACTTGGGCAATGTTTGAGGAAGGATTCCGCAATGCTCATGTCTCATCAGGCATTGTGAGTCTGAAAAGGAGGGAGTTCCGTAATCTGCGACAGGGCAACCGCACAGTGAAGGAGTACATTGATGAGTTTGGGAATTTAGCCCGCTATGCACCAGAAGATGTGGACACTGATCTCAAGAGCCGTGAGAGATTCCTCGATGGGCTGAACGATGAGCTGGCTGTCCAACTGTCGGTAGTTCACATTCCAAACTACCAGGCACTCATCGACAAAGCTATCATTCTCGAGGGCAAGCAGAAGCAGGCAGAGAGACGCAAGAGGAAGTACAACCATGGTGGCCACAGTTCAGGACCCCATCAGAAGGTTCGTTATGATGATCATGGAGGATCCAACCATAACAAGCATGGGGGCAATAACCATCGTGGAGGAAATGGACACCAACACAATGGAGGAAATGGCCACAATCATAATGGTCATAGAGGCAACAATCATCACAATGGAGGCAATGGACGCAACCACAACCCGGCACACAAGAAGGACCTCAGTCAGGTGCAGTGCTACAGATGCAAGAAGATGGGGCATTACTCAACTGATTGCACTGAGAAGAAGCCTGAAGAAGGAGCCAAGCCCAACCCATTCCAGAAGGCCACTACTAATCATATGAACGTGGAGGAAGTTTATGATGAACCAGATCTTGTGATGGGTAAGCTCTTGCTCAATTCATGCACCGCCCTTGTTCTTTTTGATACTGGTGCATCGCATTCATTCATATCAAGGGTATTTGCGGATAGAAATATGATACCTACCAGGAGCCTTAATAGATCAATTAAAGTAAGTTCTCCTGGAGGAGAGATGATAGCAAACACTTGGTGTTGTTATTTAACCTTAGCGATTGGATCATATGAGTTTCCCACAGAGCTCATCGTCCTAAATTCGCAAGGAATAGATGTAATACTAGGCATGGATTGGATGTCTAAGTATGAGGGACAGATCGACTGCGCTCAAAGGGCCATCACACTCACTACCCCAGAGAACAAGAGGATTAGATACAAGTCTAAACTGAATCTTGGAGAGGCCAAGTTAAATTCTCTTAAGGGGGTTAGCATAGAGGATGTGCGTATAGTGAGAGAATACCCGAACGTGTTTCCGGAGGAGTTACCAGGAATGCCACCTGATAGAGATATCGAGTTCATTATTGACTTGATACCAGGAGCAGGACCTATAGCCAAGAGACCTTACAAGATTGATGTTGACGAGTTAAAGGAACTAAAGAAGCAACTCAAGGAGCAGTTGGATAAAGGATTTATTCAGCGTAGTTCATCGCCTTGGGGAGCACCAGTTCTGTGGGTAGAGAAGAAGGACAGGACACAACGTTTAGTTATGGATTATCGTTCACTTAATGAGGTGACGATAAAGAACAAGTACCAACTGCCCAACATCAACGACTTGTTTGACCAGTTGAAGGGAGCTTGTGTATTCTCCAAGATTGATCTTCGATCGGGATACCACCAGCTGAAGATTAGAAAGGAGGATATCCCTAAGACCGCCTTCACCACGAGGTATGGTCTATATGAGTACACGGTTATGTCTTTTGGACTAACCAATGCGCCGGCATACTTCATGACCATGATGAACAATGTCTTCATGGAGTTCTTGGATAAGTTCGTAGTGGTATTCATCGATGACATTCTTGTGTACTCCAAGAATGAAGAGGAGCATGAAGGACACTTGCGTCAGATATTGGAGAAACTTAGGGAACACAAGTTATATGCTAAATTTAGCAAGTGTGAGTTCTGGCTAAACACTGTGGGATTCCTAGGACACATAGTGTCAGCGGAAGGCATTGCAGTGGATCCAGCCAAGGTGTCAGCTGTGACCGAATGGGAGTCACCAAAGTCAGCAAAGGATGGAGTTTCCTAGGACTGGCGGGATACTATCAGAGGTTCATTGAGAACTTCTCCAAGATTGCAAAGCCAATGACAGAATTGCTAAAGAAGGAGAAGAAATTTGCTTGGACCAAGGAGTGTGAAGATAGTTTCCAAGAGTTGAAGCAACGATTAGTGACAGCACCAGTTCTGTGTCTGCCGGATCTACAGAAGGATTTCCAAGTCTATTGTGATGCTTCTCGTCAAGGACTTGGAAGTGTGTTGATGCAAGATGGAAGAGTCGTATCCTATGCATCGAGGCAACTCAAAAATCATGAAAGAAATTATCCCACTCATGATTTAGAGCTTGCATCGGTCGTCCATGCACTCAAAACATGGAGACATTACCTCATGGGAAGCATTGTGAGGTGTTCACTGATCACAAGAGCTTGAAATATATTTTTACTCAGAAGGAGCTGAACATGAGGCAAAGGAGATGGCTAGAGTTAATAAAGGATTACGACATGAATCTCCAATACCACCCTGGGAAGGCCAATGTTGTAGCAGATGCATTAAGCCGTAAGGTGTATGCAAATGGGATTTCAACAGGAGAATTACCACCAGATCTGCGTGAGCAGTTTAAGCGTCTCAGATTGGAGTTAGTACCCGAGGGTTATGTGGCAACACTGGAGGTAGAACTAGTTCTAGTGAACAAAATTAGAGAGGCCCAGAATGGAGACGAAGAAATAGCAAAAATAAAAGATAGTATGAAAGAAGGCAAAGCTGAAGAATTCCAAGAGGACGAGCAAGGAACAATATGGTTTGGGGACCGTATTTGTGTGCCAAAGGATCCGGAAATTAGGAAGCTGATATTTCAGGAGGCACATGATTCACCATACTCCATCCATCCCGGCAACACGAAGATGTATATGGATCTGAAGGAGAAGTTCTGGTGGCCCAATATGAAGCGGGATATCGCCGAGTATATCGCTAAATGTCATGTGTGTAGCAGGGTGAAGGCCGAGCACCAGAAGCCAGCAGGGATGCTACAACCCTTGCTGATACCCGACTGGAAGTGGGACAAGATTGGTATGGACTTTATTACGGGATTACCTAGGACCAAATATGGTTATGATTCTATTTGGGTAGTGGTCGATCATTTGACCAAGGTCGCACATTTCATACCAGTGAAGACCACCTACACCAGCGCCAAGCTAGCCCAGCTCTACATGAGCAGGATTGTCAGTTTGCACGGAGTTCCCAAGGGAATTGTGTCGGATAGGGGAACACAGTTCACTTCTCACTTTTGGCGTCAGCTACATGAGTCGTTGGGAACTAGATTGGAGTTCAGTACAGCTTTTCATCCACAGACAGATGGACAGACTGAGAGAGTCAATCAAATACTAGAGGATATGCTGAGAGCTTGTGCTCTAGACTATGGATCAAGTTGGGATGAGAACCTACCCTATGCCGAGTTCTCATACAACAATGGATATCAAGCTAGCACGGGAATGTCACCATTTGAAGCCCTATATGGTAGGAAGTGCAGAACCCCGCTACTGTGGAGTGGAGTAGGAGAGCGTAGTCTGTTCGGACCTGACATTATCAAGGATGCTGAGGAGAAAGTTAGGCTAATTCGAGATAGAATAAAGATAGCACAATCAAGGCAGAAGAGCTATGCAGATTCGAAGCGTAGAGAGGTCACGTACGAGGTAGGAGATAGAGCTTATCTTCGCGTTTCACCACTACGCGGTGTTAAGCGTTTTGGCATCAAAGGGAAGCTAGCACCGAGGTTTATTGGACCCTACAAGATTCTGGCACGAAAGGGAGAAGTAGCTTATCAGCTAGAGCTACCAGAGGTCTTGTCCAATGTACACAATGTGTTCCATGTGTCCCAGTTGAAGAAGTGTCACCCAGAGATGGCGGATACACCTTTGAGGGATACAGTTCCGCTCGAGGAAGTCCAATTGGAGAGTGATCTCACATATGAGGAGAAGCCAGTTAAGATTCTGGGAACAACAGAAAGAATTACTCGCACCAAGACGATCAAGTTCTGCAAAGTCCAGTGGAATCATCACACGGAAGAGGAAGCTACATGGGAGCGAGAAGATGACCTTCGAGAAGACCATCCGAACCTATTTGCTGGCCAAACCGATTCTCGAGGACGAGAATCATCTTAAGGGGGTTAGTCTGTAACATTCCAATCTTTTATTTGGATGTTTTGCATTTAGAGCATGTGCATTTCATCATGGCATACTTTTAAAAATTTGCATTTGTTTGTTTTGCATAGTTCACAAGAAATAAACCCTAAACTCTATTTTGAATTATAGCAAATTCAACAAGCTAATTATATAGGCTTGGGGTTTTGTGCAAAAATACCCCTTTTACAGTCAAATATGACAAAGGGGATTTTTACAAAATTTTCAAAATTGGTTTGACTCAATTCCGAGTTTAAAATCAAAAGTTATAATTAAAACAGTTTTCAGAAAAAGAATAAAAGAAGAAGAGAAAAAAAAGGTAACAGCCGGCCGAACCAACCCGGCCCAGCACCGGCCCAGTTCTTTTTTTTCCTTCTCTCCCCGCAGCCCTCTTTTCTTTTTCTTTTTCTTTTCTTTTTCCGCTGAAAGGTGGGACCCACCAGTCAGGTTCTTCTAGAAGGGAGCAGTCCGGGAAGAACACGAGTTCTTCGTCCGGCCGGTGCAAATCCCCGAAATCCGTCCCGATTCGTGCCCCGTTTCGCAAGCAAAAATCGCCTATAAATACCCCACCCCGAGCTCCACCGAAACCCTAAAAAAATTTGAGGTTTAGCCCTTGAAATCGAGCTCGATTTCGAGCTCGAAGTCGTGCCGCCGTCGCCGCCGTTACCGAGCTCGGGAGGAGCCGCCGCCGCCGTTTGGAGCAAGGAGAGGAGGAGCCGAGGAGATGAGGACGTCCGCCGCGACGAGCCGCACCCGAAGCCGTCGTCGCCGACCTCAGGGGACCACCGGAGCAGCCGCCATCGTCGCCGCCCGACAGCCGTCGTCGTCTTCGTCCCGCCGGTGAGGAGCTGCCGCCGCCCCGCCCGATCTATTTTCGGCCGTCCGATCTTAGATCGACGGTCTAGATTAGATCTAGATATCCCGAACCGGTACGCGCTGACGTCTGACGTCATCCCTAGCCCGTCCCGGGAATCTTTTCCGTTTATTCGAATTAAAAATTCCAGGAAACCATTAAAACTTGCAAAATTCATATCTCTTCAACCGTAACTTGAAAGATTAAGTTTAATATACAAAAATTCTTAGAAAAATAATATCTATCTAGATCTGAAATAATATTTAACTTTTAAATTATTTTTATTATCTGTATTTTTCAAATCTTGTTAATTGTTAATTTGGGAATAACTTTTTTTATCTATAACTCTAATTAAAATAATTCCTTCGGCTAAAAGTTTCTAAATTAAACCCTCTGTCCAGAGAACATTAAACCTAATTTTTGTGAACTAGTTTTTGAAAGTTTATTAGTAGATCCGTGATTAACCTTTTAATCAACATTAACTTGATCTTAATTGGTTGTTGCATTAAATATTTTTTTCTCTCATGCATCATATAATCCAGAGAACTAAATTTAATGTTTTGTGCCCAATAAACATGTCATGCATGCATATGTGTATGTTTACTCTGTTTCTTATGTTGTGTATCGCGTATCATCGTGTAGACAACGACGTTGGTTGCAACTGTTGCTGTGACTGCAACGAGTGCGTGAACGACTACTCCGACAACTGAAGGCACGTGATGCAACCATACCACATATTATTTTCTTACTATGCATCTAGTCCTATTTTTGTAGACTTGCATGTGTAGGAGTTGGTTTGTATGCTATGCTATTAGGTGATTCACTAAACCCCAAGTGAGTTACCATATGTATCCTTGTAGATTAGTTCCACCATGAAACCACCGTTAAATTTTTTGCTTAGTTGCTTAGACGTGGTTGTGGGATCACAATATGAGATTGATGTTGTAGACTTAGATGTTTCTTTTGCAAATCTAATAAAAGAACATTAATTTAATTTGATGTCTGGGTGGTATTGGTCCGTTGTGGTGGAAAATAGTTGAGTGGCTGCTCAGGTCCGTAGTATCTGAGTAGGTGCACTTGTGAATGGCCACCCAGGTCCCTGAGAGTTAATGTGGAGTCTTGTTTAGTAGCTTAAGAGTACAACCGTAGGCCAACATAATATGGGCGTTGACTTAGCTGAATAAGTTATGGTTCTTGTACCTGTCGTGGCCAGCAGATGTAGTTTAGTAGGTTGGACAGGGCGCGCAGAGGACTCAAGGATCATCTCCCAAAAGCTTCGGTGTGTTTCTCTCCCAACTATGATACAAATTGGGTGTCGTGGTAAATGGGGTTAAATGCATTCTATTGGTAAAGTGTACAACACTCTCGAGAGTTTAAAACTAACTACTTAGCCGTGTCCCCGGTTACGGACAACTTGAGCCAACTAGACTAGATCCTACAAGAATTCTCACACATTCCAATTTCTGTAATTAAAATATGATGGGTAAACCAAAGGGTAGGAGCACTGGTTTCTACCATTGTCCAATGATTGTTTATCTTTATTGTAAAATTGTTTATCAAATTGATAGGATAAAATTGCTTTTATGCAAAGAGCCTTCAAGTCCACCTAGCCCAAATTGCATGTAGTAGCTAGGTAGACTAGTGTTCAATTAATAACTTGCTAACTTGCCAGTACAAATCACAATGTACTGACCGTATTCGCGAACGGCTGCAATTGCACTATTGCAGGTACGATGTTACGTAGGTCTTGAAGCTACACCCGGCACGTACGCCTGTGGCACGAGTTGATTGGAGCTTCATTATCGTTTATTTTCCGCTGTGTGCTTTTATTTCAATAAAGTTATTTTGTGCTAGCGTCAATGCTATGCAAAGATGCAAGGATTCTTTATATTCTGGATCATTTCGATGTAATAAAGACGCATTGTGCTTTGATATTTCATTTGTAATGAGTGTGCTAGCGAGTCGATCCGGGACTAGCACTATACTCATAGACGAGATCCATATTATTGGGTCGAGTCGCTACAGCAATGGAGGGCTAGAACGTTGGTTAGCGCATCCAAAATTGTGTAACAAGTGGTATGAAAACAAGCATCAGAAATACAAATCTAACCTATGTGGACACACAATCGACAATTTGATCAAGCAATTTTCTCAATGTGAATGTGCACGCGACAAAAACCTTTTTCGAGATTACATGTAAACAATGAAAGACAAACATTATTAAGGCTCATGCAATTCTCTGCAATTAATAATAATGTCCGTTTGACCACTGTCATGGATGCAAAGCTTAATCATGAAAAGGCTCTTCTTATCTTAATTAACTGCCACCAACTAATTTAAGCTGATCAGTCCCCGCGTGTTGGATACAGCCAACTTCCAGCTCATGCCTCATCATTCATGCCAATACTGTGCATGCCACTCCATTACACGTATGCGCTTTACAAGCTAAAAATGGATAGATAGCATATGGCACAGCTAGCAATGGCACAACGACCAAGGCAAGAATCTTGTTCATGATAAGCTTGGCACTGCGAACATGAGTTTGTTAAAGTTTTCAGTAGAACATTTCAACCATGTTTTTTGTTTTTGTTTTGAGATTGAAGATGAGTATCAAAGAGTAGTGAAGATTTGAGACTAAACAAAATTTTGGTAGAAAAGAAGATAGCAAGAGGATTATATATCTATGAAAAAAACTAAACATATAGAAGTATGTTTTCATGGAATTGGTATAACAAGGCGAGATGATCGACGATCACATATAAATAGATACACAAAGAATACGAATAAAGTTACAAAAAATATTGGACAAAAATCAAACAAAACTCCTACTACTTTGTAAAACACATGTACCTAAGTACTCAATTATATGCTACTAGTTGATCAACCGTATATAAACGTTTGGTTCATACATACCATCCGTTTATGCGTGTGACATGCATGTATACAACCATACGTAGATATACGGTATACCACACAAGGGGATGTTTAGCTAGCTAAGCTAGGGGTGTCGCCATGGCCACGGACTTCACAGAGCTCCGACAGCGCCCTGAGGAGCTCCACCTTGGCGCGGAGCTGCGCGATGTAGTCGGCCGTACGGAGGAGCAGCCGGTCGGCGGGCATCGCCGCCGTTCCGGGCACCAGCCGCCGCAGCTCCCGCACCTTCCGCCCCACCGCCACCGACGACCGCCGGCGACGCCGGCTCGGGCACGGCGACCTCCTCGCCCTCCTCGCGATCTCCATGCGCGCGCGCTGAACGGATCAACAAAAATAATCAATGAAATGTGCTGACTCAAGTCTACGTGACGATGATGGGGAGGGAGGGATACCTGAGCTGGTGCTGGAATAAATAGAGGATGGGGAGGGGCCATTCCGGGAGAGGAGTTTCTGCGAGGGGGCTGGGGGTAAATTTGTGCGTGAGCTGTGGCGCGTCGCGTAGCGCGGTGGCAGGCCCCGCGCGTGGACGCCACGTCTTGTCCTGCACACGTGTCTGACAGCTTTCTGACCGCCCAAGGACCCGGGGAATTTATGGGCGTGAATTTTGGTTTGCCTATTTTGCCCTTGGCTCCATCCATCATGTTAGTCCTGCATCCGCATCCAGACAAAAATTTTTTGGTTCAAAGGATTCAAAACCGCGCGAAATATATACTATAAAAAGTAAGGTTCAGTACTACTTTGTATACTGTAGGGACGATATTCGTTTGACTGAATCTTCTCAAAAAGTTCGAGTCAATGAAAATGACCAAATAATAGCCCGCTCACATGCACGATGAATGCGACACCGAAATGACAGAAAAAAAAGAACTGCACTCACCCCGTTACGTTCACCTCTAGAATATTTGATGCTAACAGTTTGAGTAGGGTTTGAACCGAGTTTTAGTTTTACGTGCTTGGAGGCCGGAACTTGGGTGTACACGCACGTCTTAGGTGAGATTGGCAAAATCAGCTTGACGGACGCACAGATAGTCATGATCAATATTGATTTATTCACAAAAAAAAAGATCGATATTGATTTTTCCTTAGAACACTTACATACGATTTATGTGCAATGTCGTGAATGTAAAATCTACAAGAAAAGATGGAAAATTGTCAATTTAAGATTTCCGCCGCCTTCCAAACTTATTTCACCTAAACAAGAGAGAGAGAGAGAGAGTGCATATATACGAGTCACAACCATATAAGAATGATTTACAATCGAACGGTGTCTCATCTTGATAAGTCTATCATATCGATCTTAAGTAATGTTCCACCCGTACACACGGTTCAACTGAAATACTGCAATTTTCGACAGAAAAAAATATTAAATCGAAGAGATACCAATTATACATAGACTCTGAACCAATATAATATTAAGAGAAAGAATGTACACAACCGAAAAGGAAAAGAGAAATGAAAAAAGACCCGACCATGCTGATTAATCCATCGCAGCATGCACCCAGTCCCAAAACTAAAACACGTAGCATAATAGATTGTCCAAAAGCGACGCCTCCAATAAGGGAACAATGCACAAGCGTCATCATTGCCCAATCAGATTGTAGGTTTCACTCAGAAGACAACCAATGAAAGCTAGACTGAATATAGAGACTCAGTACTCGAAGAGCACCACCAAACACTGAAGTCTCCGAGTGCTTCTGCTATAAAGTGTAAATCGCTAGGCTCACACGCACATGTGCGGTAAGGACATGAACATCATCCTCAGCCATACCCACACAATAACCTATGAAGCAATGTCTTCGTCGCATCCAAATTTTCGCTTCCGCAAATATTTTTCTTCAAATCAAAACTGTCTTAACATCTCCCGTCTTCGCCAACATTATGGAAATCACACGCGTTGACATGTCCCATGGTGTCAAAGGACCGCGGAGCTTCACGACACGCCCCCTTGAAGCCCCACGAGCTAAACATTATGGACGCGCAAGAGCGAATCCCATCCAATACAGAGGTTCGGGAGCATATACGCCAATTCGTGAATACCTTTAGTAAATTCCAGAACTCATCGACGACCCGGTCGAGGACGACCGGCCATGCAAATTGGCAAGTTGGATGGAAGAAAATCACTAGGACCATCGCTCTACCTCGTTTATTCGGACCTCGACACCGGATTGGGGATCTGGTGTCAGATCCGCCGCCTCCTCATGACATGCCACCTCTTACGACGACGAGAGAGGAGGAGTGAGGGGGAAGGCTGGAGGCGGCGGATTAGGACTTCCCTCTGTCACCACACGTGGGCAACGAGAGGGAGGATCGGAGTGGTATCAACTTTTCATGGATGGGTAAGAAATACTGGGATTCTTTTAGTTGTCGTTGGAAATACTGCAATGTCTGTCCACACCTAACTTATTACGCAAGACACCTACAAGGAAGCTCGTCGACGACCCGGCCGAGGACAACCGACAGCAGGCAAATTGGCAAGTTGGACGGAAGATGACCACTAGGACCACCACCTTTTTTATTCGAACCTCGACACCAGATTGTCCCGGGGTCAGACCCATCGCCTCCTCATGACCGGCCACCTCCTCTAACGGCGGCGAGAGAGGAGTGAGGGAGGAGGCTAGCGGCGGCCGGCAGGTTAGGGCTAAGGTGTCAAGGTGGGATCCCGCTGGGATGTCACTTTTAGTGTATTTTGCCTTTTCTAGTTCAAAATTTTGTGCCAAAATTTACACTAGTAAAAGCAAATGCACTACAAGTGGGACTTAGACGGGATCCCACTTGACACCCTAGTTAGGGCTCCCTCCCGCACCACAGTGGGCAATGAGAGGGAGGAGTGGTATCAACTTTTCCATGGATGGGTAAGAACTAAGAAATACTCCAATGTCTTTTTTTTAGTTGTTGTTGGAAATACCATTATACCACGATGTGTGTCCACACCTAACTTATTACGCAAGACACCTACACGTAAACGCGGAATGTAACCAGATAATCTTCGGTAGCACGGATCGACAACCGGATATTATTAATTCTGAGCTCCTCTAGCTAGGGAGTACACCAGTGCGTATAAGAAAATGACTCTGTCGGAAGACTCAGTCCACCTTGGAGACCGTGGTCACACTCACACTGTCACACACACACCAGCTGCAACCCACGAATTAAGCAGCTGATGCTGAATGGTCAAATAAATCAATTAATTAATGAATTTAAACGACACGTCGTGCCAAAAGCTACTGTAACACATAACCGATGGAGAACGTGTTTGCACGTGCGCTCCGGCCGGTAGGCGAGGCATGATGGCCGCTGCAATCTTTAATCCGGTGATTGCCTAGCTATGCAATGAGGTGGAGGATTGGGGGACCATCACGTAACATGGCTACATGCCTCTGCATGCAACGGGGTTTTCTTGGCGGGAATGCATGAGCATGGAGGAGGTCGGCCCGGGTGGTAGCTAGAGAGAAACGGGGTTGGGTTGGCCCGTTGTGGTTGGTGTGCTCGATCAATTACGGGAAACGGTGCACATGCATGCACATGCATCATCCATGCCTTGGCGTATTCTCCATCTTATTAGTCCATCTGAATATCTGGTGACTCAAATCCCTAGCTAGCAGAAGAGTACATAGTCATTGGCCCAATATAGCTGGGAGAGTACGTTTTGGTGTGTGTGGAAAATGGAGAATAATTCTACATTTAGCTAGCTTGTTAATATTTATCTTAATTAATTTGGATGACTTACAGCTGAATTGGTGTATGTTAACCATGTTTTCATGTTTTTTGGAGAAAAGGGAGCGGCGGCCAGCCTCTACAGACTACAGCTAGTACATATAAGCCATCTTTTAGGGCACGTCACATCTTAGCGCTAGGGCCCTCTCCTTCCCTTTACTTTCTGCGACGGATCAACGGCCTACCATACATGTACAGTACAATCTAATACCTTTGCTTGCCAGGCTAGGCTGAGTCTGAGTCTGAGCCTGTCCCTAGCTAATCCCCGCTTCTTCATGACCGTCGCAATGTTACATACTCAGATTTGGCGAGACGCTCTGGCATCTGCAAAATCAGCGCTTAGAGCAAGTCCAACGGCCTCTACATAAGGCTAGGGAGCTGAAAATTTGACAATTTTGGGCGAAAACTAAGCTCCAACGCAACTTCCTATATATGCACTTGCTCGGCAGCACCTCTATCGACTTGCAGGAGGCTTTTGTCATGGGCAAGTCACCAGGAGGGTTCGGCGCTGGGAATGGCATCCTTTTTGGACGGAGGAATTACTAAATCTTTGAAATTTTGATGTCCCTAGAGTTCTTATATATTTTTATGTATTTATATTTTCTATTAACTATCTTATATTTTTAAATAAAAAATGCTTATTTGATTTTTGGAAAGAAGGAAAATTAAAATTCCTAAAACATTCCATGATTTAAGAAGTGGAAGATCTTTCCCGGCCAAAGAGTGGGCCGTTGCACACAGGCTAGGATGGTGATATGTTGCGCCACCGACTAAAGTACCAATACCAAGCTAAGATCGACCAAAATCCTAACCTTAGGGGAGTACGTGTGCTCTCATCCCCGACACGCTTCACCTTTGTATCTTAGTTAGTTAGTTATGTTCATCTCTTTGGATTTCTTTTGATTTCGTTATTTCATCCTCAAATAGGTTTTAAAACCCGAAAGATATTTGTTTCTAAAACATGTCAGGCTAAGCTGAGTCTAAGCATGTCCTTAATTGGCTGATCCTCGTTTCTTCATCACCGTGGCAATGTTACATAAGTTACAGCAAGTCCAACGGATTTGGCAAGACGCTCGGCATCTGCAAAATTATAGCTTAGAGCAAGTTCAACGGCCTCTCCATAAGTCTCGGCAGCTGGAAATTTGACAATTTTGGGCAAAAACTAAGCTCCAACGCAACGGCCTATGCACTCGCTCGGCAGCACCGCCGAGCGCTCCATTGAATTTTTTTTTTGCTGTCATGCATGCTTGTCGTTCCTCCCCGATGCATTCATGCATGCATCACCATCCTTCGGATCCGTCACGGGGGATGCTTCTTTACAAATGGCTGATAAATCAACGGTTGGACCTATACATATTTTTGAAGACGTTTATGTAATTATTGCTAATGTTATTATTCATATAAAAGTTTCGTTATTCTTGATATTTCCGAAGACGAAAACCAAAAGCAAGGCGACTTTCAATGTGTTGACGGAAAGACTTTACTATTTACTTTCTGAAGAAGAATGTTAATGAGTTTATAAAAAATATACTTTCCCTCACTAAGTGATGACAAATTGAGAATTACAACTAGAAGCATTAAGCTAAATACTAGCACTTCTGTAAATAAAATATGTGACTACCATCATTGGATCGATTCTAATCGAAGTAGAATAACCTGATTATTTTGAATTAATAGTATATTTTTAAATCATCGTTATGATGGTTTTGATCACTCACATTAAAATCCTAAATATGATGCCTAGCTAGAACTTTGAAGTTTTGATGTCCCTAGAGTTCTTATATTTTTATGTATTTATATTGTTTATTAACTATCTTATATTTTTAAATAACAAAAAAATGCTTATTTGTTTTTTGAAAAGAAGGAAAATTAAAACTCCTAAAACATTCCACGATTTAAGAAGTGGAAGATCTTTCCCGGCCAAAGAGTGGGCCGTTGCGCAGTGGCTAGGATGGTGATGTTGCGCCACCGACTAAAGTACCAAGCTAAGGTCGACCAAAATCGTAACCTTAGTGGAGTACGTGCTCTCATCCTTGACACGTGCTGCACCTTTGTGTCTTAGTTATGTTCATCTCTTTGGATTTCTTTTGATTTCGTTATTTCATCCTCAAATAGGCTTTAAAACCCGATAGATGATATTTGTTTCTGTGAAGTTCTTTAGTTCTTATGTTTCTCGGTTTAAGAAAAGATAAGCAATATTTTCATTTCTTCTTGGAAATGCTACTCGAAGTTACAGCCTTGTCGTCCTTGTGCTCGTACAAAACGCTCAGCGCTGTACTTGTACTATAGCTAGCTAGCTAGCTACGTGCGTACAATCATTCACAACCCAACAAATAATTCCAGCTGCACCTGCACTGCACAACACTATCTAGCTCGCAGCGTTGCTAAACACACTACGTCTTGACGTGTAACGAACCGCATGCGTCATCGATACGACCGACGTATCGGATCATTCCGCCAGATCATGCATCCTGCATGCATGTGTTCGTGTAGCTAGCGGTGTAGACCAGATCACGTCGAACAAACTCGGGTCGTACGTGCGTACACGCCGGCCGTCCCACGAGTGACAACTGACAAGTACGTGGGAGCTTACACCAAGTACAACTATTTCCTCTGTCTGTTTTTTATAAAATGTTCTGGCAAGTTTAATAAACATCTTATAAAAAGGCATGGAGAGATAATAATCACAAGCTAGATTTTGAGCTTCATGTTCCTTTGACCCGTCGAAAAGGATAATGCTACGCGTCCCGGGATCTCGAGTAAAAACCCCCGATCTTCCCATTTGTATGATCTCATTAAAAATGTCAAATCTCGTCAATCCGATCATTATAGCATATTTTCATCTTGGAGAAATAAAAAATTGTGCTATTGTAACATCGCCTGTGACATTTTCTTTGCGCGGTAGGTCAAACCTGTAAAAAAATATGGCAATATTTTGAAACACTTATGCGGCAAAATATATATGACGTAACAAATCCCAGCTAATCGTAGCAGAGTCACCCCCTCACAGCAAAAGCTCGGAAAAAATAAGACATGTATGTAGCATGGGAGTATAATGATTGAAAATCGGCTGAAGCATCGACTTCGTCGGATCAGACTCGCTGGCCATGAATCCAGCAAGACTGTATCCATTCCCCATTTCCCCTCACTCATCACATCTCTCATGATCAAGTTATATCACAAATCCCCACCTTGATGTCGATCATGAAAGGTTGTTTCCATGGCTCGACCGGGAGAAGGACAGAAGATGAGAGGAACTGACGAAGGAGAAGAACCTTTTGACGAGGAGCTAGCACGGGACGTCGTCGCTTCCGGGCTGCACGGCCGGAGAACAACAGTCAGAGCATGTACAACGTGAGCGCTTGGAGGGGCGCGCTAGGGGTAAAATTCCCGGCCGTTATGCAAAAATCCCGTTCGATCCTGGGATTATGACTAGCGTCGACGCAAAACTAGTCGACTGGCGCTTCGCGTTTTTCCCCCCGCACCTAGCCGTCTTACGCTAGCGGCACGCGCTATCCAGTCAGAAAAAAGAAGTTGTTTAGCATCCGTGGCACAGCTAGCGTTAGAGACATGAACTCCTATCAAAACGCTAATAGTTATATCATTATTTTTTAATTCTTAAGTGCCTGGGCAAGCGCCCTGCAGTGTACATGCACTCAGGAGCGTTACAGCGTAGCGTTTAGACGAAGGAAATGCTTTTCCATTCGAAAAGCTACAGGCCGGCTCAGGCTGGACGATTTCTCTCCCACGATTGTGCTGCAGCTTATCCAAAGGACTGGCGTGATTATAATACCGGCCCAATTTCAGCCCAGAACAACCGGTTCAGGTTGTTACAGAATGGCCTGTTAAGTCGAACAGGCATGGAGTTGGTGACGGAAATCACTAAAAAAAGGTTCCCTTTGTAAAGGGAACTTTTCCTCCGCTCTCCTCGCGCCAAATGGCGCCTTCTCCTCGTTTGGTCCCCCGTAGGTGTTTGCATGTGTGACAAGTGGCAACACTAGAGAGTTTTGGTGGGATTTTCCCATCCCACCAGTTGGAGTACGGATGGGTGGAAACGCATTTATTTTTAGATTCGTTTTTTTAAAATGAAATATCTCTAGAACCGTATTTTAGAATTACGAACCGTTTTCATATTTGAGATCCTCGCGTCGAGATCTTCAAAACTAGATCCCATGTTGATAGGTTTCGAGAAACTTTTTTTTGTACTACCGCGCGGATGTACAACGATGTGTGCGCGGATGTACGATGATGTGCGCGCGGATGTACAGGTGAGTTGGGCGCGGATGTACAGCAGGTTCGCGTGGGTGTACACCGATGTGCGCGCGGATGTACAATGATGTGCGCGCGGATGTACAGGTGAGTTGGGCGCGGATGTACAGCAGGTTCGCGTGGGTGTACACCGATGTGCGCGCGGATGTACGACGATGTGCGCGCGGATGTACAGGTGAGTTGGGCGCGGATGTACAGCAGGTTCGCGTGGGTGTACACCGATGTGCGCGCGGATGTACATCCGAATCGCACTATTCTGTACTTTATATTGTATATACTCTGTACTTCCATGTAGCGCGTTAGCGTAGGCGTTAGGGTACGGAGGATTCATCGCCGTCGACGCGATAGCGTCGACGAGCGATGAAGTCTCCGTACCCTAACGCCCCGAGGCTGAGTCCCCCCGTACGCCGCGGTAGCGGCGACGGGGGACGAAGCCGAGCCGCTAGATTAAGAAAAACTTGTAACTTGTATATATTACTTAGGATTGAGGGTGGGGTGGCAAGCACCCAAATTTATATACCGGTATGCAAGAGAGTTTTAGATTTAATTTGTACTCCCTATTATGTGTAGTTTGTACACGTATCTTCTATGCGAAGTACACATTTAATTTGTAGATCATGTCTTTTTCTTTTTTTAAAAAAATCGCTCGTACGCGCGGGGTAAGAAGTTGTACAGCAGGCTAGCTGAACGATCGGCGTTGCAACGTACGCGCGGACGCGTGAGTGGGACGTGCGGGTGTTTCTGTAATCGCACCCGCAGGAGGCGTACACCGTACGTGCGGCGCGCGGCCGGATGTGTACGTACGCACACGGGCATGCAGCGTGTTGCGCGGGGTGCTTCTGGCTCTTCCACGTGGCGTGCTCACCTAGGTCCAGTACCCTTTCGGAAGGGTTCCCTTTCCTTAATCGCACCCGTTGGTGACTGAGCAGTATTTTTGTTTGACAACCGAGCAGTATCTTTGTACTACATACATGAGAAGAAAAAAAAGCACAACGGAACTGCACGCAGGTATAATTTTTTTACGACGACGAAATTAAACAAATCCAGAGTACCATTGGCCAAATAAACAAAGCTAACTATAGAAAAATACCAATATAATACAGTACTATATTAGCTTGAAGACCGGGACAGTTCAATACACTAGCTTTGTTTATTTTTTTGTCTTATATTTCAAGAATACCATATTGAATGGTTAGGGAAAGTATTTGCACGTGCCGTTGATGTTGTGAATATCCCCATTCATATTCCACCTCTCACTACGGTAATGGCTGAAGATGCCGACGGACAGCTGCCCTCGGCGTAGCCACGTTTTGCCGTCGGCGTAGGCTACGCCGAGGGCAGCCCTCGGCGTAGTCCCTCGGCATAGACCTCCCTCGGCGTAGCCACATGGGTCGTCGGCGTAGCCCGGCCCTCGGCGTAGCCTGCTACGCCGACGGCCAAACCGTCGGCATAGTATTTTAAAAAATTCAAATTTTCATTTTTCAAAATAAAAGTTCGAATTTTTTTTTCAAATTTTAATTTTATTTTTTTTACTACGCCGAGGGCAGCCGTCGGCGTAGTTTTTCTATTTTTTTCAAAATTTTTTATTTATTTTATTTTTTCTTTTTTCTTTTTTTTTCTTTTTTTCTTTTTTCTCTTTTTTCTTTTTCAGAGTAGACACTTTTATCTCTATAAGTACAATTAATCTTAGATCAAATTACACTCAGGGTTAAATTTCCCGGTCGGTCACCCATCCTCACACTACTCCAGCCTCAGCACGCTTAACATCTTGGTTCCATTCGGATGAGCTTCCATGAAAGAAATGACACCTTACTGACAATATTACCATATCAATCCTATTAACCCTTAGACCGTGATGTCACACGTCTTTATTTTTTGACTTCCGAATAATTACTTAAGTAAACAACAATTAATATAAAAGTAATAATAATATAGAATTCAAATAACAATAAATGATTTTATTTTTTTTATCTTTTTTATTTAATATGGAATAATTAATATCTTTAAATCCGTAAATCGGAATTCGATAAATAATATGTCTAAATTGATCAGAAAAATGATAAGAATCCAAATATAATATTCATATTATGTTTTGAACCTAAAAAATAGAGGAATCTAAATATGACATTCAGTTTGCCATCAGGCCAAAACAGGCCCCGAGAGAGCTCTACCGGGCGCGGGTGCACCCATTAGCCAACGTGCTAAACCGACAAAACGTAGCACATAAAATGATGTGTCCTAGACCTAAAAAAAAATTATTGGAATTTTTTGAGCGGCGAAAAGTGTACCCCTAGTTCAAATCCGGTCAGTTTCCAACGGATTCGGCGGGACACCGCAGGAAGCCGCAGGGATTCCTAGATGGCTAGCACGCGCATATGGCATGTGATAGGTGGTACGTAGGCGGTCTCCTACCACTGCGCGGAGGTCTCGCGCTATCACCTAACTTGTTCCTTGTAGCTGCTTCACAAAAAAAAGCCATTTCGACACCCCGAAAATGAAAATACCGTCGCCCGATGGTCGGATTGGAAATCCGCGACCGGGGTCTTGCTTCCCATCCCAGGGACCACACACGTGCCAAATATGGCCTCGTTCCGACAAACTATGCAGTGTCATAGGCCGTTTCCTACTCATTTCCCATAGAAGTTATAGAACTCCGGACGTGATAGCCCTGTTCGTGAAGGGTTTTCTAAAATAACTGCCGTATCCCAATTCCGACTTTTGGAGTGGTTACTAGGACACATAAAATGACGTCACGCGAAGTCGCGGGACTTTCTGCCGTCCCTGCTTCTTTGCAGTGCGTCATCCGCTATCTTTGCCATGCGCCGCTATCTTTGTCGTGCGTCGTCTCTTTGCCGGACGGCAAAGTTTTCTTTGCCGTGCGACGGCGCATGGCAAAGAAGCGATGCACGGCAGACGAAGGCGGGAAGCGGTGGAAGAAGCACACGGATCGTGTGTTTCCTTCTAGCGCTTGTGATCCGTTGGATCGGAAGCACACAGATCGTGTGTTTCCTTCGAGCGCTTGTGAGCCGTTGGATCAGAAGCACACGGATCGTGTGTTTCGTTCGAGCTCTTGTGAGCCGTTTGATCGGAAGCACACGGATCGTGTGTTTCTTTAGAGCGCTTGTGAGCCGTTGGATCAGGGGTGTGTTTCTTTTGAGGGCTTGTGAGCTGTTTGATCTACAGTCCCACCTCAACACCTTCTAATCGCCTATAAATAGCGACGTCCCTCCAGCGAACATCACACAACGAGCCAACCCGTCACCCTCCTCCACGCGCCGCCGTCTCTCCTCCACGCGCTGCTTCTCCTCCGCGCCAGCCTTTCCGATGCCCCTTTTGATCAACCCGGATGGCGATGTCCGGGACTGGCATCCGCCGGGCTGGCACTGGGAGAGGCTACCTTCCGGGGCGGGGACCTTGGTGAGGGATCCAGGTCGCATCGTCGATCCGGATCTTCTTTGGTGGTATTGGCCACGGAATGTGTTCAGAGCGCCGGCCCCCGAGGAGGTGGTACGTCGCCGTATCAGGGAGGAGGACGAGCA
The DNA here is from genome assembly GCA_012064385.1 of Puccinellia tenuiflora. Classification (NCBI taxonomy): domain Eukaryota; kingdom Viridiplantae; phylum Streptophyta; class Magnoliopsida; order Poales; family Poaceae; genus Puccinellia; species Puccinellia tenuiflora. The sequence continues at coordinate 310,358 of QRDG01000974.1, read as the reverse complement.
CGTCCTTCGCTACATGTATTTGTTCAATAATCCAAGTAGCAGGCGTTGGTCGCTACTTCAGAATCCTTATGACGCGAGCGAGTCTCTCATGGTTCCGGCTCTTTGGAAGCAGAGCGTCCGCGGCTCAGCACCGCGCGGCTTAGGACCTGGTCGTAGTTAGTTTGAGTACCTATGTTGAGTACTGTGTGTGTTCTCATCTATGTTGAGTACCTATGTTGAGTGTTGTGTGTGTGCCCACCTATGTTTTATTCATATGTTGTTCCTCTTTCTCCAGGCGTTTTGTTTCGTTCCGAAGTTGTTTTTGGAAACCCTAATATGTGGGGGCGATAACACTTAGCAGATTGGCCGAAGCTTGTTTTGCTTCCAAACCCTGATATGTGGGGAGTGGGGGGGGGGGGGGGGGGGGGGCGGGGTCGATGAAGATGTAGATTACTTGTTGTATTTGTATACATTATACACATTGTATCAAGTAACACTAACAAATAGTCTACAAAAGTAAAACTTATTTAAAAACAAAAATAAGTACTAATAAAAATACAATAGAAGGAAAAGAAACAAAAATGCCCTCTTTGCCGTGCAAGTCCAGTTAAGGCGCACGGCAAAGAATTCTTTGCCGTGCGATTTTCTTTGCCGTGCGCCTCGGTTGGTTCTATGCCGTGCAGGTTTCTTTGCCGTGCGCCTCTTCGAATCTTTGCCGTGCGACATTTTCTTTGCCGTGCGCTTTTCTTACTCTTTGCCGTCTACTATTCTTTGCCGTGCGTCTGCGTACTTGTGCACGGCAAACCTGTCGTTGCCGTGCGTTAGGTGCACGGCATAGAACGCCGCACGGCAAAGGGCCACAACGGCGCACGGCAACGAAGCCTCGCACGGCAGCGAGCTTTTTCCCCGTAGTGTATGCATGATTTTGATATAAACGGATTGAGGATGTTTTCCTGAAAATTTTGATATCTTATATGCATTTTTCTGACACCGTATGAATTAGTTATGATTTTTACAATTTTGGAAAAATTTAAAAAAAGAGCTACGCCGAGGGTGGCCGTCGGCGTAGAGCCAAGAAAAAATGCGAGGAGGCTATGCCGAGGGCTGCCGTCGGCGTAGCACTGCCTTACGCCGAGGGCTTTTATATGCCGAGGGTGGCCGTCGGCGTAGCATGGCCTACGCCGAGGGCGCCGCTACGCCGACGGCTCACGTCGCGGGCTGGCTTGGCCGGGGTCTACGCCGACGGCCCCGACTTTTGGCCGTCGGCGTAGAGGATGGCCGTCGGCATCTTCAGCCATTCCCGTAGTGTCTGTTGTACTCCCTCTGTCACAAAATATAAAAACACCCTTTAAATTTGTTGGTCAACGACGTATAACTTACATCATGATTTCTATTTATAATATGCCTACAAAATTAATATATATACATGAAATGAGAAAATTTTGCAAAATGAATCCAACTATATCATTTACAGATTCACAATCCATATAATTTATTATATATTACTGATCAAAGTTAAGCATCAAAGAACACAATAAAAATAGTGTGCTTTATATTTTAGGACGGAGGGAGTACATTACATCATTACGCAAAGCTGTTAGTTGTGTAGTTATAGTGAGTTAAGAAACCATAGCCGCCACCCACTAATGATCAAAGTTTAAAATAGTCGAGAGGCTTCGGGTTACGGCTAGAGGCTTAATAAGCTAAAGCCAGAATATCCACTAATAATCCGGCTAAATTGAGTTAACTCCAATTTAGCCCTTAGTCGCTAACCTTTCCGTTCAATGGAACCTAATTTTATAGCAAAAATCAATCTTGTAGTAACCCAATCTCCAAAATCCCCACTTTTCTCTTTTCTCCTCCGAAAATGGCAGCAGATAGGAGAGGCGGCCATGGCGACCGCACACGCTCTCACACCCGGCCGCGCTCCCTCCTCTCCATGGCGCTGAAAGTTTTGGCATGTGTTAACCCTATCTCTAATATAGATACTAGCAAAATGCCCGTGCGTTGCAACGGGAGATAATGTTCTTTTTTTATCGTCATGTGTTGCAAATTTTCTTCATTCATCAATTCCGAAACCGGAGATAATGTTGACATGGGTTGTCGCAATTTATCAACTTTGATCTGATTCTGAGCCAATTTATTCGAAACATTTAGAAATAATAGATGATGTCGAGATGGTAGGTGCATGATGGCGGCAATGAATCATCCAAAACAATTGATTCATAACATTTTGTTTTTTTTTAAGGCTGGTTAGCAAAATCCTAAACGGTGGTTATGTCACCGTTGTGATCCATGTTCTACAATCGCAAGTAAAAATAAAAGTTATGTACATATCTTTCAGTTATCTTACTGGTAGAGAGAACTGGACTTCAGTTCGTGTACACAGCTCGCTTAAGGCATTTGCTAGGACTATTAGAAAAAGAAAATAGCATCCCTAATATACTACTGGAATTAAGCTAGACAGAGAGAAAACAACGTATTCTAGTTAGCTCCTAATTCCTGCTACTACTTCTAATCTCCTTCTAATTATTCCACCACTTCCGATTAAACAGCATTAGTATAATATACACCTATTTTAGTACTACACCACATATATGACAGCCCAGCAGTACCGAAATCTTGATGTTTAAAATTAAATTGCTTCAAACTGACATCATGTACAAGAAGAAAGTCCACTTTTCATCCCTCAACTTATTAGAAAGTTTACTTTTTATCCTAAAATTTCTGTTTGGTCTGAAATGAACCCTGAACTCTTGAAAAAGTCCATATCACATCTAAAACTCTTGTGTGTAGCACAAAAAGGGTTAAACCAGGCTGAATTAATTGGTACTGAATCTTGATCGCGTGTTTCACCGAGTCAAACTCATCACTTGCATTGTAAATCCCTAAACCTTCGGAGCACCCGTGGCGCCCCACTCTACTGTCATGCGGCTAATCCACACCACCCTACTCTGACATGACCCTCGAGCTTCTCTAACCCGTCCACGACTCAACTCACCCACATCTCCAGCCCGTTTGCACATCCAGACCTCCCTACTCGCGCAGACTGACGTCAAGTTCAGCGTTGCCGCTACACTCGGCGGCGACATCCCGTCAACGCCGCACTTGTCGGAGGGATCTCGTGGTCAATTCATGCTGACATGCTTGTTTCCTCAAATTGTGCGGCACAACTAGCCAGTCAACTTCAAGAGGGTGAAGAGATGGGGCAGTAGATGTCACTGTTTTCAGGGTCATGCAGGATGTGAACTTTTTCAAGAGTTCAAGGATCAATTTTGGACCAAACAAAAGTTTTAGGATCAAAAATAAACTTTCTCAATAATTCAGGGACGAAAAGTGGACTTTCTTCCATGTACAATATTACCCAAGGTACCAAGCAGTGTAGCTAGCTAACTAATCCACTCTGAACAAAATCAACACATGACGTATTAGGTCCCAAGCAGTTTGGAAAAATATACTATCCAGCAGCTGATCGGTACTTAAGCTGGTTGGCCGCCTCACCAGCTGCGTCGCTGTGTCCGCCGTTGCTACGAACCAAACGATTAAATTGAATGGAGAACAGTAAAAGGTAGGGGCAATGGGATGTCGGTGGCGCAGACCAACGCCATAACAGCCTCCTCTTCTCACCCATCCTTGCTCTACTAATTACTTTCATCAGAGGCGGAAGAGGCGAGGAGGTTGCGGCCGGGCCGGCGGCCGAGGCATGGATTCCGGCATAGCGGCCGCCCCACCACGCACAGACCTACAGACGGCACCTCGTGGGCGGTTGCCACAAGGCTTCTCGCCGGCGGCAGAAATCCTCCATCCGTTCCATGGGGACGACCCTCCCTCGCCGGTACAGCAGCTAGGACTGAGGAGGCGAGGCTACAATGGAGCAACCGGCGGCGGGGCAGGGACACACTGATTCACGATTCACAAACCGATCGACGAGGTCTCCTGCTTTGACTTGGACGCGGAGTCTGTTTCCAGATTTTCGCGGGATGAATCTGACTTGGCGGTGGCAGCGGCCGTAAATTCTTCTAAAACCCAGGGGTAAAACCGGAAAAGTGAAAAACGCACCATCACCACCTATTGCAATATTATAGTATAGATAGATAGATAGATAGATAGATAGATAGATAGATAGATAAATAGATAGATTATTGATTATATATGAATATTGTCAGCTCCGGTGTAGCCGTAAAAAACACCAACAAATCGGCTAAATATTCAGCCAAGACGGTCATTTTCCACAAGACAAGCAATATAACACCAAAGTCCCGGCCCGGCGGCCCCACACAACGACTTAAGTTAAGTTAAGACACATGAACCGAGCCTTCAAGTTAATTACGGGACAAATCGCACCCTCCCCGTTCCCCATCGTGACGGTTGGCGACCTAGAGGCGTCTTCGTCTTCCCCAGCGTCCGCCGGCGGTTCCCTCATCCTCCGCGGGCCATTTCGATGGCGGGAGGGTGGGGGAACACCAGATCTTCATTTCGTCTTTAGATAGGTGGTGGTTTCGGCCCGGCGGCGCCATGGAGGTGGAGGTGCAGCCGGTGCGAATAAAGGTGTCGTCATTCCTTCCCCTCTGCGCCGTCATCCTCAGGGTCGTCGGTGGGGAGTGTGCGACCGTTTGTGCTCCTAGGTCTTTGGATCTGGTGGGGATATTGTGATCTGTGTATGGCCAGATCCTCTTCTCCTTGGCTCTCTGGTGAAGGTGGATGCGGCTGTGCTTCGGTGGTACTGCGTGGTGATGCTTGCTGCGGGTGGGTGGTCGAGGATGGCGGATCCGGCCGCCAGTGTTGGTGGGTGGATTGGTCCCCGGATCCGGCGGTGAAAAAGCTTGGAGGTTTCCTCCGGTCGATGCTCTCTCGTGGTTGTTCAGATCTAGTTCTTCGTGGCTGGTGGCCATGGCGACTCGTTAACATCTTTGGGCAAGGAGCTTCTTCTTCGCAAGGGCATGATCGTGCTGCGGGTGCTCTCTTTCTTCTCCGGCGACGGCGAAGGTGGTGGGCTCTTGGTGGTTGCGGCGAGGACGGAGGGCGGAACCTCCGTGTGGGTGGTTTGCAGCTGTATTGTTGTTCGTATCCCCCTAGCAGTTTATTGCTTGTATGTGTATTTGTATTTTTTTTGACTGAACGCAGCGGGCGCTGCTTCATTATATTAAGAAGAAACCGGGACAAATGCCGGTGAATAGGTCCGGGATACAGGTTGCGAATGTACAAGTGCTAGCAATCAGCAGGAAGAGGAGAAAAGAAAATAATTACACGCAGGCTCATGCTTTGCAAGAGCCCAGGATCCTACAGAGAGCTTTCAATCTCCTGGCGGCCACTCCAGGCGCAAAACTCCAGCATTGCGCCAATTAGCAAGTTCAGTGAGGACAGCATCGATTAGCAGAGTAGCTGGGCGAGCTTTGGAGTTGAAGATCCTATTGTTCCTCTCCTTCCATAACATCCACCAAGTGAGCAGAGCAATAGACCGCCATCGCTTGGCCAGCCTCTTAGGCAGCAGGTTCGCAGACTTGAGCCACCAATCACCCAGGCTTGAGGTGTTGCTTGTTGGTGCCAGCAGAGAGGGGAGGTGGAGTTTTGCCGTAAGACCATTCCAGACTGTGATAGCGTATGAGCAGGAGGCAGAGATGTGAGCCGCAGTTTCCGGTTCGATCATGCATAGTCGGCAGATTGGATTGTGAGGCCACCCACGTTTCGCCAAGTTGTCCGCTGTAAGACATTTGTTCTGCAGCAGCAACCAAGCATGTAGACGACACTTCGGTATTGCTTTTGTTTTCCAGACCTTGGGCATAATGGCCGAAGTGGTGCGCCCAGCCAGCAAGGCAGAATAGGCAGTGGCAGCGGAGTAGGTGCCATTAGCTGTCCATTTCCAAGAGATACTATCTTCAGCCGAGTCATCAAAGGATGTCGGGGCATGGACATTCAGCAGCTCCCACAACTGTAGATATTCCGATAAGACAGGCCGACTGGGGTTGGACTTGATCAGAGAGATCCAATTGCGGTGGGGTATAGCTTCTCTGACACTTATCTGTTTTCGCCTGGAGTGATTGAACAGTGCAGGAAAACGTTGTCGCAGAGGGAAGCCCTGCAACCAGTGGCTGTTCCAAAATGAGGTACTCCGTCCATTGCGGATTGTGATGCAGGTGGAAGCACGAAAGAGTGCAATGACATTTCCATCCAAAGGGAGAGGAAGGCCAACCCATGCCTTAGTCTGATCGGTCTCCTGTTGCCATAACCATTTTGTCCGCAGGGCAATACTTTGCAGGAAAAGGTTAGGGATGCCAAGGCCTCCAAGCTGTTTAGGTAGGCAGACTTTAGACCAGTTAACCAGACACTTGCCCCCAGAGACCTTTGTGTCACCAGCCCAAAGAAAGGCACGACGCAGCTTATCCACTTGTTTTAGCAGCCACTTAGGGTGTATGATCGCCATCAACTGATAAGCTGGGAGGGCAGAAAGGATAGAGGTAACGAGAGTCAAGCGCCCTGCCATAGTGATCCACTTGGCTTTCCAGCAGGCAAGCTTTTTCATGAATTTGTCTAGTAACCGTTGGAAGTCATCTCGTTTTAGCCGGCTGTCAGTTAGTGGCATACCAAGGTATATACAGGGAAACTGACCAATCTGGCAGGAGGTTGCAGCTGCAGCAAACGACAGGTCCATATTTAGACAGGCAATTGGGGTGATGCTGCTTTTGTTCAGATTGGTGTTCAAACCAGTAGCAGCTCCGAAAAGATTCAGAATGGAAACAGTGGCAGTCAATTCAAAGAGGTCAGGCCGAAGAAAGATCACTGCATCATCAGCATAGAGGGAAGTGCGAAATCTGAGGGTTTGATTCCCAATTGCAGACAGGATATGATCAGCTTCTGCCTTGGCAAACAGACGGGCCAAGCAATCCATGATCAGAACAAACAAGAGAGGCGAAAGAGGGTCACCCTGGCGCAAGCCACATCTGTGATTGATGTTGTCAGTCATGTCTCCATTTACTAGGATCTTGGTGGTGCTTGTGGAGAGAAGCATAGCAATCCAGTTAACCCATCTGGCGCTAAAACCTCTATGCACCAGCAGCTTGAGAAGAAATTCCCATCTAACTGAATCAAAAGCTTTGGATATGTCCAGTTTGAGCATGAGGGCAGGTGTCTTTTTCTGTTTGATGGAGCGAATCACACCTTGAACATACATGAAGTTATCATGAATTGAACGTCCTTTAATGAATGCATTCTGGCAGGGCGACACCAATTCAGACATCAGGGGCTGTAAACGTTTTGCCAGGATTTTGGTGAAGAGTTTCCCAAAGCTGTGCACTAGGCTGATAGGGCGAAAGTCAGCAGGGGACGATGCATCAGAGTTTTTTGGCAGCAGGACCATGAGAGCAGAGTTGAGAAGATGCAGCCCTTGGCTGCCTGCCTGTTCAATTGTTTGGATGGCCAGCATAACATCATTCTTGATAGTGTATTTGTATTGTATCCGTCTTTCTTTGAATACAAGTGATATATGCCTTCGGGCGTATATGTTTCCAAAAAAAAAAAAGTTAATTACGGCGTCAAATCATATATCTGTTCGGCTGAATCCCCCGTCGCTGAATCCGGCCATGACGATCGTGGCGTATTCCAAACGACCAGTTCGTGTCGTCGCCCCGGCCGGCCCGGAGACGCCGATGGCGAAGTGCACTCCCGGCCGGCATCTGGCGCCTCCACCTTGTCCCAGGTTGGCTACTTGGCTGGCCCCAGCACACGCGCCAACACACGCCGGCCTTTGAAAACTTCGCCGTCTCTGTCGACTTGGAAGTGAACGGCCAGCGCCATGCATGCAGCCATATCCCAGGCTCGTCTCGCGCCATCTTAATTCACGTCCAGTCCAGACGGTAGAGTTCAGTTGGACATGCCGGCCGGCCGGGTTCAGTGAGTTGTGTTGTGTGTCACAACTTCCGTTCGATCATGGGGAGGATTCCTGCCACGGCTGCTGCCGCCATCGTAGTGGCGTTACTCTTGTGCTGCTCGTACGAGGTGCGTGGAAAGGAGACGGACGACGTGAAGAGATCTCTGGTCCAGTTCCTGGCCACGCTCGCCGGAGGCGGCGACGCCGGCCAGGCGACGGCGCAGGGCCTCGGGTGGAACGCGTCGACCGACCCGTGCCCCGGTGTCAGCGGCAACGGCAACGCCTCCAACTGGGGCAAGCAGGTGGTGTGCTTCGACAACAGCGAGAGCAACGCCGGCAGGATCAAGCTCATCGATCTCCAGTCCCAGAACCTGAACGGCACCATCGACGCGTCGCTGCTCTGCGCCGCGCCGGCGCTCCGCGTGGTGAGCCTGCAGAACAACGCGCTAATCGGGGGCCTCCCCGCGGGCGTCTCGGCCTGCTCGGGCCTCACCCACCTCTACGTCGACCGCAACCGGCTCTCCGGCAGCCTGCCGAGCGAGCTCGGCCAGTTCAGGAAGCTCCTCGTGCTCAACGTCTCCAGCAACAACTTCTCCGGCGAGCTCCCCGCTAGCCTCAGCCAAATTCCCCTCCTGGTAAGGTTCATGGCAAATGACAACCACTTCGAAGGCACCATTCCGGATTTCAACCTCGACAAGTTCCAGAACTTCAGCGTGTCAAACAACAACCTCACCGGACCCATCCCAAAGAAACTCGGAAGCTTCGGCAACGCCAGCTTCGCGAACAACGCCGCCGGAATGTGCGGCGAGCCTCTCTTCTCCGAGTGTCCGCCATCACCCAGCTCCGGTGAAAGCAAATCAAGAAAGACGCGAAGGGTCCTCATGTACCTGGGGTACGCCCTCCTCGGGTCCGTCATAGTGGGCTTCGTCGTGTACAAGCTCTGCTCCAGGAAGAAAAAGAACAGGCTGGGCAAGAAGGCCAGACGCGGTGGCGGCAAGGACACGTTCGACAGCAGCAGCGACCCGACGACGATGACAATGACCCCAAGCAAGTCGGCCTACTCGCTCCCAGCATCGGCGGAGCGGAGCGCGGCGGCGGCCGGGGGCGCGCCGTCGCCGTCGCTGGTGGTGCTGCGGCGATCAGGCACGGCCTCGGTCACGTCGACGGCAGCGGCCGCGGCGGCCAAGGACCTGCGGTTCGAGGACCTGCTCAAGTCGCCGGCGGAGCTGCTGGGGCGCGGGCGGTACGGGAGCTCGTACAAGGTGGTGGTGCCCGGCGGGGCGGCGCTTGCGGTGAAGCGGGTGAAGGACGCGACGGTGACCGACGACGAGTTCCGGCGGCGGATGGAAAGGGTCTCGCGCGCCAGGCACCCGGCCGTCCTGCCGCCGCTGGCCTTCTACTGCGCCGCGCAGGAGAAGCTGGTGGTGTACGAGTTTCAGAGCAACGGTAGCCTCCACAGGCTACTCCACGGTATGCTGCTGACTCTTCGCTCCTCTGGTTAGTCGTTACAACAAAAATATAAATAATTTGCGTCAGCTCACTTGGATTCAAAGAAGATTATACATTGAATTATGGATTCACCTTAGATGTATGGTTTAATATGAAAATACGATTTTCAAATTACAACACGCTTACACACCTAGATGCCACCAATTTGAATGTGATGACATATCGAGACATGTTTGTGAGGCTAAGATTATGGTGCGGTGAGCCAGTGAGAATCAACTTCTGGTTAAAGTGGTTGTATCTCCAACTTCCAACTCAATAAGGTTTAAATTTACATTGAGGGAATATTATTTTAGTGGGAGGCGGCATATCGATAGTGGACATCTGTGGTGATCGTCAATCTCACGGTCTGACTCATTTGTCAATGCTTACAGCTACTCCAGGCCCCCCCCCCCCCCCCCCCGAGCCCCCCAGCACCCCCTTTTTGACGCCGACAGCCCATTTTCCTCGTAGTCGCCCTCCAACGCCCCCCCCAAGGCCTCCTTTTCCGCCGGATTTAGCCCAATTTCTATCGGGCGTCCCAGGCGGAACCCAGCGCGCGAAGCTTCCGGCGGGCCCTCCCTGTCAGCGGCACACCGCTGCGTCGTCCTCATCGCCTCGTCTCCCGCGTCGCATTAGTGCTCCTGACGCCGGTCAGGCATACCGCCGTCGAGTCAAATCGGTCACGCGACGGAGTTACGACGCGCCACATTTACAGCCCCGCCGGTATTTATTACCCCACCCTCTCACCGCCGGGCACGCCCACACATCTCATCGCACTCGCCCAACTCTTCTCCCCTTCTTCCCCTCTCAAGCTCGCTAAGAGAACCAATGGCGGAGAGGTACCCTGGAGACGCCGCGGCGGCCAACGGCTTCGGCCGGAACTGGCTGCAGGACTGGGAGGTACGCCTGCTGTACGATGCGGGCTACCCAGCCCCGCCGGACATGCGCGTCCCCGGCAACTGGCGGCTCAACCAGATGGGGTTTCCACTGCCCCCCGTCCCTGTCGGCGAGGATCGGCTGGCAGAGATCCATGCCGCCCGCGAGCGCATGATGGACGAGCAGCGGGCGAACCCGATCTGGGACCAGGAGAACAACGCCTCCTGGAACGCCTACTTCGCCGAGCGCTGCCAGCGCCAGCTCGAGGACTATACCGGCCCGCCGCCTGCGCCCAAGCGCAACAACACCGAGGACAGGAAGAGGTGGTGGGGCATGCCCGGCCGCTCACTGGCCTACGTCCTTGGCTACATCGAGGACGGCAATGAGCCGCGATTGCAGGACCCGCTGCGTACGGCCCCCGTTCGCCGGGGATGGACGCCGAGGAGGATGTCCGCGTTTTTTGGGCCTGCTGGGGCCACCGGCAAAAAAAACGGCCTGGGGACGCGTCGATTCCCAGCCGCGGCCCCAGCGACACGAACTAAATTCGGGGGAAATTTAGCTAGGTTCGTTCAATTCAGGGATAGTTCATTAAACTTGACAAAGTTCGATGAAAAGTAGCCGGAATTCATACATAAAAACATATAAAAACATAAAACATAAAAACTACGGCATGAACATGCCGAAGTTGCGGTAGAGCTGCTACGAGTAGTCGCCGCCGGCGTCGTCGTCGTCGTCGCCACTGGGAGGAGGAGCACTGCATCCTGCGCCGTCGTCGCCGCCGCGGTACTGGTGGCTCGGGCCGGCCTCGTCCTCGTCGGTGTCATCCAGGACGACGAGCTCCGGCTCGGCGCGACGACGGCGGCGGCGCTCGTAGCGCGCGAGGAGCTCTGCCTCCTCGGCGTTAATGCGGCGTTGGCTCTCCTCCTCCTCTCGCGCGTGGTCGCGGGCTGACCAGTCCAGCGCGTCCTCCAGCTTCGCCGGAAGCACGTCGTTGAGGCTGTTCGCCATGGCGATCTTCACGGCCTCCTCCTCGTCGTAGTCCTCCTCCACCTTCACGGCCTTCTTGAGGACGCGGCCGAGGGAGCTCCCGCCGGTGCCGGGCTCCTTCTTCGGCGTCAGCAGGCGGCCTTCGCCGGGCTCCCTGATGACGATGTTACGGCAGGAGCGTGTCCGCGGCGGCTCGTCCACTGGCTCGTCCTTGACGCGGGCTAGCGGTGTCCGCGGCACCGAGCCGGCGGAACGGGTGGCGCCGACGGAACGGGAGGCGCCGGTGGAGGACGACGACGCCGGCAATTCGGCCTGGGGGGCCAACGGGTGGAGTTGCTCTTAGCATTATGCCACGTCAAAGTCATCGACTCTGCCAAACGTTTTTTGTTTTTTGAGCTGGACTCCGTCAAACTTGGCAAGGACTGACCGGAGTTGAAACTGGGCGGCAGAAGCCCAAATATCACGTATTTGTGCTTGGATGGGCCCATTGTCATTTCACCGGTTGGGACTTAACCAGCCCATTTGTTCTGTGGTAGGCTACTAGATAACCATCTAGGTTTCTACAGTTGGGCCATGTACAGCCCAATACTTAGGAAGCCTTGTTTTTTATATAAGTTGCTCTACTACATTCAGCCTTTGAGACCCATCAACTGCCAAGCTGAAGCTACTCCTCTAAAAAAGCTGAAGCTACTCCTCAATTGAGTAGAGAAGATTCTCCTCAATTTTTTGTTTTTGTTTTTTGAGTAGAGAAGATCATACAACTGACCATGTGGCAGACGTTGTCACCAATCTTCTTTCATGATATGTACTTGATGAGAAGATCATACACCTGGCTACTTGCTGAAGTTTGGATAGACCGAGACAAAACAAAAAGAGTCCATCATCAACATTTTGTTTTAGCAAGTCTTTATGAACAATTGGCTAATACTCCATGAAAACTTATATGCGTTCTTCCAGATGATAAACGTTTTTTCTAACTCTTTCTGCATTTGTTTTTAGGGAAGTACTCCTTCGACATCCATTAGTTCTTAGTACAAATAATTCTTACTGCATGCATGAGTTCCTAGTAATGTTATTTTGAGTCGAGAAAATAATAACAGGTTCTTCTCGACGACGATTTTGCAGGCTCCATAGAGAGCAGCCAGGCTCCTCTTGACTGGCCGGCGCGCCTCAACATCGCTGCCAAGGTCGCCGACGGCATGGCCTTCATGCACTCTGCCACGCGCGGCCACGGCGCGAGCTCCTACTCGTCCTCCACCAACTCCTCCTCGTCTGACACCGCGGCGGTGGCAGAGGGCGCCGTCGCCCACGGCGCCATCAAGTCCTCCAACATCCTCTTCACGGCCAGCATGGAGCCCAGCATCAGCGAGTACGGCGTCATCGCGCCGCCGCTCGCCGCTGGCGCCGGTGGCAGCAGCCGGAGCTCGGGTCTCCGCGCGGACGTGAGCGCCTTCGGCGTTCTGCTGCTGGAGCTGCTCACTGGGAAGGCAACGGCGGCGCAGGGCGACGGCGCGGAGCTGGCGCGGTGGGTGACCTCGGTGATCCAGGAGGAGTGGACGGCCGAGGTGTTCGACCGCGCTCTGCTCTCCCGCGACGCCGTCGTCAACGAGCAGCGGATGGTACGGCTGCTGCAGGTCGCCATGAGGTGCGTCGACGTCGCGCCAGGCGAGGCACCGCTGACCATGAGCGAGGTCGCCGGGATGGTTAACGCTATCCGCGACGAGGACGACAGGTCTCTCTCCGCGGAAGCATGACACATGGACACGAGCATATATTTTGAACCACTCGGCCGTCCGTAAATTCTGATCGGCGCTTTATGTGAAAACAGGTCTAATTTGTTGCATTTGAGCTTATAATGACCACACTCCCTAATTAGTTGTATTTTCCTTCATTCGGATAACAAGAAAGAACTTCATTCCTATTATACTTCTAATTTCCTACATACATTTGAATTAGGGATGTAAATGGATAGTATAATTTCTGCACCGTTTTAAAGTAAGGATGCAAATGTATAAGATAATTTTCACATTGATGTCGCTTATGAATCCGTTTTATAGCATCAGTATCCGATTTTGAAGGAATTCGACAAATAAGCATATCCGATTCCGAACTTGCAGCTCGCATATGGTATAGGATATGCTATGTCAAATATCATCCGATTATGAATTATGCAAAATTAGTTAGGATTATCGAATAGTTTTATTGTTTTAAATCCAATAATCTGATTTTCTACTGAAAATCTAACCTAACATGTCACAGTAAATACTTATGAGTTGCCGACTTCGTCCTTTAAACAATAGCTCACTTACATGCCCGATTTTTTTTAATAATACATTTTTTATTCTTTTCAAAAAATAATACGTGTTTTTAAATATTTTGAAAAATAATACACCTTCGGCTTCCCTAAAGCCGAGCAGGTCTTGTCGGCTTCATCGAAGCCGAGCAGGTGCTATCGGCGTGATCGAAGCCGATTAGCTGCTCGGCCCTGCCACCGCCAGGGTTGGCAGACCTGATCGGCACCTGATCGGCTCTAACAAAGCCGAGCACGCTTATTGGTTTCGCCGAAGCCGGTAAGGTCAATTCGGCTACAGGCACACCGACAGCTCCATGCTCCCGCCCAAATTTTGCAACAAACAACTTCGCACCATATATTTTCATCGACCCAGTTTCGTCCCGCCTTTTATTTCGCTTCCTCGTCCCGCCATTTTCTCCCGCCCTTTCTCTTTTCGTGCCATTTCTTTATCTCTTCCCGGGATATAAAAGTCGTTGCTCACTCAGGTGGATAAGCAGTCTAGTGTATTCACTCGAAAATGTCGGGTTTTCCTCATTACCGTAGCTTTCTTCCACACGAGTCTGAGCGTCTTTTGAAGTGTGCCACCGAGTTTAGGGTAGACAATAAATTAGTTCCATGGGAGGAACTAATTACTAGTGATAGTTTGCTCACTGAGATAGACGTGACATTGTGGAGGAAACATTATTGGCCTCATAGGACTCCCCAGGAAATACGACAGGAACTTCTCAGGCTGTATGAAAGGTGGAAGAAGGTGAAGCAAAGAAGTAGGATCGAGAAGTTCATCAATTGGTTAGCAGATAATCCGAGCTCATGGGCGGAGGAGAGCGAGAACGATGATGACATCTTCATGCCTAGCATCACGGCCAAGAGAGCGGCATCGTCGAAGGGCAAGAGAGCGGTATCGTCGAAGGGCAAGAGTGGCCCATCGACGGAGACAGGAGGATGCGAGGACGATGACGACATCTTCATGCCTAGCAGCACGGCCAAGAGAGCAGCATCGTCAAAGGGCAAGAGACCGGCATCGTCGAAGGGAAAGAGTGGCCCATCGACGAAGGCAAGAGGATGCATGGACGGGAGATGACATCTATTTTAAGTATCGGCACCAGTTGTATCTTAATTTCAGTTGTAGTTCTTAATTTAAGCGTTAGGATGAATTTAATTTTAAATTGTATCGTGTGTTAATAAAAAAGTTGTACTCTCACAGTTTCATAATAAAAGTCTCAAGCATGTCTGGTCATACATAGATAGGAATATGTCTCATACAAATAAGGTGTCTCAAACATAGGTAGATAGGAATATGTCTCATACAAATAAGGTGTCTCATACATAGGTGGATAGGCATGTCTCCAGTCATATAGATAGGTGTGACTACTTATGTCAGCCACGACGGTTTGGTGGTGGTTGCTCGAACGACGTCCATCCATACCTCACTGGTATCCTAATGGGACGAGCAGGGGTACCGTCCTCGTTATACTGTTGCTCCTGTGTGGGCTGTGTGGGCTGCGTGGGCTCCGGTGGGGGCGTGGGCTGTGTGCTGTACGGGGAGCGGCCCCGAAGATATTCATCCAAGTGTTGATCTCCTCCATCTGGTTCCCACCTTCCTGATCACTCTCCCACGCGGATCCGGACATGGCTGACGGTTGCCCGGACATGAAAGCACCTGCATCGCAGGAACATAAGTATTCCCGCCATTTGTACGGAAAAGTATAGACAGGAATATACATACCATGTGGTTGGGGTTGTGGCCGAAATACGAAGCTCGACGTAGGACGACTGTGCTGCGGATGCTGCCACCCCGAACCTCCAGGCTGTTCAGGAGGGGGGTGTGGGCGTCAGCTGCGGTGCTAGGCGAGGACGCGTGTGCTGTCGCTGCTCGGGGGCATGTTGGTACGTCGACGGACGTGGGGGCGCTGTGCCCCGTGGTGGTGAACAACGTCCGAAGTGTGAGTGCACGTGATAGTCTCGTAGATAGTCCATAACTTTCCCTCCATACGCCTCAGCCAGGACACGTGGTGCTCTCGTTGTAGTAGAGGTCCAGTAGACAGAGAACGTCCGTACTCAGCGAAGTCAGTCTGAAGCTCATGTGTCAATTGTGCCTGGAATTGTCACTTAGAGTATTAAGTAAATGTGCATGAAAGAATGTACCTAGTTCAGATAATTTAAGTATATTTACCGCGTGCTATCTGGAGCCCGAAATAGACTCGCTCGGATACATATCCCAAGTAGCAGGTTGAGGCATCTCCTCCGGACGAGAGTGATGAATGATGCGTACTCGTGTCGCGGGCACGTACCACCATAAATAGTGGTTGAATAGTGAGATATCAAACACGACATCCTCTTCCCAGACACGCGTCCATACCAATGGCTGTCAAAATCTGACCCCTATACTTGCCAGTGAGAAATGTGCCATCAACGCATATCACAGGTCGAGAATGACTAAAAGCTTCAATGCATACACCGAAAGACCAGAACACTCGATGAAGCACCTTAACAGTTGGGAACTCGGGCATCTGAAAGTGTTGGATGTCTACATAGGTTCCGGGATTTTGGGCCTGTAGTGTGTGGAGAAGACAGATCACACAGTCGAATGAGTCAAAAAAGGACCCAAATCTGCTCTCAAGCGCAGTCTGCTTAGCCCTCCAAGCCTTGCCGTAAGAAATTTTGTAACCCCACCTGACACCTACTAACTGCTGTTGGGAGACCCCAAGAGGAAGGTATGAAGCAGCATAGCGGAAATTTTCCCTTGATTACAAAACCAAGGTTGTCGAACCAGTAGGACTTGGAGAAGGCTTAGAAAAGGTGTCAATAATGTCGTTTCTCGATTATTGACATGGACCTGCACACAATCACCAACAAACTACTTTGTCCCAACAAAACAGAGAGGTTGTCAATCTCTCCGGCTTACCAAACACAAAAAATTAAATGTGTGGATGTAAAATACGATGAGGATGAAATATGACCAGCAAGCAAATGATGATGAAAAGTTATGAAGACGGTTATAAGCAATGTAGGAAAATAGGACCGGGGTCCACAGTTCACTAGAGGCGTCTCTCCAAAAAATATACATGATGGGTAAACAAATTACAGCATGGCAATTGACAGAATTGTAGGCGCACAACAAGGCTATCATAAAACAATATAGTTCACCGCTTCATCTAATATGGGCATTACGTCAAAATACATATACCGTCATCTAACTGCATCTATGACTAATAATCCACTCTGGGATCGCTATCCAGCATGTCACCCAAAAGTATTAAGTTGCAAGCAACAGATCATTGTAATAAGCAAAGTGCATAATGTAAACAATGTATACAACACGAAGAAATCACTCTGCTGTTTTCTCCCTAGTGGCAACAACACATATCTAGCCTTAACCGTTCCTGTCACCGAACTCAGACAAAGAGAGGCATGAACCCACTATCTAGCATAAATACTCCCTCATACAACACTAACAATTACTTGGACAAAGCAACCACTAGCATCGGAGAGCATGCAAGATCATAGATTAAACACATAACTGAACAAAAGTAATGACTTCCACAATTCATCGGATCCATGCAAACACAATCATGTAGCAGTTACAAATAGATGATCTTGATCATGATAGGCAGCTCAAAAGATCTAAACAATGGAGTACAAGGAGGAAAGACAACCATCTAGCTACTGCTATGGACCCGTAGTCCCGTGGTGGACTACTCACGCAACACTCCGGAGGCAGACATGGTGGTGTAGATGCCTCCGGCGTCGATTCCCCTCTCCGGCAGGGTGCCGGGAAGAGCTTCTGAACCCTCCCTAACTAGGGTTTGAGATGGCGGTGGGCTCGGACGTATTCTGGATATTATGATCGCGCCTCCTCTGTTTTTAGATCAGAGGAGAATTTATAGGCGAAGGGGCGGCGCGAGGCGATGGACAGGGGCCCCAGGTGGGGTCTGGAGCCCCTGTGCCTCCCCTCCGGCTGTCCTACGGGTTCCGTCTTCGTTTCATATTGGAAATAATTCCCGTAAATTATGAGAGCAATCCGAGAAACTTCGCAGAACAACTTTTCTGAAACAAAAGGACAGCAGGAAACAGGAACTGGCACTGGGCATCTTGTTAATAGGTTAGTTCCATAAATCATGCCAAAATGATATAAAAACATTGTAAAAACATGTGGCACTGATATATAATCAAGCATGGAACATCAAAAATTATAGATACGTCGGAGACGTATCAGCATCCCCAAGCTTAACTCCTACTCGTCCTCAAGTAGGTAAGTGATAACAAAATAATTTTTTGAAGTGACATGCTACCAATCACAATCATGATCAACTAATCATGTAAAGCATATGAACTTAATGTAATGATCCAAAACAAAGGTTCCTTGAATGAAACAAACAATGATTAACCAGGTAAAACATCTAAGCAAGAAGTAACTGGAAAAGAACACTTTGGAGATTTAAAAGCATAACACTTGGCAATGATTAATAAATCACAAAGCAATATTGATTCAACAAAGGAGCTTGGCCAACACAAAGGAAGATTTAAGTTTTCAGCAAACGCTTCAACTTGCAACTTGTTTATCTCAAGATAAAGTCAATACAAAGTTTTCACAGTTAGACACAAAGATAACGTGAAGTAAAAACATGAACCAAAGTTGATACCAAGTGATTTCTTGAGGAGTTTAGAAGGAGGAGGGAAGACTGACTCAACATAAAAGTAAAAGAAAGGCCCTTCGCAGAGGGAAGCAGGGATTAATCATGTGCTAGAGCTTTTTATTTTATTTTTGATTTTTGAGAGAAGTAAAACAGTTTTGAGACAAGCATGCTTTCGTCAACGACTTCACAGCAAAGAAACTAGCTAGTCCCCCATAACAAGCAAAGCTTTTAGACTTGTGAGAGCGGCTGGTTTTAGAGGAACGAGTACATTCCTCTTTCTCCTTTCTTTCACCACTAACCAATGTTTGAGCTGATTTCTCAGATTTTCATTGTGCGGAGGAGAATGGTGAGTTATATTTATATTTTTCTTAAGCCGCTCTCGGTTTAATTCAAGTGAGGACGTGAACCATCAACACCGGGTGAAAGGGGGGAAATGACCTTGCTTGTCACAAGTTATAACCAACTTCTTACTGCTTCCTCATGAGCTTAAAAACAAGGGCACAGAAAGGAGAATTTTGAATATTTTAAAGATAGCACATGAGAAATTTACTTGGAGTGGCAAGGAACCACATGTAGGTAGGTATGGTGGACACAAATGGCAAAGATTTTTGGCTCAGTGAGTTGGATGCACGAGAAGTATTCCCTCTCAGTACAGAGTTTTTGGGCTTAGCAGGATATCAAGCAAAAACATAACATCAACTTGGTTCAATGAATGACTACAGATATACATCATGCATAACCACTAGACTTCACACCGTCTACCTTGTTAGCCAAACCAACTCTTTCCAAAAGAATATCTAGACTTTGAGAACTACCAAGCAGGAGAAGCATCACAATTTTAAAGCCTTGCGGTAATTCTTTACTAATCTATTCTTACTAGATGATCCACATGTTTAAGCATTAATCTACTTCATATCTCTAAACAATTGCCAAGTATCAAAGATTCAAGACAATGATCTACAAAATTAAGCATCACTTTTTACACTTCCTATATGATAATTTCCACTTAACCAAACACCAATCAACTTATTTGAAACAAAACAAAAGGGTGAAGCAACATGAGCAAAACTTCCTAACTACAAAAGCTAACAGCTCTGAACAAGAGATTCTTGAAAACAAGAGCCAAAAATATAAATGACAAAGGCTAAACACTCAACACATATAAGTGAAGCACAGTAGTGTATAATGAAAAAGCGGAGCATGTCTCTCTCCCAAATAAGAATGCATGGATCCAAATTATTGCAAGGACCAGAAAAATAACACAAACAAACTGAAAGTAAAAACAAACCGACGCTCCAAGAATAGCACATAATGTGTAAAGGAATAAAAATATAGTACCATGAGAGAAACCGATGATTGTTGATGAAGAAGGGGATAACATGGGCATCCCCAAGATTAGACGCTTGTAACTTCTTGAATATTTCAGAGGAGGGTCCATGGGGAGCCTCCCCAAGCTTAGGCTTTTGTTCCTTCTCGATCTTCCTTCATCAACTCGCAATTGGATATTTGAAAACTTCCTTCACGCAAAACTTATAGCAACTTCATTAAGGGGTTAGTCCACAAAAACAATATCTTTCTTCAGTTCCAAAGCACATATCAAGAAATCATTTTTTTGCAACATTAGCTACTGTCACAAAGGTCTAAGTAAAGCTCTAGCTTTGAAAAAGCTTCACTTTGCCCGCGAAAGAAGCAATGAGGACAGAATCTGTCAAAAACAGAACACTGTAAAGATGAATTTTTCGAGGCACTTCTGGACCTCAAATAGAAAACTTAAAACTAGAAAAAGGTAGACAAAACCCTGATGCTTGCTGTCAACATTTGCAGCCACAGATGACGTTCTGTGAATTTCTGGATTTTCGAACAGTGAAGAACAGAAATCTGTTTCTGGACAGCAAACTCACAAATAAGTCTTCCTCTCTTGGCACCAAAAACCAAAACAAAAAGATACAAGGGAGTTGTTACAGAAGTAATCACCCAAAAAAAACCAAAAAAACAAAGAAGGTAAAAAAATGGGTTGCCTCCCATAAGCGCTTTTCTTTAACGCCTTTTAGCTAGGCAGAAAGGGCAAATTCAAGTTTTATCAATAGTATCATCCAAAAAAGGTTGGACAATTTTTCACATTATTTATTACTTATGCAAGGTTCAGAATTTCCCCTCTCACTACCTTTTGGTCGACTTCTTTCATCAAAAGGATTTTCAGGAACAACCCAATCAAATTCTAGAGCCTCATGCATTGCTATGAGTTTAAATGGTATGGGTATTTTTAGTTCCTTTTCACATTCAGTTTTTCCCTCATACCTAATTCGTTTAGTTTCAAAAGTTTTAAGGGTATGCTTAATATTAAGGCTACATCCCAGCATATTATAATGAGCAAAAATCTTTCTAGCTACTCTGGCAATATCATCAAATTCATAAGCAAGGTTTTAAGCAAGAAATCTCTATCTTCCCCCTTATCCATACTTTCAAGTTAAGAATAATTGTTGTATTGTAGGATGAAGGTTAATAAACCTAGCTTTTACCAAAGAAGCTATAGCACCAAAGAAGCTATAGCACCCTCATAATCATATGTAAGTTCCACCAAGGATTTTTCATTCAGATCATAAAGACTATTAATATGATTAAGGAATTCTTCAATATTGCTTTTACCAATGATGGAACCACTTCCTACTTTAATGTATTTCGTGGAAAATTCAGGTAAAAGCCCCATGACTCAAACAAGCAATAAAGTCACACAAACCGAAAAGAGACAAATTGCTGGAAATTTTATTTTTTTGTGTTTTTCAGTTTTAAAGCAAACAAAAGGCAAAACAAGGCTAACAAAAAATATACTAGGCAAGACAATAACAAAGTAAAGTGAAAGGATGTGTGAAACTCCCCTAGCTGAAGCTTCCAAGTCCCCAGCAACGGCGCCAGAAAACGTCTTGCTGACTGCTGTTGGGAAACCCCAAGAGGAAGGTATGAAGCAGCGTAGCGGAAATTTTCCCTTGATTACAAAACT
>QRDG01000974.1:196356-288412 GCA_012064385.1 Puccinellia tenuiflora | reverse complement strand
TATAGGCGAAGGGGCGACGCGAGGCGATGTACAGGGGCCCCAGGTGGACCCCACGCGCGTCCAAGGGGGGGGGCGCGGCCAGGTGGCGTCTGGAGCCCCTGTGCCTCCCCTCCAGCTGTCCTTTGGGTTCCGTCTTTGTTTCATATTGGAAATAATTCCCGTAAATTATGAGAGCAATCCGAGAAACTTCACAGAACAACTTTTCTGAAACAAAAAGACAGCAGAAAACAGGAACTGGCACTGGGCATCTTGTTAATAGGTTAGTTCCATAAATCATGCCAAAATGATATAAAAACATTGTAAAAACATGTGGCACTGATATATAATCAAGCATGGAACATCAAAAATTATAGATACGTCGGAGACGTATCAGCCCCCGCGGCCACAGCCACGATCCCACCCACGGCCACCTCCGCCTTGGTGACCCGTGGGGTAATCTCGAGCAATGTGCCCGGCGAGGCCACAGTTGTAGCAACCGTCCGGGCCGACCCTGTCAGCCTGGTGTTGTTCTCGTATGGCGAGGTTCCTCATCTGGCGGCAGTCCTTGAGCAGGTGGTTGCCGTCAGGGTGGATGTGGCACCATGGATCTTCCTCCCCCTCAGAGGCAGAAGCTGGCTTGGCCTTCTTGGGGAGAGGCTCAGTGACGAAGACGCGCTTGTCGGGTCCAGGGTCTTGTTTCTTGCTTTTGGCGGGCGCGGCCTTGTCCTCAGGTTCATCCTCCCCGGGGAACTTGATTCCTTCTTCCGCACGGGCGCAGCGGTCCGCAAGCTCCCAGAGCTCGCGGGCAATCTCGACATGATGGGTGCTCAGCTTCTCGCGCATCCGGGTGTTCCGGACATTAGCGTGGAAGGACTGGATCACCAACTCCTCCTTGATGCAGGGTATCATGTTCATCTTCTGGGTGAAGCGTTGGATGAACTTGCGAAGAGTTTCACTCGGAAGCTGCTTGAAGTCGTGGAGGTCGATGGGAACCCCCGGGTGCGGGTACCCACCTTGGAAAGCCCATAAGAACTTCTCCTTCAGCGCTCGCCAGGAACGGACGGAGCACTTGGGAAGGTTGAGAAGCCATGTCTGAGCGTCTCCCTTCAGGGCCAGCGGGAACCAGTTGGCCATCATGATCTCGTCGGCCCCAGCGACCACCGCAGTGAGGGAGTAGAGCTGCAGGAAGTCCTGCGGGTTGGTGGTGCCGTCGTAGCGAAGAACGTCGATCTTGAATTTCTTGGGCCAGGTGGCCTGGCAAAACTCGGGAGAGAGGGCGAGGCAGTCGTCGGCGATGTCGTCGTCCCGATCCTCCTGGCATTGACGTTCTCGGTGGCACTCGATGCGGGTACGCATGTCCTCGTACTGGCGGTTGTTGAGGTCGTCGCGCAGATCTCGGTTGCACGTGGTGGATGACTTGACGGAGATGGTCTTACCGGGGTCGCGGTTCAACCGATCGGCCACCGGGGGACCTGTGCGCGGAGGCACCGTCTCGTCTTGGCGCTCGACATGGGGCTGGCCCCAGGGTTCGCGCGTCTTGTCTCCTCCTACTCTGGGGCCGTTTACGGTGGGAGCGCGAGTAGGTTCACGCCCAGGACCACCGTCGGCGAAGTCGAGGAGCCCCTCCATGCGGCCCCTCCACTCCTTGTAGACCTTGGGATTGCTTGTGCTTGGGGGAAACTACATCAGGGCCTTGGCGGCGACAAGGGCGTCATGGTGGGCTTGCGCGTCCGAAGACAGGGGCGCGGAAGACTTGCTCTTGGCGCCTTGTGGACCCTCGTCGGCGCGGGCGTCGTCGCTCTTCTCCCCAGTAGTGGGTTCCTTGCTGGCGCCGCTGCCGATGCTTTTCTCTCCCCCTGTGCGTGAGTGAGGAGGCCTGACGGAGTTTCTTTGGGCAGCCGCATCCTCGGGCTCGCCGCTCTTGTGATTGCCGCCCGCTCCATCCGACACCGCCTTCTCCGAAGGTGGTGGGGTGGAGGAATGTTCCGGATCGCCACCGCAGCGCGACGATCAGCAGTAGCCTGGGTGCGCGAGGGCGAGACCGGCTTGGAGGCCGTAGCGTCGGCCTTCTTCTTCGACGGCATGCTTGGCGAAGAGCTTGATGCTTATCTCGACGAAGAACTTGAGGTCAATGAAGATGAATCCAGCGCTTGCGCCCTCTACCTGGCGCGCCAGATGTCCCCTACATAGGGACATAGAGAGTTTACCCAGGTTCAGGCCACCCGGAGGCTAAAAGCCCTACTCCTGCATGTCTGGATTGAGCGGATCATCATGGTGTGGCTTACAAGGATGGTCACGGGCATGAACCCGGAAGGTGGTGGCTAGTGGTAGATGACGAGCAGATCCTTCCCGGAGGAGATCACCTCTCGCTCTATCCTCTTGACCCTAGCTAGTCTTCGCTTGTGTCCCTTTTCTCTCCTTGTCCCGAGCATAGCTTAGCTTACTTTTCTTCCTCCCTCCCCTTTCATGCATTGGACCTCCTTTTATAGGCTAAGGGGATCCCACAAGGGCATGCGAGGAGCGTTGGGGGATTTAGGTGGGAAAACTTCACAGCCGTCTTTAGGAGGCGACGTGGCCTCCTCTCGTCCAAGTATTTCTCCGGGGGGATAGGTGCGGTCATCCACCTTTGGAAAAGCAGGGTGGACAGGGGCTGACAACCCCACCGTCCATGTCCTCGCGTTGCGCCTTCATCTTCTTGGCGCCCAAGTCTTCTAGGAGCTTCTAGCAGGAGCTGGCAAGCTTATCCTCTTCGTCGTACGGAGGGGAAACCCGGGAGCGAGCCTGGCCTCCTGCCGGGCTCTCGGGTCCTCCGCGTTGTTCGCCGGGTGGGGGGGTGACCCCAGGAGGTCACCCAGTCCTTTAGCCGTGGTTGTCGATGTCGAGCTTGGCAGGTACCTGTGGGGCAGATGGGGTGGCCCACCTGCCGGTCTTGACTCCTTGCCTTGTCCATCTTCTTGGTGGGCCCACAGGCAGTGGACCCACTTTGGCCGCACTAGGGAACCCCATGTTCCACTGTTCGACACGGAGGTGTCACGGGTATAGACTTTGGAGTACTATATTTTTAAATAGGATAAACGCTGGCTTGGTAAGAATGTCACCGGCATGCACATATGATGATATGGAGAAGCATCAAACGTCATAATGAACAACCGGACTGAACGAACTAGCCAACAGCTAGCCGTGCGTGTGTAAATGGAGTATGCATTTTTGGACTCCCTTCGTATCATAATATAAGATGTTTTAAGTAATCCTATGCGAACTACATGGATATATGTGGACTTATTTAGTGTGTAGAATCATTTATTTTGCTCTGTATATAATCTGCATGGGAATGCATGGGAATAGCTAGAACATTTTATATTATGATATGGAGTGAGTAGCTAGCAACCGCGAATAAGTCATGAGCGTGCTAGCTAGAAGGGTGATGGCATGCATGTGAAACAACGGCTAAACGGCCAGCTGTTGGGCCATCATGGGGAACAACAATGTGGAGCAGGGAAAATAAAAGAGAGGACCCGCACGGTTGGAGCGGCGTTCTAACTAAATTGTTTTTCAATAACTATATGATTTCGTTTATTTTAAAATTAGCTTAATTCTCAATCAAATTTTCAACAGTTTGATGTGTTGTGGAGATTCGTGCAGGGTGTTTTTGTTCCGTTGTCCTTTGTCTGGCGAAGGGTGGGCCCCAGAAATGGGTTGCATTTTTTGTTATCTTTTTGTTTGTTGCGCATGTGTTGCCCAGGAGGCCGTAGGCCTATAGCCGGTTTCTTTCTAATTTTCTATATATTTTATTTATAATTCTAAATACAGAAATTTTTCGGTTGCAACCTGACTTTTAACTCGAAAAAAAATCCAGTTGCAACCAGACTTACAACTGAAAAATTCTTAGTCGCGATATAACTGGTAAATAAAGAAAAACTTTGTTGCAAGCCCAGCTGGAACAGAAAATTTTCGGTTGCAACTCCGGTCACAACCCACCCGTCGCCAAAAAAAGTCTCGGTTATAACCTCATATCTAACTGAAAATTACGTAGTTAGAATCTCATTCGCAACTGAAAAAACCTTAATTACAGTCACATTCGCAGCTGAAAAATTCTGAGTTGCAATCGGAGGGAATCATCCGAGCAACGGACACCCATAATTATATGGGAGTAACTAGAGCTCAATCGAGTGAGAATTAAGTTAATTCTCACTCAGATGATGCCATCCAGTTGCATATGCAACTCATGTACAATCCATGTGCAACTGAGAAATCTCAGTTGCAAATATGTGCAATCCATATGCAACTGAAAAAAAAATAGATAGTATAAATAACATACTGTACGAATCACGATACAAATCTAACGGATTAGAATTGAGTGAGATCTAACTTAATACTCACTCGAGTGAGAAATAGCAAAACCGTAATTATATAGGCTTTTTGAGCTCCCGTCGAATTTGGTCACGCAGACAACAACGAACGTGTACGGCAAAGGGTCCGGCCTCCACACCACGCGGGTACCATCGTCGGCGGTGACGTCACGCGCCGCGGGCTGGAAGCCACCGCGTGCCGAAACGCCACGACCGCCTTTCAGTTCTCATAGCAAACGTCGTGCCCACCACGCCCACGAAAGCCCACACACACACACGGCAACGGGCGTTCTAGAACCTACCCGACACCACGCCCACCCCCGCCGACGAGGTGGGCCCACGCGTCAACACCCAGGATTCCTCGTGTCCGTGCGCTGTACTACAATATAAGTATATAGACATGCTTTCCGGTGCACGTACCCTCAAGAACCAGAAAACCCAACCGACCCGGAGCATCCCAGCCACGCATCATCAGCAGCAACAAAAAAAAAACGCAGAAACATCCCTAGTCACGATACTCGCGAGGCTTCCCCTCCGTTCTCTCCGTCCGCTCTGCTCTCTCCCCATGGCGGCCACCCCGACGACGACGGCGCCGGCCAAGATGCGGGCCCTGCAGTACGACGCCTACGGCGAAGGCGCCGCCGGCCTCAAGGTAAAAAAACGCATCCCGCACTGCACTAGTTTTGTACGGCGGAGCGGGGAAAGGGGGGCCGAAGCTTGTGAGTAATTTGCTCTGTACGGGTCTGGTTAGCTGGTGCGTAAATCAGCTAGTTCACTGCCTAATCGGTTCGGAAGTATGTAGAGTATCAGTCGTTTCCTGGGCACACACCCCCGCTCGCTGGAGATCGCAATCAGTTCACGGGATCCTTTCTTGAGATTTGGAGCTTGGGCTTACTCAACTTGTAGAACTTTACTCTCGGTGTTATTTAATTTGCCATATAATTTGTCGTGGGTTCTAAAGTCCTGGTTGTATGATCTGTTGACTGAATTTCATATACTCCTGGCTGTTATAGAAGACTGGTTAGGTGTTACAGTGAAATTAGTTATACAGATCTCTTAAAAAAAAATAGTTGCCGCATGCTGGTGTTAGATGCTTGAAAAAGCACTGGTGATACTTATTTATTTTTGTTCTTACTCCCGACTCCCGAGTCAACACTCCTAAATCCTAATAATATTCACATGATGAAGTCAGTTGTCTGAGTGCTGACTTGGAATCCTTTTACCCAAGACTCAATTGACTAATTTAGGGAGGACTCTGATTTGCTTGACGCTGTTTGCCACTTGACAAGAATTCCCTCTTTTTTGCCTGGAGATAAATATGTCCAACTATGGAGTTTGTTTTGTGAAAAAAGAAACTGTGAGCATCAATATGTCTTTATTTCAACAAAATAAACCTTTAACTATTTAAACACTATATATAAACTGTAATTTTGAAATCTCTCTAATGCAGCATGTGGAAGTTCCCGTCCCGTCAGCAAAGAAGAATGAGGTCCTGCTGAAACTACAGGCTGCAACCGTCAATCAGTTGACTGGAAGATACAGAAAGGGGACATGCGGCCTCTGCTGCCTCGTAGATTTCCTTTTATACCAGGTAAACTATCTTCATACATAGTGTCACTCAGTCACTGTGTCAATGCTAGCTATTTTGTAGTATCAACCATATATTTGTTTGCAGTTTCTTATATAGCAAAATAGCACCAATAGAACGTTACTGGATCGTTTCTGTTTACAGTTTTAGCTGTCAGTTTCTTCTGTATCCGGTTGTGTCTATGTCATGCGTAATGAGCAGATAGTTGACATGTTATTTGGTTTGTCTTGGTTAATGTTTGGCTGGTCAGTATTTTGAACAAAAATTTCCTATGCTCCAACTAGCGTGCTGCTTTAGAGCCCATTATTTGCTTCCTCATTATAAAATGGTTTGGATGAGCATATATTGTCAGTAACGAGATAGGTTTAGAGCACATAATTTGCTTTCTCATCATATGGCAGGTCCCAACCATGCCATCCAACATAGAATATCCATAAACATTAGCTTTCCTTCTACATGTTTACTTGTTAACAACTATCCAGGGGTGTCCCTTACCCTGATCATATAATGTGTAACAAATATGATATATATGTACTTGCTGCTATTATATTCATCAAATAACTTGCTAACAGCTTCATATCTATTTCTCTTTGTAGTGACTGATGTCACAGGAGTAGTTGTTGATGTTGGTCCTGGAGTGAAAGATCTCACAGCAGGAGATCAAGTTGTTGCCATGTTGAACTCTCTTGTAAGTAAACTTCATTCCTGGCAACATCTTTCTATCTTTGTCATCTTCACACAAAATATGATGCCAGTACAATCATCCTCTCTTTTGAATATAAATAGAAGTAAGCTCATCAATGTGAACATTATCTTGTCTGTTACAGAATGGAGGTGGACTCGCTGAGTACGCTGTAGCATCCGCAGACCTGACCGTTAAAAGGACACCTGGGGTTTCTGCAGCTGAGGGTGCTGGTCTTCCCATTGCTGCTGGCACTGCGCTCCAGGCGCTGAGAGCCATTGGTGCCAAGTTTGATGGCGCCGGCAAGCCATTAAACGTGTTGATCACCGCGGCCTCTGGTGGCGTTGGCCTGTACGCTGTGCAGCTTGCAAAGCTGGCGAACCTTCACGTTACTGCCACCTGTGGCGCCCGGAACATGGATCTTGTGAAGAGCTTGGGCGCGGACGAGGTGATGGACTACAGGACCCCAGAGGGGGCTAGCCTGCAGAGCCCCTCTGGGAAGAAGTACGATGGCGTGGTCCACTGCACCGTCGGTGTCACCTGGTCGACATTCAAGCCGTTGCTGACCAGCAGCGGCAGAGTGATCGACATAACCCCGAACTACTCCGCCATCCTCACCTCTGGCCTGCACAAGGTCACGTTTGCAAAGAAGCGCCTCGTGCCCCTGCTTCTGTCGCCCAACAAGGCAGACCTGGAGTTCTTGGTCGGGTTGCTGGAGAAGGGCAAGCTGAAGACGTTGATCGACTCAAGGTTCCCGTTGAGTGATGCGGGCAAGGCATGGCAGAGCAGCATCGATGGCCACGCTACTGGCAAGATCGTCGTCGAGATGGAGAGCTGATCATCGCTAATGCTGCTATTACCGGCAAACTTCCATTCACACTGTTGGAGAAATACTTCGTCGTCGAGATGGAGCAGCTGATCATCGCTAATGCTGCTATTACCGGCAAACTTCCATTCACACTGTTGGGAGAAATACTTAGATGTAATCGTACAGACTAGTGCGTTTGTTTATTTGGTGATGTTCGAGTTTTGTTTCAGCTAGTGTTTGGTCTTGGGTGAGAGTTGCAAAACATAGGGTTAAGATGGAAATCATTAAAATGGTACAGTTGTTCCGTCAAGAATATAGATCGCTGGTGCTTCCCTTGGTCTAATAATTTCTGTGAACACGACCCACTATAAAGTTTTCCACGATCAGGAAAACGGGCGAGAACCATTTGCCTCCTGCAAAATAACAAACCTGCTGAACAACGGGTATGTTGTGCTCACCTCTCTTCTGTTGCAATAGGATGAACCAAATTAGGGCTCTAATAGAGCACAACTCCAAGGCTCAAAGACGAGGACTATGATAACCATCGACTGGATCTCGGAATAATCAACTTCTCAGCCCAATTTCAGCAACTCGAAGACATATTCCACAAAAGTCAGATCAACCTAGATTCAATACGGTAAAGAAAGTAGAACACATAAGCTGCTTAAAAAATGCCAAAACTTACTAGGACTGCATCTGAATAGATGTAATATTCTACAATTAGTAACCAATATCACCACTGCTTTCCTTGCCACAAAACAAGGAGAGCATCAAATTTATGAACGGAATTCCCTGAACAACAACCTCACATGAACCCAGCTCGCATACACCTTTTCTGTGGATCTTAGTAAGTCCAAGGACAATGAAATAGCAAACTTCTACAAACGCATAGCTACCAAACTCACTTCGCAGCTGCCCGGGCGCCACCACGACCACCGGTGGCAGACTGATCGACACGCTGGTAGCCAACTTCACCGCCTCCATGAGCTGAGCCACCTCTACCACCACCTCTGCCTCCATATTCAGACCGATAGTTGAAATCACCCCTTCCATAGCCTCTCCCTCCGGTGTAACTACCACGGCCTCTCGTCCCTTCACCTCGGAAATTGCCACCTCTACCTGGTGGAAACTTCCTCTGCTACTGCCTGAGGCCAAAAAAAATAACACAGTTATCAACTGATGATGAAGAAAAATAGCTGGCAGACACGCATCATTTTTCAAAGCACACGGTAGAAATTATGCCACGAATGTATCATACATAATTGTATAAATTATAAGTGATATTGTTATTTTAGTAACAAAAATGATAGTTATTGTTCAAGGATAGTTGCTTGTAGGGTTTAGCTATATGTGACAATTTCATATAGTGCATCGTCCATCACAGAAATTAATTTTTCAGCAATATAGAAACACGGGAGTGAAACAGGAAGTGATAGCCTGGAATAATATTAATTGGTACAAATGACGGCATTAATAATAGTAGATGTGAGACTGATCATGGACTTCATGGACTGATCATGTATTCATTTTCGTTTTAAATGTCAAATAGGAAATTTAAAAACATATCTGGAGTCCCCCAACAAGAACAAAAAATTGTACAGAGTAATGATATGTACAACAAGCGTTGTGTTGAGAGCATACCACGTGAACCAGGGGTTCTTTTTTCTTCAACGTGGCACGGTCGGTCATCTATCGTAACGGGAGAAGCCTTCAAGCAAAGATATAGTGAGATGAAGAACCAAAAGTTAGTGTGGAGCTTAAGAAATTGGTTTGGGCAGTTGCATAAGTTGATTCATGAAGATTAAAATGCAGAAGCAAGACTAAAAGTCTAGTATAAAGAGAGTAAGAAAAGTAAATAACAAGATAATTTTCAGTCAGTAGTTGCCTGACTAAAAATAATTTAAATGCCAGTCAGTAGTTGCCTGACTAAAAACCATTTTCAAACCAAATAATGAAGACAAGATACATTCCTCAAAACCTTGTAAATGGAAAACTAAAGGGCATAGAAGAACTTTCTCTACAGATTGTACAAGCATGGCTCTGTTCCAGAGTTGAGAATAAGGTTTGAATATCTACAGTTCCCACATTCTCTAGTTAAACTGGAGCACTATATTTATTTACTAGAAGAAAAAATATGATAACTTTATCACTAGTCTAGAACTCTATGCATCCATCCCTCCTGATATAATAGAAGTAAGAAAAATAAACTAAATCTTCCCTCCTGCTCTCCACTTCCCATGATCCTTTGGAACAAAATACAAGGCAGCATGAATCTCAAATATAAACACAATGAACTTGTTTTGCTTAGCAGCTTCGTTAAGATGAAATTAAAAAAACAGAGTATCAAGGGGAAAACATAAATCAGAAAAAAGAACTAAATCAAATGGTATGCTCATGATATACGGTTCCACATACATCTACATCCCTCAATGCAAACCCACAACAAGCAAACCCTTTAGCTTCACATACATGACGCAACTATAATGAAATGAAGACTCGGGAAATCGACAAGCCATTTGTAACTACAAGAAAAAATGGTAACGATCCTTCACGAAGAGAAAACCAAACTGGTGATGTAATGGGTTAATTAAAATTACCGCTATGCACTTTGACTGAGCTGGCATCCTCAAACTCTATGAAGCCGTAACAGAACCCTGAATCTGCAATTTGAGATGGAAATACGAGAACAGATTTTCAGAGTTGGGCTTATGAAAACTAATATCATCGTGTTAAGGAAAGAAAATGTACCTTGTGGCTCCTAACTTGGATTCCATCAGGTTTAATAGTACCAAATCTCTTGAACTCTTCTTCTAATTGGCTGGGTGTGGCGTGTAGGGGCAGATTCTTTACATATACCGCAAGAGCATCAACTTTAAGAGTTTGAAGAAGATTGTCAAGCATTTCAGTCAGAGGATAATGGAATCATAAGTTTAGGATGCAATTTTGGATTTAGATAGTACCTTCTGGATCTTGAATGTTGCTGCTCTCAGGGTTCGGACTGAAAGCTGGAGCATCAACAGCTGGAGCAGGAGCAGGAGGAGCTTGCTTCTCTGGCTTTGGTGGAGCAGGCCTGTAAGGAACTGCAGAATTTGGTGGCAGAACTGCTTTCATGACTTTGACCTGGAGTACAACAAGAATGCAATGACGGTGACAATCTCAAAATGTGAAACCATATAGACACAGATTGACCAGTTAATGTAAGTAGCATCCACAGCACCAACAAGCTTGAAAAAAAAACGTCCACCAAAGGCCCTAGCACT
This sequence comes from Puccinellia tenuiflora, assembly GCA_012064385.1. Taxonomy (NCBI): domain Eukaryota; kingdom Viridiplantae; phylum Streptophyta; class Magnoliopsida; order Poales; family Poaceae; genus Puccinellia; species Puccinellia tenuiflora. The sequence continues at coordinate 277,746 of QRDG01000974.1, read as the reverse complement.
ATTATAGTAAATAGACAATCATGATGTAACATAACATTGCATTTTCCAGTCATGTTCCCCAGAAAAAATAAAATACATAAAGAACTGTTGTTAACATTTATTATGCTGTGTCATCATTTCAGAATCAGTTTATAAGTGAGAACTCAGAAGAATCATTGAACATCTACTCTACAGATACTAAAGCATTACATCTATTGATTAAACATGTGTGTTGCAAGGTTCAAACATATGAAGAACCTGCAAAGAACTGACCATTATATCTCATGACCAAAATAGAGACTAAGAAAATACGTACAGTTTGAAATATCAGACATGTGTGATTTCCAACATGGTAAATGAAAATAAGAGCTTTCCAAAACATACAATTGAAGCGTAAGACTTCTTAGGGGCCTCCTCTTGCGGTACAGCGGGGCCGAAACCGGTACAGAGGCTGCTACATTATTTGGCACTTCAGTTATGACCTCATGAACCGTTATTTCCTCCACAACAGGCACCTCCACTTCATTCGGTGGGTTATAAACCTCCTCCTTGGGATCCTCCTCCTCGGGAACTGCAGGCTCAGACAGATCCGGCTCTGGCAGTGCCTCTACAAACAGAATATAGTGTGATTTAACAAAGGATCACAGGAAAATAAAGAATAGCTTTCAAGATGGCAACGCACCCAGCTCGCGAGGCACACTCTCGGTAGGTCCATCGACGGTGCCATTCGCCAGAGCTGCAGCAGGGGCAACCACTGCATCTGACTCCGCTGCCGGCAGCTGCAGAGAGGGGGCGGCCTCCCCCTGCCCGACGTACCGCAATATGTCGTTGAGCACAAAGTACCCCTTCTCCTGCGGCGCGAGGAAGAAGGACTGCACGAACTCGCGGCACACGTCGTCCTTCCCGGTGAGGTGGCCCGTGACGAGCACGGTCACGCCGCCGCAGAGCGAATCCTGCGCGTCCACCCCCTTGATCTCCGCCCTCGCGATGTCCATGGACTTGATCTTCTCGTTAATCGCCTGCGATAAGAGAAACCCGCCGAAAAGCACTCACAAAGTTGAGCCGACATTCGAGCCCGCGGACTGACGGACGCCCCAGATCTGAGCCGGGGAAACGAGGGATGGAGAGTGGGCTGTACTCCATGGTGGTGACGGTGTCCAGGTCGGCGCCGGCGGCGGTGGGGCGTCCGATGTGGCTGGCCTCCTGGTAGAAGCGGAAGACGAGATCCGGGGACTGGTGGAGGATGTTGTAGTACTGCGTGACGAAGGCGTTGCCCACCTGGAGGAAGGAGGAGACCGTGCGTACGGCGCACACAGACAGGCGCGCACGGAACGAATCGAGTCAGGGCGGATCGAGGCAGGTCGGCGACGGGCGGATCCGGAGGCGGGGTGGGAGTGGGGTAGCTTACCACTTGCGCGGGCGGCGTCGGTCCTGGCGCGGCGGCTGGCGGAGGCGGCGGCGGCGCGGCCATCGTGGGACGAGGGTTTTGGGAGGGAGGAGGCGAGGTGGGGGGTGGGAGGGGAGGGTTTCTCCGTGTGGTTTCCCGCAAAAATTGGCCGAGGGTGGAAGAGAGGGGGAGGGACGGCGGCGGCTGCGGGGGTTATACGGGACGGGAATGGGAGAGTGGTCGAGTCTGGAGTGGGGTGAGGCGAGGGCTGGGCGCTCGCGAGCCAGCGGCCGTTGGAGAGAAGATTCGGACGGCTGTGATGGGACGGTGAGTGCGTGTGTGTTCCTCTCTTTCGCTCGTTTTGGGGCTTCGCTTCGGCCAGTGACAGTGATCCGTGATCTGCTGCAGGCTGCAGCCGGCCGCTCCACCGGTCGATACCCTGGACGCGGATCAGCGGATGTGTGACGTGCGCGCGCGCGCCGTGCTTTCGGTTGTTGCCGCGATCGTGATCGGACACGGCTGTAACGTGTCAGAGTAGGGTTTGGGCGAGATCTTGACCAACCCAAAACTCGTACTACTAAGTGGTTGTTTGGTTAGCAAATATTAGAGGTGGGTTTATAGAAAACGAGTTTTCAGCTGATTTTTAGCAGAACCGGTTTTCAGAAATTTTCTATTACTAATCAGTTTATTGAAAACTATGTTTGGATTAGAAAATGGTAAAACTGGTTTGTCTATTCTCGTGACCTCAAAAAAAAAAATCGCATCTTCTTCCCGTGAGCTCTTGATGACATCGACGACCTTCCACTTCCGATTCCCCATGGCCGCTTGGCCCTGCGCCCCTGCCACCAGCCCACCACCCAATTTCCCACGGAGAGTGCTCGGGCCGCTTTCCTCGAGGCTCGTGTAATCAACGACTAACGCACAACAACCGCTGCTGCTTTGCGGCCAGTCCCGATGCCCGGGCGTCGTCATTAAGCAGGAGATCATATCGCGAGATCAAGCAAACGACATCGTGAACAGATGCTCACAACCACTGTGCTGCCGCTCAGGCCGGACGTAGCAGCTACATGCAGGCGGCACCTAGTCGTGGAGGATGTGCTCGTAGGTTGTCGAGATGGGCGGCGCCGAGTGGTCGTAGAAGGTGTGTCTGCCGGCAGGGCTGCGGAGGTGGCCGACGAGCGCGCTGTCGTGCGTCTGGAGGAGCAGCCTGGTGTCTTCGGCGCTGAGCCGTCGAGCTTGCCACCGCCATACAGGCGGTGGCCAGGAGACAAACGCCGACGGTCGGCGGCGCGCATGCGCGGGATTCATCGAGGAGTCGACCGAGCCGGCCAGTCGCTAACCAGGACCCTGCTCGACGTCCCCCGCATCATGGTTTGTGAAATCACGTTTCCACAAAAACGACTATTAGCTGTTTTCCCAATACGCGTTTTCCTGGTTTTTGTGGAAATCCAGTTTTCCTTATTCACGTTTTAGTTATTTCATCCAAACAAAATTTTAGTTTGTTACACGGTTATTTTGGCTTACGGAAAACAAGTTTAGCAACAAGGCCTAAATTGTGGAGCCCCCACTTCTCTATATGTTGAGAACCTGTGTGTGATAGGATGGTTAAGAGGGTGGTTGTATCCCAGCCCACCAGAGTTCAAATCTCAGGCTTGGCACTGGTGTTTCTCATTTAGGCGGAATATTCTTCAGTGGGAGCCGACATTCATGTCGACAGCGAGGCGTTTGTGGTGACTTCGTCGATCTCAAGACTCGACCCGCTGGCTCAGTCTCTCGAAGGTGCTCATAGGGGTAGGGTGTGCGTGCGTGCATTCATAGGGGTGAGTGTGTGCACGTGTATGTGAGTGTCTGCGTTTGTACTGTGTTTCGCAAAAAAAAACTTATCTATCCGTTGTGTACCTGTGTCCACACTTGTGTTTTTGGTTTTTTTTATTTTTTTAGAAGAACACACCCCACTTTATTAATTAACAGGAATAAAGTTTAAGAAGGCCTTGTTTCACCCGAAAAGCTGCTAGGGTTTACCCTAGCCGTCGCCTGCCACCTTCGTCTCCTTCTTCGGATTTCAGCGGGTCCCCGCCTCCTCTAACTGTCGCTCTGGTGGTTGGAGGGGGTGGGGACCTTGTGCCTACGCTCGGCACTGTTACAAGGTCTCTAATTTTAGGTTTTGGTTTTGGTCTCCATATCGGCATCGGCGTAGTGGTGGCAACGATGGCGTTTTGGAATAAGGTCTCTTCGACTTCTCCCTACCTCGTCAACATTTCTGGCGTTGGCGAAGGGGCAGTGGGAGTAGGTGCTGTCAGATCTATTGGTTTCCTAAGTATCTTGATAGTTGGTGTGTCGTTCAAGGGAAGTTGTTCGCTGATCTATGGTGGGACATTTTCGATCTCTTCGTTTGTTTGGATCTACGGTAAGGTTCGGTTTCTCCAGCCCTCTAGATTGGTGCTGGAGGATTGCAAGACCGCAATGCTGCTTAGGGTGTGTCCCCAACCAATGTTCCATCTGCGTTTACTCGATCTCATCGTACGCGGCGGGTGGCTATTGCGGTCTTCAAAGCCTTGGTTGGCGAGGGTGTATGCAGCTGGCATAACCCTTTGTTGCTTGTTCAGTGTATGTTTCAAGCTCCGGCAGCCGGTGATCGGTAACTTCTCTGTGCCAGTTGTTTTCCTTGATCAATATAAGATATAAGATGTCTTCGGGTGTCTTTCCTCAAAAAAATTTAACATGAATAAACATGTGAATACAAAGTTTAGCCTGGGACATCCCAGCTGTAAGTGGCGACCTGGACCCAAAGATAAGGCAAACTTAGCAAAGTTATGAGCTTCGTGGCTGTAAGCATGGCCTTCATGAACAAAATTGCAATCTTCAAATCTTCACCTTTCTTTGTCAATTTCTCTGATCACCGGTCCATAAAGTCCTCCCGAGACTCTACCAGTGTCATCTATCACCACTTTTGCATCAGAGGCAACGTGAATTCTCCGCAACATCAGATCTTCAGCCAATGCAAGTGCCTCTCTATTGGCAACAACCTCTAGAGTTCCGAGGTCAATTTAACCTTCGGTAACAAGTGTCAAGGCTCCCAGGAATTTTCCTTCTGCGTCACGACATATCACTGTCAATGATCTAGTGTTTCCTGAACGTGAAACTCCTGCATCTACATTGAATTTGGCACAACCGATGGGCGGGGGTGAAAGTGCATGGTTGCCCCCATGTGTGGGTTTTTATAATTAATGACAATCTCTATGGACTAATGTTTGTATTGAGCTATTCTTGTAGGTGTGTCCTTAAGCATTGCTTGATCTCCATTTGTTGGAGTCAAGGCTAAGGGAAGAATATTATGTGTTGATCAAGGCTAAGTGCGGGTTGATCAACACTCAAGTCCAAGTGAAGATATGCCGAAGAGTGCTTCTCCCATCTTGGTGTATGGGGGAGCAACTTGTGAATCTTCACCAAGCGAAGCGCAATCGAGAAAGGTGGTGCGTCTTGAGGAGATGAAGATCGTCTCCTTCGACCTCAAGTGGTTTTATGCGCAAGGCAAAGGTATGATCTTGATAGGGTTTCTATTTTACCGGTCACATGATGTTAGTTGAGAGATCGGGTTATAGGATAGATAACCGTACTATCAAGAGGGGCTCTCGACCGAATATCGTGATCGTATCGTCGTAGAGAGCACAAACCTTTGCATCCATGCAATCACCTTTATTGGTTCTTATTTGTCTCTTATCGTGGTGTGGTCTTGGTGCTTGTCGTGCTTGTCATGACAAGGCCAAGGTCACCGAAAACGGTTTTCATATGCGTCCCCTATTGCGTTTTCGGTATTGGAGATTTTGCCAGTTCATCCGTGCGGAAGATTTCTCTCTTCCATTTCTTTGCAAAATCTCCATTGCTTGTTTGTCTTTTCCAAGGGTAGCTTTTGTCGACCTCTTTCCAACAAAATTGGTTTCACGTCTTTTGGACTTCATTTGCAAAAGATATAGCATTTCCGGTTTTCAAAATAGAGGTTTAAACTTTCCCCATATGTTTTTATAATATCTTGTTGGACTATGATGTTTCTCTCCATATTCTTGTTGTGCTCATTGTGTCGAGTCCAACGAGCCCAAGATCATCGAAAACGGAGTCTGGATGCGAAAGATATGCCCGCTTTCTTTTTTGCTATTCTGTTGTTTTTCTGTGATCGGTAGTATCGGGGTTCTTGCCGGTAGTACCGGCCGGCCCATGGCCGGTAGTACCGGGCCTTGTACTGGGGCCACTCCCGCTTAAGTTTTTGAGATTCTGTCTTCTTTCGGTAGTTGGTCCGGAAGTAGGTCCGGAACTACCGGACGACCGGAAGTTCCGGCCCATTTCCCGGAAGTTCCGGCCTCGCAGGTTTTCGCAGAGGGTCCGGAAGTAGGTCCGGAACTACCGGGCAACCGGTAGTACCGGACCATTTCCCGGTACTACCGGCCCAGCGGGTTTTGCAGTTTGCGGTTGGTGGGAAGTTTTGTGCAGGGCGGTAGTACCGCCCTTTGGGCCGGTACTACCGGCCCTGCGGGTTTTTTCTGCAGAGAGCCGTTGGAGGGCAGTTTTGCGTAGGGCGGTAGTACCGCCCTTTGGGCCGGTACTACCGGCCCTGCGCAAATCTGAGCCCAACGGCCATATTTTTCAGGGCACCTATTTAAGGGGCCTTTCTTCCCCAATGGTTTTCTAACCTTTTTGAATCTTTTGCTCTCTCTCTCCTCCATTGTTGCACATCTAGAGAGCTTGATTCCTCCACTTCCCTCCAATGTTTCTTGCCCATTTTTAGGGAAACAAGAGAGGAGATCTAGATCTACCATTCCACCAATCCATTCCTCCTATAAGTGAGGGGAACCTAGTGGATCTAGATTTTGGGGTTGCTTTGTGTTCATCCTCTTTGTTCTTCCTCCTAAATCCCTCCATAGCATTAGTTGCTTTGGTTGGATTTTAGAGAAAAGGATTTGACCACTTGTGTGTTCTTGCCTTTTGCATTAGTTGCATCGGGTTGTGCTCTCCACGAAGATTCGTGGGATCGAAGTTGAGAAGCTTGTTACTCTTGGGTGCATTGTGTTCCCAAGAGCTTTGTGCCTCTTGGGTGCATTGTGTACCCTAGACGGTTGGAGGATTCGCGAAGACTTCGAGTTGTGAAGCTTCGGGAAGATTTGGGAGCCCCCAATTTGGTTGTGGGTGTGTGCCCCAATATCGTTGTAAAGGCTCCGGATTCCGCCTTGAAGGATTCTGATAGTGGAAGGTGAACCAAACCCTTGGGTGCGGTTCATCGGAGAATAGGGTGAGGCCTTTGTGGCATCTTGAGTAGGCCTCTTGTGGCGAGCTCACACCCCTCCAACGAGACGTACTCTCTTAACAAGGAGGAACTCGGAAATACATCCTCGTCTCCGTGTGCCTCGGTTATTTCTATACCCGAGCTTTTTACTTATGCACTTTACATTGTGATAACCTTTGTGCTTGATGTTATATATTGCTATCACCTTGTTGTTATATTGCTTAGCATAAGTTGTTGGTGCACATAGGTGAACCTAGTATATTAGGTTGTTGGCTTGTTAATTTAAGCACCTAGTCTGAATTCTTGGTTGTGCAGACATGGTAAGCAAGTAAACTTACCTAGTGTTGGTAGTAGGACTGTAAGAGCCACAATACCGACAATTTTTTAGGGGAATTTCAGTGATCACCATATCCTTGAAGTAGCCGGTGCTTAACCAGACGATGTAGCCTGGCGAGCCGGTGGGCAGCAAGTACAGAGTTGTGTGCCAACGGTGCTGAGCACCATAAACAGCAGCGGGTGAACACCGATGCTCCTACCCAGCTCCGCGAGTAGCGGCAGCACGAGCATGGTAGTGGCAGCATAAGAGGTGAACTCCGTGATGAGGCCGTTGGACAAGCACGCCACGGGCACGATGGCCGACGCCAACGCACCGGCAGGAAGCTGAGGCTCCCGAAGAGGATGTCCGTCCGACAGCTCGTCTGGAAGCAGTCGGCGATGGCGAAGCTGGCAGCGAGTAGGCAAGGAGAAGGATGGTCTGATGATGTTCCGCTGCAGCTTCCGGCACGTTCCCCAGTCCATGAGCTTCTCGCCTTTGTTCTTGCCGCTCTAGATTATGAAGAGCAGCGTCGCATCATGATCTGCATTGCCAGCAGGTTGGTGACATATCCTAACTCCTGTGACAGATTGTTCTTGGGAAATTAATTAGTGAAATGCTTACAGTGAAACTACCATGCCTTTCAAGATTCTTTAATTCAAGAACTTCATATAATTCTTTAGATAAAATAGAGACACTAGATCCTAGATCTAATATAACATGGTGTGTCTCTTTTCCAATGGTTACTAGTACTTTAGGAATCCATACATCCCCAAGCTTAGGTGGTATCATAGATTTTTTTTCTTTTAAAACATGATTAGCAATATAAGAACCAAACCTGCTTGGTTACAGTTGATGGAAGGATCACTTGCAACTTTTGTAAGATAGATATTAATTCATGCAAGCTACAATTATCTAAGTCAAGTAGTGGTTCCTTGACTTCACTAAGCATTTTAACTTCCTCAACTTTTCTCTCTTTCATTACCATAATAGTTTCCTTAGAACCTCTCTCTTGCTCATGAATGTGTTCCCAAGATTTATTTATAACTCTTGGCAATATTTAATTGTTTCCTCATATTTTTGAGCTGTAATGGTGTTCTTTAATGAGGAAACTTCCGTAGTGAGCTTATCTACCCTTTCAAATAAAGAGTCTTGTTTTTCGAACTTAGATATAAATTCCTTATTAAGCTCCTTTTGAGTAGATATAAATGACCTAATGGTGTTTTCCAAGTCACTAGAAACATTGCTACTAGTGGTACATTTGTTTGGCACATATGGGGGTTTATTGTAGGGATTATAATTGTTATTACCATACCCATTATTACCATAGTTCCTAATGAAGTTGACATCAATGCTTTCAAGATTATTACCAACTAGTTCTTGCAAAGGGACATTTTCAATATTTTGTTTCTTAATGAAAGCAAGAATAGTGTCCATTTTAGATGACAAATCATTTGTTTCTTCTATGGAGTTTACTTTCTTAGATGGATTAGATGCTCTTTCAGTATTCTATTGACTATAGTTTTGCAAAATACTTTCTAATATGTTCTTAGCTTCTACTATAGTTTTTCCCATAAAAGCCCCTCCAGCAGCTGAATCAAGAATATTTCTAGACATGTAATTTAGACCATTATAAAAAGAGTGTAATATGGTCCATTCATTAACCCCATGTGAAGGACAAGTTCTAAGCATAAGTTTTATCCTATCCCAAGCCATAGCAACATGTTCATTTTCATTTTGCCTAAAAGAAAGGATATTGTTTCTATTTTGCAAAATTTTAACAGGAGGATAATATTTCTTAATGAAAGCTTCTTTTAGATCACTCCAAGAATTAATGCTATCAGTAGGTAGTGAGTGCAATAGCTTTTCCTCTAAGTGAGAAAGGAAATAATTTCAGTTTTAGAATATCACTTTCCACATTTTTAAATTTTTGCATGTCACATATTTCAACAAAATCATGAAGATGCATAGAGGCATCCTCCATAGCACTACCGCCAAATTGTTCCCTAGTTATCAAGTTTAACAAACTAGGACTTACTTCATAGCTCTCAGCTGTTATCTCAGGTGTGGCAATGGGCCTAGCAATAAATTGATCATTTGGAGTGTTTGTGTAGTCACACAACTTAGTTCTATCACCCATTTTTTGCAGATTTTTATGTGTTTTTAATTTTTTAAAGCAAACTAAAAATAAAATGACACTAAACAATGCAAACTGAAATAACAAATGCAACACAAAATGCAAAACTGAAAATAAAATATGCAAACCGAAATATAAAGATGATATGCAAGACAAAAACAAAACAAAATAAATGATTTGAAGGTAAAGATGGATAAGATGATGCTCATTTAGGTGCAACCTCCCCAAGCTTAGGTGTTTGCACAAGTTGGTGATGAAGTTGACTTTGTTGTGAGATGCTCCTTTGGACAAATCTTTACAACAATGATTCCCCGGCAACGGCGCCAGAAAATTGTCTTGATGGCCCTTGACGTAGTTACCTGCGTCAAAAGAATATGGGTTAGGTTGAGACTCCAAGTGCAGAGTGTATAGTATAGGAAAGACAGTTTTCCCCACGAGGGGTGACTCGAGGGTTTAATATCGAACTCGCGGGGAATCAGTAGTGAAAGATTTATCTTCTTATCCTTCTCTTGAGAACCTACAAACAAAGTAAATTGTTTTGTGCCCTCAACCTCACCAAGTGGTTGTCAAGCACAAGGTGTGAGAATGATATCAAAATAAAACAAATGCAAAACAATAAATAAATATGCAATTATGATAAATAAATATGCAAGGATGGTGGGAACAATGATGGATGATATTTTTGGGTTTTGTATTGTGAATGCAAGATATAAAACTATTTTTGTATTTTCGGATTTTTAAATGGCACAAAATGGAAAATGCTTATAAGTTGTTGGAAAGGTGTTTCTTATGATTAAAAATGGATCTGGGTCATGGTTTCACAAATGCACTCTCTCTTTAATAAAGTAGTAGACAATGGAACACTAGAATTAACATAGGAGATTGCAACAAAAAGGTTTCATGACAAGTTACTAATTATATGAGCATCACATCCTAACATAGAGATCTTTTGTTTATTAATCTCTCTTACACTCCACCAAGATGTGAATTAAATCTTAGCAACTTAGTAATTAAGATAAATCAGAGCGTAGCTTTAAGTCTTATGACATGAAGTTAAAATAAGAACATGCTAGATCTAGTCATGGAGAAGTGGCAATGGTCACACCCACACCTCCGGTAGCATGGTATTTTTCTTTATCCCTAGTGAGGCAACAAAGTAAGGTAAAAATACCCAAGTGGATCGCGGAACTTCTCTCACTTTCACCGCACTAGCCACCCCCTCATTACTCCAACTAATGCACACGTTCCCCCACACACGCTCTCATACACATGCTTGATCAAAACAAGTAGACAAGAACGGGGTACATAATATGCATCTACTTTCATAACTGAAACAAAACAATTGCAATCTCAAACATATATTAACTCATAAAGAGATCCACCACAAAGGAATTACATAGATGACCGTAATCATGTTCGGCAGCTCATACGGTGCTAATTAGTGAAGCTCAAGAGAGAGGAGAGATACATAAGTTACTTCCACAAACCCATAGTCCAGGGGTGGACTACTCCCTCTTCATCATGGAGACGGTGGAGATGACGTTGGGGGAGATGGAGACCACACCAGCAGCGCCCCGCCGGAGTTTCCCCCCTCCAATCTGCAGCTCCAGGTCTCTGTTTCTCTGTTTCTATGTTTCGACGGTGCTCCCCTCTGGAAAACGTCGGGGGACTATTTTTATAGTTGGTTTTAGGTCAAGACGAAGCTTCTGGAAGAAAGATCGACGGTAACGGAGCCACGAGGGCCAAGTTGGTGGGCCCCACGCGGCCAAGGAATCTGGCCGCATGGGCTCCCCTCTTTTGGCCTTTGAGCTTCCACTTTTTCTCTTCCTTCGCCCCTACGCTTTGTTCCTTCCAAAAACTGATGCTCGTAAATTTTCAGGTCATTTGGACGTCGTTTGGGTCCCTGAAACATCAAAATATAGAAAATAGGGTTTTCTGCCAGTGCAGGGTTAATTCCAGAAAAATAGGAAAACTGTGAAATCTTCCCAAAATAATTATAAAACAACGATATAACCCTTATATGATGCAAATATGATTGAAATATAAGCAATTCATTGCAAAGTTCATGTATGCATTTTACATGCATCACTCGGTAATTAAGATAAATCAAAGCATAGCTTTAAGTCTTATGACATGAAGTTAAAATAAGAACATGCTAGATCTAGTCATGGAGAAGTGGCAATGGTCACACCCACACCTCCGGTAGCATGGTATTTTTCTTTATCCCTAGTGAGGCAACAAAGTAAGGTAAAAATACCCAAGTGGATCGCGGAACTTCTCTCACTTTCACCGCACTAGCTACCCCCTCATTACTCCAACTAATGCACACGTTCCCCCACACAAGCTCTCATAAACATGCTTGATCAAAACAAGTAGGCAAGAACGGGGTACATAATATGCATCTACTTTCATAACTGAAACAAAACAATTGCAATCTCAAACATATATTAACTCATAAAGAGATCCACCACAAAGGAATTACATAGATGACCGTAATCATGTTCGGTAGCTCATACGGTGCTAATTAGTGAAGCTCAAAGAGAGGAGAGATACATAAGTTACTTCCACAAACCCATAGTCCAGGGGTGGACTACTCCCTCTTCATCATGGAGACGGTGGAGATGATGTTGGGGGAGATGGAGACCACACCGGCAGCGCCCCGCCAGAGTTTTCCCCCTCCAATCTGCAGCTCCATGTCTCTGTTTTGGTGTTTCTGTGTTTCGACGGTGCTCTCCTCTGAAAAACGTCGGGGGACTATTTTTATAGTTGGTTTTAGGTCAAGACGAAGCTTCTGGAAGAAAGATCGACGGCAACAGAGCCACGAGGCCCAAAACAAGGGGTCCCACACGGCCAGGGAATCTGGCCGCGTGGGCCTAGGTGTTTTGGCCCTCGGGCCTCCACTTCTTTGCCTCCTTCGCTCATACGCCTTCTTCCTTCCAAAAAATGATCCCCGTAAATTTTCAGGTCATTTGGACGTCGTTTGGGTCCCTGAAACTCAAAAATGAAAATAGGTTTTCTGCCAGAGCAGGTTTAATTCCAGAAAAATAGGGAAACAGTGAAATATTCCCAAAATCAATAGAAAACAATGATATAAAACCCTTATATGATGCAAATATGATTTAAATATAAGTAATTCAATGCAAAGTTCATGTATGCATTTTACATGCATCACACGCCAGGCGCCCACCCCGTCGATTTCGGCCCCCAGCGCCGCAGAAGGAGCGTGGTCTACATGGCGCGTCCGTCGTCCGCCTGTCCTCCTCCGTGCGTGACGGAAACGGAGCCCCTCCGGCATGGACGGACATTTTTTTTTAAATCTGGAAAACGATATCACTGGCGAACATCTCTTTTGGTTCGCCAGTGGTAAGTTTCTTACCGCTGGCAAACATGTTGTTCGCCAGCGGTAAGCTGTTACCACTGGCGATATGAGCGCTGGCGAACTGCATGTTCGCCAACGATAGCCTATATAGGTTCGCCAGTGATAGGGGTTTTCTTACTAGTGGGCCCGTCATAAACCCCGACAGCTCCTAGTCGAGGCGGTCTCCTCCGCCTGCCCGCTTGTCCCGTCCAGCGGGAGCGGAGGAAGGAGAGACGATTTCTCTGATTGATTGGCTGGCCTGTTTTGTTCTTGCAAACCGCTATTTTGACTTAGCGGTGGCAGTTCTTGTAAATATGTTATTTGTGAAGGGTAAAATAGTAAAACAGACGGACGAACCAAAAAAAGACTTATACCTTTTATTATTAGGTAAAGATGTTTATAATCTCTATTTGATCGATAGAAGTTATAGATTGGTTAGTATATAGTAGGTAATGTTGAATTGAGTTCTTACAACTTGCCAATTCTTGAACATGAGTGGATCTTTACTATTAAAGCGCTAGCGGTGGTGACGGTAATGGTACGTCGTAAGACCTGCCTCGCTGTTGCACGGAATTAGCTCAAAGGAAACCAACACGAGAAAATCGTAGCGATGGAGGAAAAAACTTCCAAACGGAACCCACTACCCACGGCCACGAGCCACGATGCCATGACTCCTATTGTCTTGGGAAAGAAAAAACACCCACGCCTTGGAAGGATGGAAACTCTTCCAAACCTTGCGCCAGCCTCCTACACGCCATCTTCTTCTTCGGGTGTCGCCGCTGGAAAAGCCAAGCTGGCGGCCATGGCCGCTGGGAGGAACGTCGTCCGTAGATGTGGACTCCTATGTGCCAGGACTTGCAGGAGGTGGCAGAAGTCGGCGTGGTCACGCTTCGAGCAGGGAAGGGTGATACTGTCGACGACCGACCGTGAGAACCTCCCAACATAGATCCCCACGACCGACGCCCCACGGGCCCACGAGGGTGCTGGAGAGAGCGCTCTCGACGTGCTCCCAATGATCCGCGGTGAGGCCTCGAGAGTGCTTGCGGCATGAACCTCCGCGTCGTGCTCGCCTCGGCTCCGCCTACCTTGAACCTCCACGATGGCGGCAATGATAGCCCGAGGTCAACGGTGCTTCTCTTTACCACGAAACAGGCTTTCGTCCAGCTTTATAAATAAAGCAACAACCAACAAACATCGATACAAACGCAACACCACGCAGGCTGGGGCAACAGCAAGCAAACTCACACGCCCAAAGAAAAAAAAAACAAAATGAAGACATAGACGGATCGACTAAACTACAATGACCCGCAACCGCCGCGCCCTCCGAAGGAGTACCACCACGCTCCAAGCGCCGGATCATCAAGTACCAAGCACCACCTTCAAGAAGGAGAGATCACGCTGCTACCCGGACTAGCGCACTGGTCCTAGGGTTTCCCCAGGTAGACTAAGGGAGGCGGACGAAGGGTAGCCACGACGCCCTTTAAGAAGGGGAGATACCACCCAAAGGCGGCACCGCGTTGGTGTCGGGCGAGCCGACAAGGATTTCTCCCGGAAAAATCCCATCCACCGCCCTCGGACGATCTGTAGCACAAGAGCCCTGCGAGGACTAGGCCTCAACGCCACCAGACACACCGCCCACCAACATGCGCCGCCACGGTCACCGAGCCACCATCGTCGTCTCTCAGAATCTAGCTTCACGAGGTCTGCAAGACGGAGGCAAGAAGTAACTAGACTCGGGATTAGCATTACCGCGGTCGCACGGGAGGGAACTTCCTCCACCGCCGAAGGCGGTAGTCAACCGGACGCGGCTGCAGGACATACCGATCCCAATTAGGTTCGGCCGACCACCTGCCACACTGCAGGGGAACACCAATCCCAATAGGGTCCAGCCGGGCTCGTTAAGTCCGCCGCCACGCTGCAACAGGCCGGCCACCGTCACCGCTGCTCCCTTGCACTAGCTACACCGCCACCAAGCGTAGGATGAACCGAGGTCAGTAGTACCGCGGCCGCGCGGGAGGGAACTACCTCCACCGCCGAAGGCGGTAGTCGATCGGACGCGGCCGCAAGCACATCAGTCCCCGAAATGTCCGACCAGGCCCGGCGGGCCCGTAAAGCCCCCGCGGGGGCAAACCAGTCCTAATAGGGGTCCAGCCGGGTCCGGATCGTACACGTGAAGCTTGCCGCCATGCTGCAACATGCTGGCCACTGTCGCCGCTACCCTCTGGACTCCCTACCCTGCCGTTTGTTGCAGCTCGGGCTGCATCCCGACCCAGCCCAACCCAGATGGGGCCGAAAGGGCTCCAATCTGGGCCATAAGGGCCATGCCATTCCGCTGCCCACCGGCACCCGCCGCTGCGTAGCCCCGCAGCACCGCAAGCACCGCCGCCGTTCTGCCGCCACCCAGCCAGAGCTGGACCACATGCCGCCCTAGGAGCACCGCTGCCTGAGAAGAGCCGCCCCGCGAGGTCCCTAGCAGGCGCGGGTTGAGGAGGGCTGCTGCCGCCGGCACCGCCCGAGCAGAGCTCGGCGGCTCGCGCCGACGACGGCGAGAGGGAGGAGCGGGACAAGGAGGCGCGGAGAGCAGGGAGGCAGGGCCGCACCAGCCGCGGCGGGGGCGGCGCGGGAGGGACGGAGGGGAAGGGGGAGGGAGGAGGGCGCGGTGGGGGGTGGCCGCCGCGGGCTGGGTTGCCGGCGGCGGCTAGGGTTTCAAGGGGCGGAAGGTCGCGGGAGCCTCCTCAGCTGCTAGGTAATGTAGAACTCTCAACGGTGCTTCTCTTTGACATCCACACCACCAAAATCATGGTTTTTTTATTGACTTCGTGTTCCGCGTGACCCGTCTGTTTCGACCTGACATGATGGAGTGCATCCACAGCCTGGTCCTCTACAATGGGGAACTCCGACCTCCTCTGGGCCTCTGGCACGTACGCACACGCGAACTGCGGCCTCACCGGAACAATTGCATTATCAATGCCAGTGACGCAGATGAGCGTTCAGGTGTTTTCTCCTTGATTGATCATTTTGTTTCAATTAGGGCCTGTATTAATCCAGTGTGTATATTATCTCTGGGTAGTGATCTATACTTGGATTCAGCCGGTTGAAAAAGTGAAAGGACGGAGTGGACATGAAAGTTCTTTACTAGTCTCTCCTCAGACTCCATAAATCAAACCATTTGTCCACCCCAAATATTGTATTATCTCTTTCCTGTATGTCCAGGATGGTTGCTTCTATTAGATCCTCTGAACAAATCTAACAAAATTTCCTTCTCCAATTTCCTTTTCATTTTTTTAAAGTAGTGATAGCAACATAGCAATTTGCATGTTTTACTGTGCATATATTTTGAATTGCTTCATGTTGCATGCTTACAGTACCCATTAAGAATTTGTAGGTGTCACCATATGGTGGGAGCTTGGTAATGTTTGTATCCTCAGCAACTAATCTCTGAAAATCAAAAACTCTCTACTGGTAAGTGAGATGCCAATTTTTAGTTGTATGGTTGTTTCCCATTATTAGTTGCAACATAGTTTCTTGGCTGAATCATGCATGTAACTTGTATAGAAATTGGCATTAATTTAATACAAATAAGGAATACTTATGTTTATCTTGATGGTTGGTGGTGGTTGATCTCCTCACACAGATCCTCATCTATACTTTTTAGTCTGCTTTGTCTAATACATTATGTTATTAGGAAGGAATGCACATAGTAGTAGTTACTAAAGGGTTATCGATTTGTTCCCCGATCTATACCTATGATGAGGCTTCCTCAGTGTTGTAAGTACATGCAACGTTTGCATGAATGAGTCGGTGGCCCCATACCTGCTACTGAACCGACAACATCGGTCTAGAATGCGGCGACAACGCCTAATGAGTTGTCTTCATGATGGAGGCATCGTTGAGGAAGTGGGGCGTTGAATGCGAGGCCTGAAATGATACAAATGATAACCTATAGGGGTGAATAGGTTTCTATAAAAAATCACAAGTTTAGGCAATGTGGATAAATAAGATGAGTCTAACAACGTCTATGATGCAAACGGGTAATTCAATCATGAAGGCTATCAAAAAAATAGATACATAGGTAAAAAAAATCCGGATAGAAATAACCGAGTCATGTGGAGACGAAGATGTAACCGAGGTTCGCTTCCTTGGGTGGAAACTACGTCAACATTGGAGAGGTGCGGGATATCACGAGGAACAATTGTATGCCACAATGGCTCACCTTCTTATCCTTGCACACCCCCATGAAATAGGACCTCAAGCACCGGTGGTAGGTCTTAAGGTGACCTTCGAACCCTTACAAGCTTTTCCGAATCACAATCCCCAACCGGAAACTTCTAGGGCGACCTAGCATGCGTAGGATGTCCCAACAAACCAAAAAGTAACAACTATCTTGATGAAGTCGGGGAGGGGGGAGTAAATTTTAAATCGATGGAAACGTTGATTAAAATCTCTCCCTGCTCTTCCCAAATGTATTAAGATTTGGTTTGAAGGATTGGGATATCTTAAAGTTGTTGAGGTTCACAACAATGGTGGAAAGAGAAAGAGCAAGATATTTCCTTTTTGGAGTTAGTCAATCTATCCCTTGGAGAAGAAGTGAGTTTATAAAGGGGTGACTTGAAATCGACGATGGACTATGCGATGTAGGTAGGTGGTAGGAGTGTGCAATGCAACTTTCAATTGCCCGACGCATCATAGCGTTAGGATTAGATGCACCACTGCGCAAGGGTGGAGGACATGAGCGTAATTACATAAGAAAAAAATCAACATAGTATTAATTAGAGAAATTAACTTGTCATTAATTAGATTAATGTGGTATGTCGGCCATCGGCCTCTTCTAGGATGACATGTGTTAAACCTGTTTGGTCTTCAACATTGGAGTGACCTGGATCATTCGATCAACATCGGATCTCTTTCGCTCCTGATTTTTATATTAGTGGCAATAACTAATATATAGCCTTTAGGTGGAGTGAGGCATTTTTAAGAAGGATCTTCCTCTGTGGATGTGAATCGGATCGTTCAAATACTGCTGAATAATCAAGGGTTTGAGGATTTCGTTGCTTGGGCTGGTACAAGTCATGGAAGGTATGTTGTTCGATCGGGTTATCACTTGTGATACGTTGATGTCTACTACACGCTTCTATTCGTGTAGACAGTGTTGGGCCTCCAAGTGCAGAGGTTTGTACGACAGCAGCAATTTTCCCTTAAGTGAGTAACCCAAGGTTTATCGAATCCACGGGAGGAAGAGGTTGAACGTATCCTCTCTCAAGCAACCCTGCAATTAAGATACAAGAAGTCTCTTGTGTCCCCAACACACCTAATACAATTGTCAGTTTTATAGGTGCACTAGTTCGGCGAAAAGACGGTAAAATACAAGTAATATGGATGGTAAGAGGTGAATTTGTAATTCTGTAATAAAAATGGCTGCAAGCGAACATGCAACAAAAGTGACTAGAAACGGTGTTCCAATGATTGGGAACAAGGCCTAGGGATCATACTTTTGCTAGGGATCTCTCTCAACACGTTAGCACAACTGAAAGCAAGCAAGTGCTACTCGGAACTATCCTTCTCCTTGATAAAACAAGGGTACTATGCGTAGGGCTACAAAAGCACACCTCAAAGTCTGAGTAAACAAACACCACAATTCCACAAAGAATAAACATGGTAATTATCACTCTAGATAATCTGTCAAGGAGTCACACACACACCCCGTTCTATCACCAAGGTTTGTGTTGTCACTAACTCTGGAAATTATACTAGACAAACAAATTGAGTAGCATAACATTACATAAGAATTCAGCCGTACTAACAATGCTCGCGATCACATAAAGATCACACCATGGGAGAGAGAGATAACCACACAGCTACAGTAGAGCCCTCAGCCTCGATGAAGAACTACTCCCTCCTCATCATGGGAGGCAGCAACGGCGATGAAGATGGCTTCGGGGGCAATTCCCAATCCCGGCAGGGTGCCGGAACAGGAACTTCTGTCCCCGAATTAGGGTTTTTGGTGGCGGCGGCGCTCAGATGTGATTTTGGAGAAAAGCTTCGATGTTCTAGCATTTTTAGGTCAGGAGCAAATATATAGGCGAAGAGGCGGCGCGAGGGGGTGGACGAGCCGTCCAGGTGGCACCCGGCCGCCACCCTAGGTCCAACCGCGCCTGGGTGGCACCTGGAGGTTGTGGGCCTCCCCTGGACTTGTCCTTCTGGCTCCCGAAGTCTTTTGGCGAAAAAGAATTTCTGTATATTTTTTGGCAATTTTCCGAGCACTTTGGATTTTGGACCTTTTCTGCAATGCACAGACATAATAAACAGAAACTGGCACTGGGCATCTTGTCAATAGGTTAGTTCCATAAAATATGCCAAAATGATGTAAAAACATTATAAAAACATGTGGCAATGATATATAATCAAGCATGGAACATCAAAAATTATAGATACGTCGGAGACGTATCAGCATCCCCAAGATTAACTCCTGCTCGTCCTCGAGTAGGTAAGTGATAACAGAATAATTTTTGAAGTGACATGCTACCAACACAATCTTGATCATGTAATCATGTAAAGCATATGAACTGAATGCATTGATCCAAAACAAAGGTTCTTTGAATGAAACAAACAATGATTAACCAGGTGTAACATCTAAGCAAGAATTTACTAGAAAAGAGTACCTTGGAGATTTAAAAGTATAACAGTTGACAATGATTGATATCTCACAAAGAAATATTAGTTAAACAAAGGAGTTTGGCCAACACAAAGGAAGATTTAAGATTCCAGCATAAAGCTTCAACTTGTAACTTGTTTATCTCAAGATAAAGTCAATACAAAGTTTTCACAGTTAGACACAAAGATAACATGAAGTAAAACATGAACCAAAGTTGATACCAAGTGATTGCCTGAGGGGTTAAGAAGGAAGAGGAAGACTGACTGAACATAAAAGTAAAAGAAAGGCCCTTCACAGAGGGAAACAGGGATTAGTCATGTGCTAGAGCTTTTTATTATTTATTTTTTTACAAAAGTAAAACAGTTTTGAGATATGCATGCTTTCGTCAACGACTTCACAGTAAAGAAACTAGCTAGTCCCCCATTTCAAGCAAGGCTTTTAGACTTTTCTCATTTGTTTCACCACTAACCAATGTTTTAACTGATTTCTCAGGCTTTCATTATGCGGAGGAGAATGGCGAGTTATATTTATATTTTGCTTAAGCCGCTCTCGGGTAAATTCAAGTGAGGACGTGAACTATCAACACCGGGTGAAAGGGGGGAAATGACCTTGCTTGTCACATGTTATATCTAGCCTCCTACTGCTTCCTCATGAGCTTAAAAACAGAGGCACAAAAAGGAGAATTTTGAAAGTTTAAAGATAGCACATGAAAATTTTACTTGGAGTGGCAGGGAAATACCACATGTAGGTAGGTATGGTGGACACAAATGGCAAAGATATTTGGCTCAGGGATTTGGATGCATGAGAAGTATTCCCTCTCAGTACGGAATTTTCGGCTTAGCAGGATATCAAGCAAACACATAACATCAACTTGGTTCAATGAATGACTACAGATATACATAATGCATAACCACTGGAATTCACACCGTCTACCTTGTTAGCCAAACCAACTCTTTGCAAAAAGAATATCTAGACTTTGAGAGCTACCAAGCAGGACAAGCACCACAATTTTAAAGATTTACGGCAGTTCTTCAGTAATCTATTCTTACTAGATGATCCACAAGTTTAAGCATTAATCTAATTCATATCTCTAAACAATTGACAAGCATCAAAGATTCAAGACAATGATTTACAAGATTAAGCAGCACTTTTTACACTTCCTACATGATAATTTCCACTCAACCAAACACCAATCAACTTATTTGAAGCAACTCTCTAAACAAATATGAATGAGAACACAAGATAGCACTTCCTAACTACAAGAGTTAAAGCTCTGAACAAGAGATACATGAAAAACAAGAGCTAAAGGCAAGTATAATAACCGCTAAACACTCAACACATGAAAGTGAAGAACATGAGTGTTCTACAAAAAGCAGAGCGTGTCTCTTTCCCAAACAAGCATGCATAGATCCAATTTATTGCAAAGAACAGAGAACAAAATACAAACAAACTGAAAGTAAAAACAAACTGACGCTCCAAGAACATCACATAATGTGTAAAGGAATAAAAATATAGTACCATGAGAGAAACCGATGATTGTCGATGAAGAAGGGGATGCCTTGGGCATCCCCAAGCTTAGACGCTTGTGACTTCTTGGATATTTCAAAGGAGGTCCATGGGGAGCCTCCCCAAGCTTAGACTTTTTATCCCTTCTTGATCTTCCTTCATCACCTCGCACTTGGATACGTAAACTTCCTTCACGCAAAACTTATAGCAACTTCATTAGAGGGGTTAGTCCACAAAAAACAATATCTTCCTACAGTTCCAAAGCACATATCATGAAATTATTTTTAAACATTAGCTACTGTCACAAAGATTCAAGTAAAGCTCTAGCAAAAGAACCTTACTTTGCCCTTAAAAGAAGCAATGCAAAACTAAGACAAAATCTGTCAAAAACAGAACAGACTATAAAGATGAATTTTTTCGGGGCACTTCTGGACCTCAAATCAGAAAACTCAAAACTAGAGAAAGGTAGACAAAACCCTGATGCTTTCTGTCAAAAATATGCAGCCATAGATGACGTTCTGTGATGTTTTGGATTTTCGAACAGTGAAGAACAGAAATCTGTTTCTGGACAGCAAACTCATCAATTAGTCTTCCTCTCTTTAGAGGCTATTCTTGGCACAAAAAACCAAAACAAAAAGATACAAGGATTTTTTTACAGAAGTAACCTCACCCAAAACAAGAACAAACCAAAAAGAAACAGAAGGTAAAAATAAAATGGGTTGCCTCCCATAAGCGCTTTTGTTAAAAGCCTTTTAGCTAGGCATGATAATTTTAATGATGCTCACATAAGAATAAGAGTTGAAAATAAAAGAGAGCATCAAGAAGCAAATATCAAACACATTTAAGTCTAACTCTCTTCCTATGCATAGGCATCTTGTAAGAAAATAAATCATTGGAGCATGAAGCATTAAGCATAGGAAGGCAAAGCAAGTGCAACATTAAAACCTTCAACATAAAGAGAGGAAACATAATATTGTTGAGATACTTAAAGACATGTTTCACTCTCTAATAATAACTTTCAGTAGCATCATGAATAAAATCCACAATATAAGTATCACATAAAGCATTCTTATCATGATCCACATGCATAACAGTATTATTACTCTCCACATAAGCAAAATCCTTCTCATTAGTAATAGTGGGAGTAAACCTATCATAGTCATCATTGTTATCATCATAAATAGGAGGCATATCATAATCATAATAAACTTTTTCCTCAATAGTAGGTGGACTGAAAAGATCACATTCATCATTATAATCATCATATATAGGAAGCATAGTATCATCAAAGACAATTTCCTCCTCAAA
Organism: Puccinellia tenuiflora; assembly: GCA_012064385.1. NCBI lineage: Eukaryota > Viridiplantae > Streptophyta > Magnoliopsida > Poales > Poaceae > Puccinellia > Puccinellia tenuiflora. Next base: position 255,831 of record QRDG01000974.1, on the reverse strand, counting down.
GCTTGGGGGACTAAAAAGATCATATTTTATCAAAACTAACATCCCCAAGCTTGTAATTTTCCATAGCATTAGCAACAATGGCATTCAAAGAAATCATACTAATAACATTGCTACTATCATGATTATTATGCAAATAAAGTACCTTTTTAATTTTCTCTTCAAAAGCATCATGACCAATTTCAAGATAAATTTTATAAAGCTCTCTCATTTTTTTTGTTGTTTTCCATTAAACTGAACTAGTGAAATAAACAAGAAACGGAAATATTTAATTGCCAGATCTAAAGAAGATACCTTCATGCACTCACCATCCTGCCAAGAAAAGAGCTTCGTTGCCGTAGTGTGAGTGTCGCTTAACTTACCTCCCCGACAACGGCGCCAGAAAACGTCTTGTTGATTGCTGTTGGGAAACCCCAAGAGGAAGGTATGAAGCAGCGTAGCAGAAGCTTTCCCTTGATTTCAAAACCAAGGTTGTCGAACCAGTAGGACTTGGAGAAGGCTTAGCAAGGTGTCAATAGTGCCGTTTCTCGATTATTGACGTGGACCTGCAATTATTGACGTGGACCTGCACACAATCACCAACAAACTACTTTTGCCCCAACAAAACAGAGAGGTTGTCAATCTCTCCAGCTTGCCAAACACAAAGAATTAAATGTGTGTATGTAAAATATGATGAGGATGAGATATGACCAGCGAGCAAATGATGATGAAAAGCTATGAAAACGGTTGTAAGCAATGTAGGAAAATAGGACCGGGGTCCACAGTACACTAGAGGTGTCTATCCAAAAGATATACATGATGGGTAAACAAATTACAGCGTGGCAATTGACAGAATTGTAGGCGCACAACAAGGCTATCATAAAAAAATATAGTTCATCGCTTCATCTAATGTGGTCATTACGTCAAGACCGTCATCCAACTGCATCTATGACTAATAATCCACCCTGGATCGCTATCCAGCATGTCACCCAGAAATATTAAGTTGCAAGCAACAGATCATTGCAATAAGCAAAGCAAAGTGCATAATTTAAGCAATGTAAATAACACAAGGAAATCACACCGTTGTTTTCTCCCTAGTGGCAACAACACATCTTTAGTCTTGATCGTTTATGTCAACCCGAGCTTAGAGAAAAAGAGGCATGAACCCACTATCTAGCATAAATACTCACTCATACAACACTAATAATTACTTGGCCAAAGCATCCACTAGCATCGGAGAGCATGCAAGATAATAGATAAAACATAACACAGAGATGAACAAAAGTAATGATTTACACAATTCATCAGATCCATGCAAACACAATCATGTAGCAGTTACAGATAATATGATATTGATCATGATAGGCAGCTCACAAGATCTAAGCATGTCACCCAAAAGTATTAAGTTGCAAGCAACAGATAATCGCAATAAGCAAAGTGCATAATGTAAGCAATGTAGATAACACGAAGAAATCACACTGCTGTTTTCTCCCTAGTGGTAACAGCACATCTCTAGCCTTAATCGTTCCTGTCACCGAACTCAGACAAAGAGAGGCATGAACCCACTATCTACATAAATACTCCCTCATACAACACTAACAATTACTCGGCTAAAGCAACCACTAGCATCGGAGAGCATGCAAGATCATAGATGAAACACATAACTGAACAAAAGTAATGACTTTCACAATTCATCGGATCCATGCAAACACAATCATGTAGCAGTTACAAATAGATGATCTTGATCATGATAGGCAGCTCACAAGATCTAAACAATGGAGTACAAGGAGGAGAGACAACCATCTAGCTACTGCTATGGACCCGTAGTCCCGTGGTGGACTACTCACGCATCACTCTGGAGGTAGGCATGGTGGTGTAGATGCCTCCGGCGTCGACCCCCCTCTCCGGCAGGGTGCCGGGAAGAGCTTATGAACCCTCTGAATTAGGGTTTTTGGTGGCGGCGGCGCTCAGATGTGTTTCTGGAGAAAATCTTTGATGTTCTAGCGTTTTTAGGTCAGGAGCAAATATATAGGCGAAGAGGCGGCGCGAGGGGGTGGACGAGCCGTCCAGGTGGCACCCGGCCGCCACCCTAGGTCCAACCGCGCCTGGGTGGCACCTGGAGGCTGTGGGCCTCCCCTGGACTTGTCCTTCTGGCTCCCGAAGTCTTCTGGTGAAAAAGAATTTCTGCAATTTTTTGGGAGTTTTCCGAGCACTTTGGATTTTGGATATTTTCTGCAATGCACATACATAATCAACAGAAACTGGCACTGGGCATCTTGTCAATAGGTTAGTTACCATTTCAACTTTCTACCACTCTCGTTCGAAAACTTACTTCATGTCTGTCGGAGAACTGTCCCAGGAACTAGGGGTGTCTCGAGAAGGATCGAGTAAGGGGCTGAACACGGAATCAAACAACCCTCAACGTGCTCCGGCGACGGTGCTCGTCAGGCTCGCTGCGGACGACACTGCAGAGATTGACACAAGGTCTTACCCAGGTTCAGGGCCCTCTTGTGGAGGTAAAACCCCTACGTCCTGCTTTGGTGTATTGCACTGCTTGGAGAGTTCACAGTACAAGGTGGAGCTTGTCGAGCTCGAGGTGACTAACAATGGCTACTTGCTGGTCTTCAGATCTAGGGTTTTTGGGTAGGCTCCTAGACTCTAGAAACCCGAACCTAGTCAAGAATCGAACCCTTTGCTTGGGCGTACTCCTCCTCCTTTTATAGGCATCCTGGACCTCTTCTGCCCAAACACTTGGGCGGGAAGGGTTACCACATAGCGACGAAGGAGGAGGCGTGGTGCACCGTAAAGGTGAAGTCCACCATAAAGGTAAAGCTCGTGGACGCGGTCCACGGCAGGGGAACGGCGTCACCAAAGCTGAAAAGGGGCACCGACCAGCTGGACAGCGGGCTGGCGCCTGCCGAGGTGGAAGGTGACCCACGGTGACGTCGTCCTTGGAGCGTAGCTGCAGACTGTTCCCTTGTCACCAAAGAGGCAATACTCGTTGTCCGCTTTGCTTGGCTCCGCTTTGTTGACTGCTTTATACATGGAAACGGCAACTGCGGCGTCGTCGTCATCGCGCGTAGGCACGCGCGTCACTCTGCACATGGCGCAGAGCCCATGTGCGCTCTCTCGCGGGGGCAGAGATGGCTTCACGAGGAAGGCGCTTCGCTAGGCGAAAAGCCTCGCCAAGCCCTTCAGCTTGGTCCTTAGCGGAATCGCGGGCGGCATCGGAGACGCCTTGTCGAGGAGCGATCCCACGCCAAGGGAGAGAATGCCTTGGCGAGGAGAAAAACCCTTCGCGGGGCGAAAAGCCTCGCGAAACTCGCCAGGCTTGGAGAGCCTGGTCCTTAGCAGAAAATCGTCCGAAGAAATCTTGTGGGCCCTGGCAGGCCGGCCCGTGGTACCCTAGTTTCCACTGTGCCGACAGTAGCCCCCGAGCCCGCGACGGGCACGCCGAGGCCCATGGACGAAGGCGAAGCGTCGAGGGGCCAAAGATGCCTGACAGGGCCGCGACACGTGGCGCGCAGCGGTTGCGCCCGCGGCCACGACCTCCTGGCTCCAACGGGCGACGTGGTGGGGCCCGCCACGACTCGGGTGCTGGTCAATAAAGCCTGGGCGTGCAGGCGGCGCCCGTCACTTCTCCCATTACTCCTCCGCACATTTCTTCCCACGCCTCCAATCTCTCCAGAGAGCTCCAATCTCCAGAGTACTCTTCTTCTTCTCCGGCGACCGATGGCGCCCAAGAAAGCAGCCACCGACCCGAAGGGCAAGGCCACGGCGCAGGCGGGCACGTCTGCGGCGATGGCGCGAGCCGCCGCCCTCGAGGGAGCACTGCCGCGGACGCGTGTCACCGCGGCGACGATAGCGACGGTGCGCCACCTGGCGGCGGCGAAAACCAACGAGCACGGCGCCACCGAAATGAGGCCGGCTGGCAGCAGGCTCACCGAGACGTTCTACCCCATCTTCCTCCACACTCTCTACGCCAGTCTGGTGCCACCATTCTCCGACTTCCTCCTGGCGATCTTGGAGGTGTACCAGATCCAACTGCTCCATCTTCATCCCAACTCCATCCTCATCCTTGCCATCTTCGCCCACTTCTACGAGGCCTACCTCGGCATCCGTCCCTCGGTGGCGCTCTTCCGCAGCTTCTACTCTCTTCGGAACTCCGCCAAGGGCGAGCGGCTTGGGTGCATCTCCTTCCGCATCGCCGACGCCAGGAGCGATAACTACATCCCCATCGCCTGGTGCGGTGAGGACGCCATCACCAAGGTGACGAAGAAGGTGGACAAGTTCCGTGAGAAGTGGCTCCTCGTCAACGCCAAGGCCACACATCCTCTCCTGGAAGTGCCCGAGGGGCCGCCGAGGAAGTGGGCGCGCTGGGCGAGCGCGGACTTCAGGGGCTCGAGGCTTGACGCGGTGTACGGGTACATCCGTCACATCCGCGAGGCAGGGGTCACCGGCCAGATGGTGGCAAAGGACTTCACCAGGCGCCGCATCGCTCCCCTCCAACAGCACGCCGAGCCGGTGTGGCGGTACGACGGCAAGACGGACGCAATGCGGCTAAGTAGGGATGGCTTCGCGCCTGAGGTGCTACGCCAGATCATGGGCATTGGCCCCGTTGGTGAGGACATCGGCTCCTCAAAGAGCGTTCAAGCTGAGGTGGACCTCCAGGTGCTGTCCTCCGGCGACGAAGAGGACGCCTTCCGCGTCGTCCGCTCCCAGCGTGCCGAAGGGGAGGGGGACACGAGCGGCGGCGGGAGTGGGCGCTGCGAACCCCGCTCCAAGGCCGTCCACGACAGGAGGGCCGCAGCCGCGAGGAACACCCCTCGCGTGGAGACAGGAGCTGCTCGGGAGGAGGCCGGAGCAAGCCACGCCCAGCCACCCAAGGCGAAGAAGAGGGTGTGGGTGATGGCCGGCGAGTAAGTCTTTGATCTTTCTTTTTCCCTCGACATTTTGTCTGAGAAAAAACCATGATGGATCTCCAACTTGGCGTCCTTTCAGGCAGCCTGCGGAGCCAAAGTGGCGGCGGCTCGGCCAGGCTGGTGTCGAGGTTGGGGCTCGGCAAATCCCTGGGTCGAGTACCCCGGGTTGATTGAGGGGGAGAGAGGTGCGCGCTGGTAGTTCCGTCGGCTGACAAGCAAGGATTTACCCAGGTTCGGCCCCTCGTGGTGAGGTAAAGACCTACATCCTGCTTGTCTGATCTGTATAGATGATGCGAAGTTACATGGTAGCCGCAAGGGCGATGATATGAGACGTGGTCTCGCTAGGGCTATGCCTATCTGTGTGTCCCGTGGGGGTCGTCCCCTATGAGGTGCCCCTGCCTGGCTTTATAAAGGGAGCTAGGTAGGGTTTACATGTTTTCTTGTATTGTACTCCAAGTCGTGCTTCATGGGCTTCTTCGGGCCTGCCAGGTGAGCCGTAGATTGGATCGCACCAGGTATACCAATGATAGGGGACCCGAAGGGTATATCCCCGTCAGTAGCCCCCGAGTGTCTGGTCGATTCGAAGAATCGGGCAGAGACTAAGAGCAGCATGTCGAGCAGGCATAGTCGAAGAAGGTGCGATCGTCTTAGTCGATGGAGACGCAGTCGATGAAGACGCAGTCGATGTAGTCGAAGCAGATGCGGGTATGTCGGGTATTTCTGTTCCGACGGGTGCGCCGTCTTGTTCCTGAAAAGGATAGTTATAAAAATTCGACTCCAGCCGTTGAGGGCTCACAGAGGATGCTTTAGTCGGCAATGTTTCGACTGAGTCTATCGGGAGCGCGAACAGCGCTCCCGATGGGAGTAGCCCCCGAGATTAAGCTGAATTGCTTGCAATTGAGGTTAAACTCAATTTTCTTCAGTCGAAAAGCCCGCTCCCGATGGGAGTAAAGAAGAGACTCGAGCTTACGGAGTCGTAACTGGCTTTGCGTGACTTACTTTATACTCGGCCGGTTTGGCTTACTGCTTTTAAGTTTTTACTCAGCTCATGAAGCTTACTGAATTTCTTTTCCACTCAGCTCTTAAAGCTTACTTTATCGTTGTTGCACTCGAATGAATTATCCGGGTGCTCCATCAGCCCGTTGGCTTACCGTGTATTTTTACTCAGCCTGGTGGCTTACTGTGTATTTTTACTCAGCCTGGTGGCTTACTGTGTATTTTTACTCAGCCTGGTGGCTTACTGTACGAGTTTCTTCAGCTCGTGGAGCTTACTGAATCTTGGTGCACTCGAATGATCTGTTCGAGTTCTCATTCAGCCCGTGGGCTTACTTAAGGAACTTTAAGGAATCACTGATAAAACAGAGTCCTTTTTTCAGCCTGTGGGCTTACTATATTTTGCAGTTTTCAGCCTGATGGCTTACTTGTGGAACTCGAATGAGTTTCGAGTGTTCGCTCAGCCTGACGGCCTACTTGTGAAACTCGAATGTGATTCGAGTGCTCATTCAGCCTGACGGCCTACTTGGTGGACTCGACAAACATATCGAGTATTTGCTCAGCCGAACGGCCTACTGTGTTGTTGGACCTGTATGGCGCAGCCCCCGAGTGTTCGAGTGTTCGCTCAGCCTGACGGCCTACTTGTGGAACTCGAATGAGATTCGAGTGCTCATTCAGCCTGACGGCCTACTTGGTGGACTCGACAGACATATCGAATATTTGCTCAGCCGAACGGCCTACTGTGTTTGTTGGACCTGTATGGCGCAGCCCCCGAGTATTCGAGTGCGGCCTAGGATTTTCGAGTGGAACCTGTATGGCGCAGCCCCCGAGTGCGTCGGGTGACGGCCTAGGTTTTAACTTAAACCTGTATGGCGCAAGCCCCCGAGTGTGTCGGGTGACGGCCTAGGATTTTCGAGTAGAACCTGTATGGCGCAGCCCCCGAGTGCGTCGGGTGACGGCCTAGGTTTTAACTTAGACCTGTATGGCGCAAGCCCCCGAGTGCGTCGGGTGACGGCCTAGGATTTTCGAGTGGAACCTGTATGGCGCAGCCCCGAGTGCGTCGGGTGACGGCCTAGGTTTTAACTTAGACCTGTATGGCGCAAGCCCCCGAGTGCGTCGGGTGACGGCCTAGGATTTTCGAGTAGAACCTGTATGGCGCAGCCCCCGAGTGCGTCGGGTGACGGCCTAGGTTTTAACTTAGACCTGTATGGCGCAAGCCCCCGAGTGCGTCGGGAGACGGCCTATGATTTTCGAGTGGAACCTGTATGGCGCAGCCCCCGAGTGCGTCGGGTGACGGCCTAGGTTTTAACTTAGACCTGTATGGCGCAAGCCCCCGAGTGCGTCGGGTGACGGCCTAGGATTTTCGAGTAGAACCTGTATGGCGCAGCCCCCGAGTGCGTCGGGTGACGGCCTAGGTTTTAACTTAGACCTGTATGGCGCAAGCCCCCGAGTGCGTCGGGAGACGGCCTAGGATTTTCGAGTGGAACTTGTATGGCGCAGCCCCCGAGTGCGTCGGGTGACGGCCTAGGCGAATTTGTTTGTGGCCTGTGCGGCGCAACACCCGGGAGAGCATCGGATGCGGCCAAGGCGAGTAAGCTGTGGCCTGTGTGGCGCGGCACCCGGGGGAGCATCGGGTGCGGCCAAGGCGATTTTGTTGTCGCGGCGGACCGGAGTCAACGCGCGGAGGTAGTCGACGCGGCGGACCGGAGTCGACGCGGCGGAAGTAGTCGACATGGCGGACGGAGTCGACGCGGCGGAAGTAGTCGACGCGGCGGACCGGAGTCGACACGGCGGAAGTAGTCGACGCGGCGGACCGGAGTCGGCACGCGGAAGTAGTCGACGCGGCGGACCGGAGTCAACGCGGCGGAAGTAGTCGACGCGGCGGACCAGAGTCGGCGCGCGGAAGTGGTCGACGCGGCGGACCGGAGTCGATGCAGCGGAAGTAGTCGTCGCGGTGGACCAGAGTCGGCGCGCGGAAGTGGTCGACGCGGCGGACCGGAGTCGACGCAGCGGAAGTAGTCGACGCGGCGGACCAGAGTCGGCGCGCGGAAGTGGTCGACACGGCGGATCGGAGTCGACGCGGCGGAAGTGATGAAGGTGAAGCACCGGCCTCCGAGCGTCGGAGACGGAGGCCGCCAGCCCCCGAGTATCGGAGACGGAGCCGATGGAGGCGAAGTCGACGAAGGCGAGGCCGCCAGCCCCCGAGCGTCGGGTGCGGCCAAAACAAATTATATATGTTTGGCTAAGTAGCCTGCGATGTCGAGGAAGAAGTCGTCCACCTCGAGTCGACGACGGTGTCTGCGATGCGGTCGCTAAGACATGGACGATGTTGTCTGTAGTGGTGTTGGTGCAGATGCAGCCTGAGTCGGTTCGGCGGGAGTCGAAGACGGTGCCGACCAGGTCGCGACGGATGGCAGACGCAGTTGTCCTGATGACCGGAGTCGATGGCGGCGTGTTGGCAATATTCGCGAATGAGATGCGCCTTGGCCGTACGCGTGCAGGAGCGTCGCGTCCGCCGATCGGAAGGACTGGCGCACTCGCGAGCGCGTCGGGAGCGAGCACCGCCTTGTCGATGTAGAAATCCATCGCTAGATGCGATCTAGTCGCCAGGTCTCCATGCACATGAAATAAAATATTCAGAATAGTCTTAATTTAGACATGTAAGAAAAATTGACGAGCTAGCCAAGGGAGTAAGTCGATTTGATCTATGCATGATGCATGTGCATGCACGCGACCATGCGCCTAGCTGGTAGAGCGTCGCCGCGGTTCTGGTGCTTCCTATATGGTGCGATACACAAGCAGCAGCTGCTACTTTTCTCTTCCTCAGATCCGGCGTGTTGCGGACATGTGTGCTGCATCGCTGCGTAGCAGTCGCACTTTGGCCGGATGACCATGACATTGGATCGCGTGTAGCTCCACACAGAGCGCCGCCGCGCGTGATGGCACAAATCGGAACGCTGCCTCGCGGGAGCCGCGCATACGGAACACTCCCGCGGTAGCAGTTTGTTGACGAAGTCGAACGCGTCGAAGTAGATGCGATCTGGTCGCCGTTGTCGATGGAGATTGGAGCCGCCGAAACGTTGAATCCAGCACGCGTTCTTCCCACAGACGGCGCCAATTGTCGAGGTTGGGGCTCGGCAAATCCCTGGGTCGAGTACCCCGGGTTGATTGAGGGGGAGAGAGGTGCGCGCTGGTAGTTCCGTCGGCTGACAAGCAAGGATTTACCCAGGTTCGGCCCCTCGTGGTGAGGTAAAGACCTACATCCTGCTTGTCTGATCTGTATGGATGATGCGAAGTTACATGGTGGCCGCAAGGGCGATGATATGAGACGTGGTCTCGCTAGGGCTATGCCTATCTGTGTGTCCCGTGGGGGGTCGTCCCCTATGAGGTGCCCCTGCCTGGCTTTATAAAGGGAGCCAGGTAGGGTTTACATGTTTTCTTGTATTGTACTCCAAGTCGTGCTTCATGGGCTTCTTCGGGCCTGCCAGGTGAGCCGTAGATTGGATCGCACCAGGTATACCAATGATAGGGGACCCGAAGGGTATATCCCCGTCAGCTGGAGAGACCACCAGCATCGGAGCGGAGACGCCCGCGGCTGGCGAGCCGCAGCAGGCAGTCGTTCCTCCTGAGGTCGACCACCGCGCGGAGGCGGTGGTGGCCGAGGAGGCCATGCTGTCGCCAACCCGGGCGGCGACTTCTCCTGCGGCGGAACACCGCGTGGAGGAGGAGACCGTAGAGGCGGCACCGTCGCCAACCAGGGTGGCAACCCCTCCCGTCCAGCAGGAGATGGAGGAGGAGAGGGTGGACGAAGACATCGTCGTGGAGCCGCCTCCAGAGGAGGAGGCCTCCTCGAGAAGGGCTGACGCGCCCGAGGCCGCGGCGGGCGCGGTTGTTGCAGAGGGGGCCGGAAGCGCCCCTGAGGAGCAGGAGGCGGTGGTGCCGCCGGAGCCCACTGGTGCTGAAGCTAAGCGCGAGAGGGCGCCCAGCCCCCAGAGGGCCACCGAAGTGAGCGCCGAGGAAGGCGCCCCCATGAGCCCCCGGATCGCACCAGAGGCTGTCGTGGGTCCGAGGCAGGACCCGGGCGCCTCGACGAGGATCGAGGACACTGCACCCAGCAGCAGCGCGGGAGTCTCCTTGGCGCTGCAAGCGCCGCAGCGTCAAGCGGCCCATCGCCGGATCATCCTCAACCGGGCGCGGCGGGCGCTCGACGGGCTGGAGGAGCAGCTCGCCAAGGAAGAAGACGCCCTGGCGGAGGAAAGGGCAAGGCTCGGCGAAGCCTGGACTTTTCTCCACGAGAGGGTGGAGATGTGCCGCCGGCAGGACGCGGCGGCAAAGGCGGCGCGCGAGGAAGCGATCCGCTTCGCCAAAGAAACCCGCGACAGCGTCAAGCGGGAGGCGCAGGAGGTGATGGACGAGCTCGCCGCCACCAGGGAGGCGCTCGAGGCGGAGACCGCCTCCAAGCACGACGAGTTAGCGGCCGCGAAACAGAAGTTTGCTGCTGACTCCGAGGCTGCCAAGGCCAGCCTGAAAGAGCTCCGCGAGCTGCAAGATGCCCGCGAGGGGCAGCTAGCGCTCCGCGAGGCGGAGCTGGAGCGGCGCGAGGAGGAGCTCTCCCTCCGGGAGAAAGAGCTGCTCAGGCGCGAGGAGCAGGTCCAGCTGCTCGAGAAAGACCAGGCCACCCGTGAGGGGCAGCTGGAGGAGCGCGAGGGTCGGGTGGCCGCCGACGAGGCCAACCTCACGGCGGAGCAGAAGAGGCTCCAAGAAGAGGCTGACCTCAAGGTCAAACTCGTCCGCGAAAGCCTCTCCAAAGAGTATGACAAGAAGGTCGCGAAGTACGAGGACCGCCTCAAGACCAAGCGCAAGGAGCTCGAGAAGCGCATCAAGGAGCTTGAGCAGGAGGGGAAGCGGTTGACCTCTTGCCTCGAGGTCTCTCGGGAGGCCCAGGCTCGCGCTGAGGGAAACGCCTTCGCTCTGGAGAGGGACCTGGACGAGCTCCGGCAGCAGGTGGGGCCGGCCGCGGCCCGCGCGGAGCAGGCGCGACACCAGCGCCAGGTTGACCGGTTCATGACGCGCCAGCGCCAAAGCATCCTCCAAAGCTTGGTGAGCCGCGTGCGCGCGGTCGGGAGAGATCTGAGGATCGACGTCCCCTCCTTCTCCGTGGCGACCGATGACGAAACCTCGTATTCGCACTTCTTCGAGCAGTTCCTCGGAAAGCTTGAAGGGGTCGCGAAGAGCTTTGACAAGCGTGTCGTGGAGGAGAGTCGCGACCTCCTTGTCGTCGCCGTCACTAACGTCTTCAGCAACCTCGTGAGGCTCCAGCCCTCACTTGATCTTGAGGACGTGATGGCGCCGCCGCGCGCCATCAGCGACAAGGCGCGGGAGACCGCCACGCAGGCCGCCGACGCGTTCGCCAAGAAATTTGACCAAGTGGTGATCGAAGGCGACGACGAGGATGCCCTGGAAGAGGCGGAAACCGCCGTGGACCAGGCAGGCACCTCAGGAGGCGCGACGGCTTGAGCTCCTTGCCTGCAGCTGGGCGTGCAGAGGGCACACTTATCTTAGTCATTTTGATTGTAAATTTTGTAAAAACTTGTCAAGTTATATTGGAGTGTGCTTGTGAATGTCCCTCGGGAAGCCTTTGTCTTTCCCCTCATGTCTTTTTCGCTCTACGTCTTAGGACCCTCTCTTAGCGCTACACCACCGCCGCTTCGGTATGTGAGAGTCAGTGCTCCACAAGTCCGGGGGGTGTGTGAGGCCTCAAGAAGTAAGAGCTCCTCGAAGCGCGATGCTTGGGGCTCCCCTTTGACGTGCAAGCAGCCCATGAGGCGTAGGAGAGAGAAAAGAGACTCGAGGGGCAAAAACCAGCAAGAGGAAATTCGACCAAGTCTTTGCACTTAGCTTAGCGAGGCATTCTGCCTTGGAGAGGGTGTTGGTTCCCTGGCGAGATGTTTTCGCTTTGACGTTGCCTGAGGCTTGGAGAGCCTGTTTTCCTGCACTTGGAGAGATAGGCATACCCACAAGCAATAGATAGCTAAAAAATCTTATGGTGCTCGTAGGTTCCTTCATGTGTGTCTCGCGAGGAGAAACAGGCACCAAGGTTTTGGTGATCCTTGGTGAGTTGACGTGCGCGGGAGCTAACCCATGAGTTCAGAGCTCCTTGAGAGTTGACATGCATGAGAGCTGACCCGCAAGTTCAGAGCTCGGATCCCTTGGGTTTTAGGCGCTGCCGGGATGCTCCCGTGGCATGGCACCCTGCTAGCCCCCGCTCGTGAGATACACAGGAGGGATCATACGAGCGAGAAAGGAAAGCAAACAACGGTAGATCTTGCCGAAGTAGCAAAATATGCTTGGCGCGATGCGCAAAGGTTCAGAATGACCTGAAATAGAGGTTCGTTACACTGGCGTGGCCAGAGGTTTTCCCCTTTTGATGATGAAGTCTCGCTTCTCTGGACACATCTGACGGTGTCCAGGCGAACATGTCAGAGTTTGCCCTGAGGAAGGCGACGAGCGCGCTTTCCTATTTGGGAGGCAGGTTGGCGCCGATGGTGACGCAAGCCCCCGCTCGCTTGCCTCCAGAGACACTTGCTTTGACGCGGCCTTCTCCTGGGAGAACAGCTGCTTCTTCTTCGCGGGGGGCCTCGGGAGGGGTTCCTCGTCCTCGTCAGCGGGTGACGCCACCGCGGCAGCCTTGTAGGCCGCTTGCGCAGCGTACAGGGCGTCCGAGACCACGCCGCGGATGACAATGGTGCCACCCGAGCCAGGGAGCTTGACGAGGTTGTAGGCGTGGTGGGTCATCGCCATGAATTTGGCGAGGGCGGGGTAGCCGAGTATGGCGTTGTAGGGCAGGCCGATGTGCGCGACGTCGAAGTCGATCAGCTCGGTACGGTAGTTGGCCTGGGTGCCGAAAGTGACGGGGAGCCTCACCTGCCCCAAAGGGGTGGTAAGACCCTCTGTCACTCCCGAGAAGGGCCTGGTAGGCATGAGCCGCTCGTAGGGCACCTGCAGCTTCTCGAATGTCTCGACGGAGATGACGTTGAGGCCGGCACCCCCATCAATGAGCGTCTTAGAGACGGCGATGTTGTTGATGGTGGGGGTGCAGACCAGCGGGATGGTGCCGACGGTTGAAGTGGACTTGGGGTGGTCGCCGGAGTCGAATGTAATGGGGCACTGGGACCACTTGAGGGGCCTAGAGGCCTCGACTCCAGGGAGGGCTGCTGCGACCTCGCGAGCGAGTTGCTTGAAGTGGCGGTTGGAGCGAGGGGCCTGAGCCCCGCCGAGGATGCAAGCGGCTCCACGAGGCACCTGGTAGCCCTCGTCAGCCTCGGCAGGCAGGTTGTCGTTCGCGGGCTGGGCAGCGTTGGCCTGAGGGTTCTGCTGGTAGTTGTCGTTGTAGTTGTTGTTCCAGCGTCGCCCCCCGCGGCCGCTGCGGCCTCCGCGGCCTCCGTTTGCCTCGCGAGCCTCGCGAGCCTCACGAGCCTCGCGAAGCCTCTTGATGTCGAAGCAGTCCTCGGTGGCGTGAGAGTGCCTGTTGTGGTAGATGCAGAAGGGACGATCATCCTTCTTCTCAGGTCCTGCGGCTGGAGTGGCAGCTTGGCGAGACTGCTTGGCGTCGGGCTCTGCCGCGAGGACCGCAGTAGTTTTGCGCTTCTCGGAGGATTTCTTCTTCTTGGACCCCTCGGTGGGGTCCCCTGGCTCGTTCTTGACGAACAAGCGGCCCTCTTCAGCCTTGGCGCACTTGTCCGCCAAGTCGAAAAGCTTGACAACGGTGGTGATGTTGTCGTGGATGCCAAGCTTCTCGAGCATCCGCACATCTGTGACCCCAGCCTGGAAGGCCGAAATGACCTGCGCGTCGGTGGCGTTGGGGATCTTGTTGCGCACGTGGCTGAAGCGCTGGATGTACTTGCGGAGGGTCTCGCCGGGCTTCTGACGCACGGCGCGGAGGTCGTTGTAGGTGAGGCCGCGCTCGTACGTGCCCTTGAAGTTGGCGATGAAGCACCGGCAGAGCTCCTCCCAAGTGTTGATGGACTCGGCGGGGAGGTTGCTGAGCCATGAGGACGCTGAGTCCTTGAGGGCCATGGGGAACCAGTTCGCCATGACCTTGTCGTCGCCCCCGGCGGCCTGGATGGCCAGAGAGTAGAGCTGCAGGAACTCCAGGGGGTTGTTCTTGCCGTCGTAGCGCGGAGGGAGGTCCGGCCTGAACTTGGCCGGCCATACGACGCGACGGAGGCTGCGAGTAAACGCGGCCGTCGTGCCGTAGGTGACCGTGCCGTTGGCGAGGGTGGCACGGAGGTGGCGCCCGGCGGTGGCGATGTCCTGGACGGCGCGGTTGCGGCGTTCCTGCCCGCGCTCGATGCTCACGCGTGCGTCCTCAGGGGCTCGCTGCACGATTTGGCAGTCATGTGGCGACGACGCGTGCGACGCAGCGCGGCCGTCGCGAGGAGGAGCCCCCGCTGGAGCAGGTTGTGGTGCAACCGGTGGAGCTGGAGCGGGCGCGGGCTGATGAGGAGGCGCGGGAGGTGCGCCGTGCGCCACGTCCCCCACGAGCGCAGAAGGGACCAGGGAGCGAGACGGTGCGGGTGCCGCGGCGCGAGCGGCGCCGATGAGCTCGGCAACGCGGTTGAGCCAGGCCTCCTGAGCCGCCTGCGTGGGGCGGTACTGCAGCAGCTCCTGCGCCATGAGAAGCGCAGTCGCCGGGCTGGGCGCGGGGCGGCCCAGCGAGGAGGCAGCACGGTCCCGCGACGGGGGCAGGGAGGAGGCCTCCTCTTCGCCGAGGTCGTCCTCGGCATGGTCGACGTCGTCGTCGTCCGGGTGCTCGACGCGGGGCTCGGGGTCGACACGGCGCTCCGGAGCAGAGCTCCCACGCGAGCGGCCGCGCGGGCGACCTGCGGGAGCGGTGGCGGCGCTAGCCGTCCGGCGAGCGAGTCGTTCGGCACGAGAACCGGCCATGGCTGTGTCGAGGATGAAGACGCGCCTCAGCCCCCTACCTGGCGCGCCAAATGTCGGAGAACTGTCCCAGGAACTGGGGGTGTCTCGAGAAGGATCGAGTAAGGGGCTGAACACGGAATCAAACAACCCTCAACGTGCTCCGGCGACGGTGCTCGTCAGGCTCGCTGCGGACGACACTGCAGAGATTGACACAAGGTCTTACCCAGGTTCAGGGCCCTCTTGTGGAGGTAAAACCCCTACGTCCTGCTTTGGTGTATTGCACTGCTTGGAGAGTTCACAGTACAAGGTGGAGCTTGTCGAGCTCGAGGTGACTAACAATGGCTACTTGCTGGTCTTCAGATCTAGGGTTTTTGGGTAGGCTCCTAGACTCTAGAAACCCGAACCTAGTCAAGAATCGAACCCTTTGCTTGGGCGTACTCCTCCTCCTTTTATAGGCGTCCTGGACCTCTTCTGCCCAAACATTTGGGCGGGAAGGGCTACCACATGGCGACGAAGTAGGAGGCGCGGTGCACCGTAAAGGTGAAGGCCACCATAAAGGTAAAGCTCGTGGACGCGGTCCACGGCAGGGGAACGGCGTCAGCAAAGCTGAAAAGGGGCACCGACCAGCTGGACAGCGGGCTGGCGCCTGCCGAGGTGGGAGGTGACCCACGGTGACGTCGTCTTTGGAGCGTAGCTGCAGACTGTTCCCTTGTCACCAAAGAGGCAATACTCGTTGTCCGCTTTGCTTGGCTCCGCTTTGTTGACTGCTTTATACATGGAAACGGCAACTACGGCGTCGTCGTCATCGCGCGTAGGCACGCGCGTCACTCTACACATGGCGCAGAGCCCATGTGCGCTCTGCCGCGGGGGCAGAGATGGCTTCACGAGGAAGGCGCTTCGCGAGGCGAAAAGCCTCACCAAGCCCTTCAGCTTGGTCCTTAGCGGAATCGCAGGCGGCGTCGGAGACGCCTTGTCGAGGAGCGATCCCTCGCCAAGGGAGAGAATGCCTTGGCGAGGAGAAAAACCCTTCGCGGGGCGAAAAGCCTCGCGAAACTCGCCAGGCTTGGAGAGCCTGGTCCTTAGCGAAAATCATCCGAAGAAATCTTGTGGGCCCTGGCAGGCCGGCCCGTGGTACCCTGATTTCCACTGTGCCGACAATGTCTCACTTAGATCGACATAGCCAATCAATGAATCTCTAATGGCCACTTGTATCTTTTGGTTTACCACATAGATCAACTTGTGTCTTATTGTTTACTACATCTAACTTAGATCATGTCTTTTGGTTTACTACATCTAAACTTGTGCATATTCTTGAATTTGTCATTTCCACTTAGTTAGTTGAACTATGCTAATGCCATTGACACTTAGGTATTTTAGTTGTCAAACTTGCCATTTCCATTTTGTTAGTTTAATGATGCACATGACATTGACACTTAGCTATTTTAGTTGTCAAACTCATGATTTTTGTATGAACTTGTAGGAGGATCAACAATGACGTCCATCTTCGCCATCCGTCCATCGTCGCGGAGTTCATGTGGATGCTATGTTGAATATGATGCCTATGTGGTGTTTGAGACTATGTTTGAGCTATGTGGATTTGAACTATGTTGAGTACATGTTTATTTTAGTCTTATGTTTGTGGAGTTTGAACTTTATTGAACTATGTCTATGTTCTCATGTTGAACTATATTTGTGTGAGAATTGTTATCTGTATTATTTGTAAAATGCAGGAATTAAGAAAAAAAAGAAAAAAACGTGGCCATATGGTCACTATGTCGTGTATAAGCACACGGCAAAGACCTATGCCGTGTGGAGGCGCACGGCAAAGGGCACACGTGTCGTGCACCTGTCGACCTGGCAACCTGGCGATGACCATATGGTCAGTTTGCCGTGTGTGCTCTGGACAATGCACACGGCAAAGGGGCAAGGCGGAGGATCTGGCAAAGTGGCTTTGCCGTGTGTGCTTTGCATGGGCTCACGACAAAGACAGAAGGTGTGCCGTGCGTTCCCAGGGAAAGCACACGTCAAAGACGGAACGTGTGCCGTGCACTGCCTCGAAAAGCGCACGGCAAAGATGAAAAGTTTGCTGTCCGTAGCCTGGAAAAGCGCACGGCAAAGACTCGGGTCAGGGTTGACTCTACTTTGACAATTCATGGCGCACGGCAAACCTATGGCGCACGGCAAACACCTTTGCGGTGATCAATCTGGAAAGCGCACGACAAATCCCCTTTGCCGACGCTTATTAGGCCGTGTGGGCTTTGCCGTGTAGTTAGTCACGGCAAAGAACACGAGATTCCGGTAGTGACTGGATTTTCATTTTTGGCACGACGGCACGAATAAATGGGCGAAGTTATTTTTTTGCTTAGCTATAAACCGATATAGTACTACTGCTACGTGACAGCTGGCATTTGTAGATTTTTTTTGGTTACGCAGGCAGCTATCGAAAACCGGACCCGCTTTCCTCTTTCTGCATGGGGTGCGGGAGCCGTTCGAGCGAACGTGGAGGAGGCGTCCGACGGTTCTTCGATTTCCTCCTCCCTCGTGGACCTCGTCCTCCCACCCCGTTGCGCTCCCTCTCCGCCAACTCCCCAAACCAAACCAGTTTCCGTTCCCTCCCCTCCCCTCCCCGGTCTCCAACCCGCCGCACCTCATCGTCGGCGCGACAGCCTCCGCGCCGGCGACGAGCGGGACACGGGAAAATACCTCGCCGCATCTCCCCTCGTCGCGGGGCGGCGGCGGCGGCTCCGTCCGGGTTTGGATCGGCTTCGCCTTTTCTCGGTAAGGAACCCTAGCTTTGCTCCGAACCACTGCGAGTAATTTTTTCGATTCCAAAATCTTCCTCTGCCTCGCTCCGTATAGTTGAGATTGCGTACGTACTAGGTACTACTACTCGAGAGGGCAAACCGATCTCGATCGGTGTCTGTCAGTTACGCTGCAGGCTATTTTCCGAACGCTTTGGGGGTTCAACTGAACCCCACGTGCCCTGCCCGCGCACACTGAATCCACCCCTCCTGTAGTCGTGTCCAAGAACAAAAGCCCCGGTGAATTGCGTGAGACGTACCGTGGTTCCAGGAAAACCGATCAAACAAACAAGACATATTTTCACGATTGGGCTTGTGCTGCATTCTTATTCAAAATTTGGAACCTCGTTGTTAGCTTTTTCGGTAGTACGACTAACTAACTAACTAACTAATGTTCAGCCAGTTAATTACCTTTTCTTTTACCATAATTTTTTACTTCTTTCTCTTGGACATTTGCGTGATTCCGGTGGTTTGTCGTTCATATACTATGCATTGTGTATGCACTTCTTTACTTTGCTTACAACGTTCAGCACAAGAAATCTGGATTAGTTACATTGTTGTGCAAAATCATGTCATTTTGTCCTTATGCGCCAGCAGTTCTTTATATTTGCACTTTCCCTTTTGCATGTAGGACTTGCTCTTTGGCGCTATATACGTGAGCTAGTCAGCTGCCATTTTATCCCAATACTCTGCTGAAAAAGCAGAACATTTTTACTCTTCAGGAGTTCAGATTCCCTATCAGTACCAGATCGCTTATTGTTCTTTTATTGGCACTTCATAGTTACAATTTTTGGGACAGTCGAATTTCTGGTTCTTTCACTCATAACATTTTAATTCAGATTTTTGTGGATGCATACCTGATGATTCTCATCATGCTCTTGTATGTTTCTATAGGGATCTGTTCCTGAAACTTCAGTTAGAAGCAACCCAAGGTCCTAGTATTCCAGCGAATTAAGTTTAATTATAACATTTATAAGTGGTTTACTAAATGTGAATCCATTTCTTATGTAGGTTAGGTATTAGATTTTGTTGGTTACTGCCAATAGACTGTCAAACATGGTGATGTCTCTAGACAATTTGAGGGGCTTTGCATTGGCCACATCATCAAGTGCTTTTATTGGATCAAGCTTTGTGATCAAGAAGATTGGGCTGAAGAAAGCTGGGGATGTTGGGGTAAGAGCAGGTTGTGCCTCCCTCCTGCATCTGTTTTGAATTGTTTTGTATCGCATATAAGGTGATTTTAGAATGTTAAAATTCCTTATGCTATAGTGCTTCAATATTCCTCTCCAAAAATAATGTTTCAATATTTCTTCAGCATTTAATCCATTATTAATAACTAATTGGCACTTTTTTCGCACATGATTTCTAGGTTCTGGAGGCTACTCATACTTATATGAACCGTTATGGTGGATAGGAATGGTAACTAGTAAGTATCACTTACATTGTGCTGTTTTCCATGTGGTGATGTTACAGCGGAGGCACTCAGTAGAGACTCTAGCCCAACTGTCCTTTGTTGTGTTTTCTTTGTGGGACTCTAGCCCAACGATGTAAGCTCAAAATGTTGTTTATGGCTCTGTAACTTTTTGCAGTGATTCTTGGTGAGGTGGCCAATTTTGCAGCATATGCATTTGCTCCTGCAATACTTGTCACTCCCCTGGGAGCGTTGAGCATCATATTTAGGTTTTACACGCACCTCCCTTCCTATGACAAAATTCTGCTGAAATGACCATACAACGTTTCCATAATTATCTTTTGTTTATGCAGCGCAGTGCTAGCACACTTCATTTTGAATGAGAGGTTGCATATGTTTGGTGTGGTTGGTTGCGCTTTGTGTGTTGTTGGTTCAGTTGATATAGTTTTGCACGCCCCTATGGAAAAAAAGATCGATTCAGTTAGTGAAATATGGCACCTCGCAACTGAACCAGGTAGCTCTTTTCTCAAAATATGTAATGTTTCTAACTGCCATTTCTCATAGTTTCCCCTTTGAGAATATTAGTTCTATGTATTTTAAATACTACAGTTTCTTTATTGCCAACTTACCATCAGTGCTGCTCTGAAATGCATTACTTTGGTAAACAACAGATGCAGTAATATTTTGTAGCTCTCGGCAGGGTTTTCTAGTTAGTTATATATTTTTCATTCTGAAGTATACTGGGATCACGAGTATTCTTGGCTTGATAATTCTGTGAAAACTCTATCCTTATATTAGCCACTCCTTTTGTGACCTAAGATGATCCCCTGTTAGTGTTTGCTTATTGTTCATTCTGTTAATGGATGGCCAGAGCTACTGCCTAGGCTTTAAAAAAACAAAAACGCTGTGCTACTTGGTTTTGTGGAAACGATATGCTGTACTATTCTACATGAGTTTATATCATCTATGTTTGTATGCACTATATTGACACGCAAATATTTGCATGAATACTTCCATAAAAGAAGTATCTCGAGTTAATACCAAGAAAGTATCTAAGGGAATGTTGTTTCCATTATGCAAAGGCATTATTTTGCTTGTAGCTATGTTTCCTATCCTACTTTATCAGAAATATTTATGTCCTCAAATCCATTTTTGACATGCACTATAATCTGTGTTGGCAGGTTTCATAGTGTATTCCTGCTTGGCTGTAGCTGTTGCACTTGTTTTAATGTTCTGGGTTGTTCACCATACTGAGCAAAGGAAAATGCTCGCATATATTGCAATATGTTCGCTATTTGGGTCTCTTACGGTATGTTCAAATATTCATATCAAACTTGAGTTGTTCAAAAAAATTGATATAGAACACTCTGATGAAATGCTATATTTGGGACAGGTTATCAGTGTAAAAGCAGTGGCTATTGCCCTAAAGCTCTCATTTAATGGAGTGAACCAATTTGTCTATATCCAAACCTGGTTCTTTATTGCTGTTGTGATTATATGCTGTTTGGTACAGCTGAATTATCTAAACAAGGTAAACTTTCACATTATTTTTTTAAGTTTGGAAGTATACTGCCATACAAGATATGGAATTGCCAATATTCTTCTCAATAGAATTATAGAACAACTAGAGAAAAACTACATGAATATGTCATGGTTGTAATTCCCACGGTAATTGGTCTCTTCACACGGGTTACTTGATAATTTTCCGTTCAGCCATGACATTTTGTGAAAAAAAAAGTTTGATGGTTAGTGAAATTTTCAAATTTTATAAGCCTATATACAATCTCAGACATCAACTTGGAGTTCTCCTGCTGGTAAAGTGGTAATTATCTGGGAAGTACTATGATACTGATGAGTGATGACTATTGTGCAAAAGCTGGTGCATATATTGTCTGCCTCAAAATTGAGAATATTGCATTATGTGGCCTCAATTTTATGACAAATCTCTGAATGGTATGCGCGATGTACTGCTCTGACCTGCTCCGTGCTCATCACAAACTGATTCTAAAATTTGTGTTGCATAAATTCAGATGAAATAAGTATAGAATTTACTGATTTGAGATAAAGCTTTCTTTGCACACAGTCGTGAACTAGAAGTTTTCATAGGTCTGTAAGAATCTCTGAGAAGTTCATACTTGCTTTATTTTTACATATGCTGATCTCTGTCGGGAAATTGCATCTTTCGAGCATGACATTATAAATAATTTGCATCGACAGACTATTTATTTATGTTATTTTCAGGCCTTGGATTCATTCAATACTGCTGTGGTCGCCCCTGTATATTATGTGATGTTCACCATTCTTACTATTCTTGCGAACATGATCATGTACAAGGTAATCTATATATTCTTCCTTTATTTTAGTAGTTTCAGGAATGTAATATTTTCTACTAAGCCATTTATTTTCCCATTTCGTGAAGAAAAGATTCGAAACTTTCACATGAATTCTTTCGTAAGACTTTATTTGCTGCAATACTACATTTTCCCCCTGAAATACAGCACTATGCCGAACTATTTTGTAGCTTTTGTTCTAAAGTGGCATGTCTCGTGTCCAACAAGATAGTTGATCGAGAAAATTTCATCATGTAAACTACTTGAACGAACTATGCCCTTATATCTTTGGTTTGAAAGGGAGTACATTGTACAGATTTTTATAGCATAAACTCTAATGTTTTGTTCCAAGAACTAATGACATCGACTTGAGTTCCATTCTAATCTTCCATCCCTACTTACATAAATTGTTATTATTGACTTGAGAATACAACCGAGGTAGCATTTGACTGTTGCTGCTTTACTATTGCAGGACTGGGACTCTCAGAATGCAACACAGATAGCAAGCGAGGTATGTGGGTTCGTGACAATTGTTGCTGGAACATTTCTTCTGCACAAGACGAGAGATATGGGGAACACACAACCTGGCCCAGACTCTCTGAGAGCAGACTGTGAACTCCAGGATCATAGCTAGTCGCTCTTGCTGAACATCTAACATATCAAAACATATCACCCTCGTTGAACATCTAACATATACCACAACTTCTGGGATCTCAGTGCAACATGCATTGCAGCTTTACTGCAACAGTTACTGATTTAGCACCTTGACAACTAAGGATCCATATATAGGCACTTTTATATGCTTCATAGGAATATTTGCTCGAATGTCGAATTAAGCCGAGAATTGATGTTTCTTCAGTTTAGGGAAACACTTGTGTTCCATTGTAAATATGGTTGATGATATCTGACTGTAATTTGTGATGCTAAATTTGGGTTGTTTACACCGGGGCAGAAAACCTGAGGCAAAACTTTACTTGTGGAACTACAGGCGCCTTTTGCCATATCGATTCCTCCACAGGGGGCGCATGTTCACTTGTGTATAAATTACCTAGATCCAGTCAATGAGAAACACAAGTTCCATTACATCTAGATTCATTTCTTACCCACGACCACGTGCGGAGTTCATGTGGGGTATGTATTGTCCTTATCACTCGCGAAAGCCCTAACCCATCTCCCCTATGAGCATTCCCAGTCTTAAAAATTTCCCGGCGTAATCTTCTAAATCGCCCCCTTGTGCACCAGTTAATCTCTCTAAAGAAGAGTTGATGCAAAACCCTTGGTCACCACTCCTCACCTTAGCATTTTTTCTCCATCCACGGGCCATGACACCACTACCGTGTTGTTGCTGCACTCGCGAAATGGAAAAGCCAACTAAAATTCTATCCGAATACTAAAAATAAAAGGTAATTTCATAAAGAGGAGTTGACGCATAACCCCTCTCATCGCATCCCGATAGTGAAAACCTTGGTCACCACCACTCCTCACCTTACCATTTCTTCTTCATCCACGGGCCATGACACCACTACCGTGTTGTTGCTGCACTCGCGAAATGGAAAAGCTAACTAAAATTATATCCGAATACTAAAAATAAAAGGCAATTTCATAAAGAGGAGTTGACGCATAACCCCTCTCATCGTATCCCGATAGTAAAAACCTTGGTCGCCACCACTCCTCACCTTACCATTTCTTCTTCATCCATGGGCCATGACACCACTACCGTGTCGTCGCTGCACTCACGGAATGGAGAAGCCAACAAAAAATTTATCCGAATACTAAAAATAAAAGGCAATTTCATAAAGAGGAGTTGACGCATAACCCGTCTCATCGCATCCCAATAGTGAAAACTTTGGTCACCACCACTCCTCACCTTACCATTTATTCTTAATCCACGGGCCATGACACCACTACTATGTCACCGCTACACTGGTGGAACGGGGTTGTCGTGCTCACCGTCATTTCCTCACTACTCCTTTCATTATCAACTGTGGCGACATCTCTCCCCACCTTCCCCTTCCTTCTCCAATCATGGACCACCACCATGCCACCATAATTGCTTTCAAGAACTTCGAGATAGGATGCCATCGGTGTGTAGCTAGACGCCGCCATGGCCCATGGTTAAACTCCCTAGAGTGACGAGATCAATTGCTACCTTTTTTCTACTCTCCTAGTCACACTTATGTTTTTGTCAAACTTAGATGTTTGTATGGGATGAATATGAGGTTATGGTTTTACTAGTAGTTATTTTGTACTGGAATTCTGAAAAATTAGAAACGTAGTCGTATTCAATAGGTGAATCCCGTTGTTGATATTTTTGGAAGTTAGGCTTGACATTGTGAAAAGTTTAATTATAAAAGTTGGCGTTGGATGAAAGTTTCGTGATCACATTTCTGAAAGTTCACCACAATTTTTCCGAATGTGCAAATTCAAGAAAGGTTATGCTCATATTTGTGGAAAGTGTACTTAATTTTTTAAAATTATCCCATGTTTTAGGAAATTCAAAGAAGAATGACGCGGGGAAGATATTTCATCGAGGAAGTGGAGAGCGGGTGTCCTGACCAGGGGCTTACACTCGCTTACTCGTCGGCGGCTAGCCGTTATGATCTACCACTAGGACAGTCATTTTCAAGGCAAAACAATCATTTTGTTTTTCCTGGTCTCCCCCTACCCCCAAACCTCCCACCCGGCCAGAATTAGTACTACAAATTATTAGTTGGTCACATGTTCAAATTCATATTAAATAGGAGTACTAGACATAACATTATATAAAAAAAATGATGTTATTTTTTGTTTGATCGTAGTACACCTATGCTCGTTTCTTTTTTCCATTCTTTTGGATGCTTAACTAAATTACTACTTTGTAGCACAAGGATTTTCCAAAAATTTTTTTAAAACATTGAAAGTGTACAAACTTCCAACTCAAAAAGTAGTGCACATGGACATATCCTTCATATTAGTTTTTCGCAGCAAATTGAAAGATTTGCAAACCCTCACCACACCAATATTGTGCCCACTGTGTTTGACTTGTGTACCGACAGTCTCCCTTATGTAGTTTTTTACCAGCACATTTTTTTTAATATAGTTAGTGATATTTTATCTTATAAAAAGAGGCGAGGAATTACTTGTAATTTACATGTGAGAAAATCTTAGAGTCTGCCTTTCTGCATTCTGAAACGAGTTCACATGAGAACAGAGCAAGGAAACAGCACCCAAGGTTCACACCAGCACCGACCTCCTCGACGATACTCCTACTCCCGCGCGCGCTCTCTCCACAGCGCACCAAAACACACACACGCACACCGGCACTGGCACTGGCACTCACAACACAAGCCTGCCGGTCCATGGATCCCACGGTGCGCGACGTGCTCGCCTTCCACCGCGTGGACCGCGCCGCCTACGAGCGGCTCCTCTCGCTGGGCGCCGGCCGGCAGCCCGCCCGCGACACCGTGGCGCTCCTGATGTGGCTGGACCGCAGCGCGGGCGCCGACACGGCGGCCAGCGTGTGCCTCCAGGTCCGCACCCCGGCCGACGCCGCGCGGCTCGTCTCCGACGCCCTGGCCGTGCTCCATGGCGTGGCCTGGCCGCGCCTCCAGCTCCAGGGCGCCGGGGTGTGCGGGGGCTGCGGAGGAGCCGTCACCGCGGGCGCGCGCCGGTTCTTCGACCTCATCCCGCGCGGCGCCGACCCGCGGCGCGGCGTCGCGGACGTCCTGGAGGGCGTCGGGACGGTCGTGTTCGACGACCGGCTGCACGCGCTGCTCCGGCGCCACGAGGAGGAGGGCGGCGTCGGCGCGCTCCCGCCGGAGCTGGCCGCGCCGTACCGACGCGCGGAGGAGGGCGGCGGCGGCGGGCGGTCGCTGTTCATCACGTTCTCCAAGGGGTTCCCATTAACGCGCGAGGAGATCGAGGGCTACTTCACAGAGTACGTACGTAGCACCCTAGCTAAACCCCGAAGCAAATTAGTCATTATTAAACTTTGACCGCGAGGTTTAGTTGGGAAACACAAGCCTTTAATTCCTGCCTGCCTTCTCTCTCCGGTGAAAAATGTTTTACTCGACTCCGTTAGGTTCACACCGATCTTTCTTTCTGCTGTTTCTTCTTGGGCGAGCCGTCGGACGGATTCCTCTGCACGCTGTTGGACGATTCAAAAGGCAGCGAGATTGCCCTTTGCCTTTGGTGCCTGCTGTTTCTGGCATTGCCCCTTGTGTACACGGATTGCTTTGAACAAGGCCAGCTGAAGAGCCAAGAACTTGTCGCGGAGCGGATGAGTTTCGTACGCACAGCTCTGCCTCTGCGCGCAAAGCTACTTTGATTTCCGGTTTTGGGTGTTTTCTTCCGCTGCTTTCGGAGCCCCTAGCTTCTTTTCTTCCGGTCTCGGCCTCTCAGCGACAGCCAGCTAGCTAGCCTGCCGCGGCAGCAGCAGCAGCAGCAGCACAGCGCCATCACATGCTTCTTGACCGATGACGCACTCATGTATACAGTACATTGTTTGATTTTGTGTGTGCAGGAGGTGGGGCGAAGGGTGCGTGGAGAGCGTGATGATCGAGCGGACGCCGCCGGCGGGGGAGTCGCCGAGGTACGGCAGGGTCGCGTTCCGCCGAGCGTCCGTGGCGGCGGCGGTGCTCCGTGGGCAGCGCCTCGTGAAGCTGCTCGTCAACGGCCGCCAGCTCTGGGCGCGCAACTACGTCCCCAAGCCGGAGCAGCAATAAGCTCCGAGACGCTCCAGGGGCCACCTTACACGGATCGATGCATATATAGCTAATAGCTAGGCTGGCACACGGTCACCTGCTTCTCTTTTTTGGATTTTGGAACTCCACAACACGTTGTACTACTGAGTTCTCGTGTTACGCACTTGGTATACATTCTCCTCAGTGATCTGCTCATCTATGTATGATCGGAACCTTTATCTTACTAGTAGTACAGTAATTTGCAATGACAGTGGAGCTGTAAAATTACTGAGTTACTGGGCATGGAGTCGACTTGACATTCCAGTACCTATGATGCAAAGCAGTACCTATACCTATTAAAACGACAACACTTCCAAACACTGCGCAGCTCCAAAGACACAAACTTGCAGAGACTAGTTTCTTTGACGGAAACTCAACTTCCAGACTGTAACAAGAAAACTGAACAGCAATGTACAAGGAATTCCATCGAGACCTTTACAACTGATGAAAGCTATCTATCATCTCCGTTCTAACAATGGCATCTGTACGTATTGTATGTTTCACTATTCTGTCATGTCATCCACAGTTATCTTCACAATGATCAGCTACCGCTTTCTAGCCTGTTGGTCATTTACACGAGTTTGCCTAACCATGAATCAATTAGGATGTTCTCTGCACCTGTATGTCCGGGGGTTGTACGCCCTGTTCTGCAGCCATGAAACGATAACCTGAACATCGTCCATGCTCACGTTCGAGGATGACGACGATGAAGATGCTTCCGGAGCCTCGGGGGCGAAGTTGGCAGGTCTTCTCCTTTGGCCTGGCGTCGATCGGATGAACGTATCCCACAGGCGATCACCCATCTCCTTGCACGTTTCGTCACCTTCGAACGACGCCAACTTGTCCATGATCTCCGATATGGCCAGATGAAAACCATCAGCCTGCAGAAAGATGTTGCGAGCCTCCTCGACCAGCTTGTCGTTCCGCATCAGAGATATGGCGGCGTCTGCGACCCCCTCCCGGACAAATCTGCTCCAGTTCTCCTGGGCCTCGCAGAGGCTGGCTAGCGCCACCGCCACCGTCTTCTTCACACCAATGTCTCCTACCACGAGCAGCTCCATCAGCGGAGCAAAGCCTCCAAGCTCACCGATCTTGATCTTATTGTAGTAGTTGTCAGCCAGCAGCCCAAGGATCTGAGCACACTTGGCTCTTGTGGGCACTGGCCCTAGCAATGCCCTTGCAATCAGCACAGGTATGGCGTATTGATCGTCTCCTAAAACCTCCTTATTCGGGCTGTAGGAAGCTGCCTTAGCAAGTATTTCCAGAATAATGTTGTCCAGTTCAGGGTCAGGCACCAGGCATGTCTCTGGCAGGAAGCAGGCAAGTTGTGTTAGTGTCCCTGGGCTGCGCCCAATCAGATGCAGGAATGAGCACTGCTCCAGAAGGCGCAAGAGAGCTTCATAATCTTCTTTAGAGCTGCTGGGGGAGAGAGCTAAGAAGGTGGCATCCTTGAACAGGGCTTCCTCCTCAGGAGATATAGCAGGTGGATCAGTAGATGTTGTCAGATCACTAATGCTGTTTGCGGCACGCCATTGCGAAATGTACCGCGCAATGAGGACATCAGGGATGGAGGTATTGTGCTTGAGAACCTCGCCGGTAACTGGACAGATGTGTTTCTGTTTGTTCCACCATTTCTCCAGTTCGGAACGATCAACAGTCTGCAGCCACAGAACAGGAGCAATCAGGGAGATGAAACATACAAGGAATGAAATAAGAAAGAACAGCTCAAAAATAATGTAGCTGTTTGGTTAACTTTAATTGCTGTCTTCAAAAGAAAACTAAAAAAATCAACCAAGAAAAGGATTAAGTTCTCGAAACAGAAAGTAATAGAACTTTTGTGTCTCATCAATGCATCGGGACGCAAAGGTCATGTGGTTTCTTGGAAGAAAACAGAAAGAAGCACGCTAATTCCGGAACGAATAAAACAGTATAATTTCAGAAACACTATGAAATGAGTTCACTATCCACTGAGTATTCCAACCAGTATAACACCAGGACATTTTTTTAAGATAAAAGGGGTCTCCCCCCGACCAGGACAATTTTTATCCTTATTCGAACCAAACACGCTCAGTTGCCCATATAAAAGCGCGTCCAATGATCCAAAGGGACAAACACAATTTCTTCAGAAACAAACTTTAGAAAGTTAATAAGTAAGCAAACATCTACACAAAGGATCTCAAATGACCCTTGCACATCAACCGAACAAGATTTCATAGTGAGAATCGATGATAACTATCTACCTTATTAAGCAATCTGCTATGACTCCTTGACAGGAAAAGAGTTTCTGAATATGTAGGAACTATATCATTACAGATTTTGTTAGCTCGCTATGGCCAGAGATAAAATACTCTCTCTAATAGGAATATCTGAAGATTTCAATCAGATACAATCTCGAAAACGGCCTTACAAGATGAATGCAATGCCCATAAACACTAGTAAATACGTTAAAAAGAATCAAGAACAACAGTTACAACACCGACTGCATCAGTTCATCCGAAACAAGCACATTCAAACAAGTGAAATAGCTGCATAAAAAAACTAACTGTTAGGATTTTAACAGAATAAATGAAGACGGATAGAGATAGCAAGGTGTTCATGAGATCGATCAAGGACTTCCAGCCACAAGTAACTCCACTGCAGGACATCAATTTTTCACTTGACTTAAACTAACTTCAGGTGTCTAATGTGATCAAATTCAGGTGCTATATTCAACCTTTTACAGATCAATTTACAAAATATTTTAATACAGTAATTACATATCAAGATCTGAATTACCCTGTCTCAGAGAACATTGTTCAAGCCTACATGCTGAACTGCCACATGTCCAGAACCAATATAACGATATGGTTTCAGAAACAGTTTGAACAGATTCTCCTATCCACTATGTATCCCAACCAGTATCACGTACTTGACTCAAAATGACATTATATCAACTACACAGATTATAGTATATCTGATCCTCAGCGACATCTTATGATCCAAAGAGCCCTACACGAAATCCAAATCCTATGATCTAAAGGGCCATGCACAAAATTCTTCAGACAGGTTCAACAGAATTAAGGAGTAAGCAACAATGTACGCATAGGAATTCAACTGACCCTGAAACGATACTAATAGAATTTCACAGAGACAGTAATCATGCTAACTGAAAAGTCTGAATTAACCAGAACCATTTCAACCAGGCAGGATTTCAATTTGGTTTTACAGGGAGGAATACAATGCCTATGCGAATAAGGAAACAAGTACAGGTGCTTCAGTTCGTCTCAAACAAGCCATCATTACAAGTGAAAAATGTGAAATCGTAAGCAGGTGGAAGATTTGACACACCTTTCCAGAGGTGATGACGACTGGGTTCTCCATGACCTTCTTGGAGACAGGGCAGAGGAAGAACTCCGGCACGGCCACTGGACCAATCCAGAACCTCCTGGCATCGGCGCCACGGCTGTGGAGTTCATTGGAGCAGGCGGCCCCAAGAGCACGGAATGCGCATTCGAAGAGCTCGAGCGGGGGCACCTCCTTCTCCTCGTTGGAGCACAGCTCCGTGAACCACGCGAGCTCGGCGAGCGCCTCCACCTTCCGTAGCCACCTCTCGAGCCCCGCCACGTCGACCACCCTCCTGTTGAGAAGGAGCTCCTTCTTGATCTCCTCCGTCCTGGGGCCTGCGGTGGCGCCCATCGTCTCCTCCAAGAACTTGGCGGCGAACTGGCCAAGAACCTCCGCCGCGTAGTCGACCTTGGGCCGCGCCTCGAGCGGAGGGAAGGAGAACTCCCCTTCCACCGCCACTGCCACCCCCTCCTCCTTGTCTTGTGCGCGGCCTGCCGTGATGGAAGCAGAGGTCGCTGTGGCATCCGGCGGCGGGATAAGCCTCTCCCTCGCGCTCCGATCTCTCATCAAGGACACGGTACCCTCCACGCCGTCGGGGTCCCCATCGAAGGATCCTCCCGCAGAATCACCCGCGCCGCTGGAACCGGTAGTGCCCGCAGCCGCGAGGACGCTCGGCGCCCTCGGAGACCTCCGCGTCCGCACCGAGTGGGGGACGGGCCTCTCCCCCGAACTCCTGCTCGACCCGAGGCCAGGCGGAGAAGAGGGGGACCCCGACCCCGACCCCGACCCCGACCCCGAGAATCCGATAGGGCGGCGGAGACCAAGCGAAGAGGGCGACCTCGACCCAGAGATTCCGAGGGGCTCATTATCAGGCGACGAAGACGGCGTCCGCGCGCTCCGACTCCGCCTAAGCAGGCCGGGCTCCTCGTCCTCCTCGACCCCCTCCTCCGACCAGTCCATGGATGGGGCGGCGCTGTTTCTCGCGTTCTTGGCAGGCGCGATGTGGGTGGGATGGGAGAAGCCGAGGGGGAAGGGGCTTGGGGAATTTGGGCTTTTG
This sequence comes from Puccinellia tenuiflora, assembly GCA_012064385.1. NCBI lineage: Eukaryota > Viridiplantae > Streptophyta > Magnoliopsida > Poales > Poaceae > Puccinellia > Puccinellia tenuiflora. Next base: position 225,371 of record QRDG01000974.1, on the reverse strand, counting down.
GCGGCAAGAATGCGGAGGTGAAACTGCGGACGGCGTGGAAGGTTCCAGGCTTCCTTTAACCGAGGCAGACAACGCCACAACGGTAAGGCTTCACCAACAGCAGCCGTTGATTCAGACCTCGAGATTCGTGCAAATGAAATATAGCGATTCTCCTAACCACTTTGCCGTTCCAAGATGACAGCAAGACGTCACAGGTGAGTCGTAATGTCGTATATTCTCCCTTGCACATGGTGCGGAGTAAAAACCATCGGTGGTTATCGAACTTGACTCGATTACTCACCATGGTCACCGTACATCACTATATGCGATCTACTATCCTTAAATACGTAAAGAGGGTCATCTAGTTCACTGGTAGGCGGTACTATTTTGCTGACATGGCAAGTGGTGGGCTCTTCTATCACCCGTTCAGACTATTTCCTGAATAATAATAAATGAAAAGGGTTAAAATGTAAAATTCTCTTCCTCTCCGCTGCTCCTCCACATCTCGGCATCTCATGTGCACTGCCCGTCATCTGCAACACCGCGCCGCAAGCCCGTGCTACGTTGCCCGCGTGCCTGCTCGGCCGCGCCCCCAATTATCCCTGTCACCGTGAGCCTGAGCTCCAAAGCCGCCGCCTCTCCTGTTCCGCGTCGAGCTGGGCATGCGAGCTAAGAACGGCTCGTGTCGGTCTCCGCCGCGAAGGCCTTGAGGTGCGAGTCTGCGTTGTCTCCCGACCTAACTGCCAGAGGATGTGCGGGGCGTGCTGGAGGCCGCAACGAGTGCCACGTCGGGAAGGACGCGGTCGCCACTGTCGTCCTCGTCGACGGCGCTCCGTCCTAAGGAGCCGTGCAGAAGCTCCGTCGCCTCGACTGAGCGAGATGTAGGGGAGGGCGTCGCCGCGGTCGCACTGCCGACCGACGTAGTGGACATGGTCGTCGGCGTCGCGTCAGCGTCGCGCTCGGGGCGTCGGCGTTAGGTCGCGCCGTGTGTGCACATGGCCAGCGGCAGTGGTGGCGAGTGGCGACGCCCTCCCCTGCCACACGCTGGGCTGGCCGCTTCTCTTCTCTCCATTGCCAGTGGCCGCCGCAGCGCCGGAAGTAGAAGACGAGCGTTGCCGGAGCGACGCGGGCACGAGGATAGGCATGTCGGTGTCCTCGTCGCCGACGAACACCATCGTGGCGACGCGGTGATGACTCCCAAGTGCAAGAGATCAATTGTGTACCTTTCAATTAGAAAAGGTTGTCGAACCCACAAGGAGCTGAAGATATTGGTTAGAAAGAATGATAAATAAAGCAATGAAAGATGCAAATGTTTTTAGAATTTTCAGTTATATGATTGCAAAGATAATAAAAATGTCGAAAGTAAATAGTAACAGTTGAAAGCCCAATCCTCTATGTGGCAAGAGGACAAGCTCAAATGGTGTGTAACTTATATGTGGAAAGCGTTCCCGAGGGCGGCATGGATATCACTAGGTATAGAGATTTATTAAACAACACGTTGCATATCTTGTCAAGTTTTAATCTTCTTGGGGCGGAGCCATAACTAGGCATAGCTAAATAAATAATCTACAACCCCTTATGATGGATCATGTAGCCAATTAAATGACTGCACAAGAATTATTAAGACATAAAGTTCCACCATAGCATTACACTCTAAGGTCCCCGACACTACTACCCACACAGCATGACTCCGTCTTAGGCTTACTTGTCCTCCCAAGTCTTCCTCAATTCATTACACTACGTTGTTCTCCTATGAGCCATTATAGGTGAAGTGTTGTGCAGTCGACGTTCGCACAACACCATCATAGAATCACATAGAAGATAAACTCTTGACAAAATACCAACACATGTTATATATAAATCATTGTCAATTCATCCTATGCCCTCAGGAACATATGGGAACTACTCACAACGTGCAAACATGATCATAATCAGTGGCATAAAGGGTTCAACACAATCTGAAATAAATACTTCACCACCAAATAATGATAAGTACCCAATCACAAACATGAACAGGAGCACAAGACAATGATCTAGGGTATAGCAACTCTCAAACTATGAGGGGAACGGAGTGGATCACGGAGATGGTGATGGAGATGGTGATGGTGTTGATGTAGAGGCCTCTTCCTACGCCAAGGAGGAGAGGTGATGACGATGGCGATGATTTCCCCCTCTTCGGAGCTCCGGAGCAGCAGGATCTGACCCCCTTTGGAGAGAATCAGGAGCTCCACCGCCGCCACAGCCTCAGATAATTCGGGAAAAAATAGAGCGTCCCTTTTTCGGGGAAGACCAAGGCGTACATAAAAAGCCACAGGCGAGGAAGTGCCCGAGGCCCCATTTGGTGGGTCCCACACGGCCCCTATACCTGGCCACGTGGGCCCACCCCATTTGGGCCTCGTGGCCTTCCTCTCTTCGGTCTTCTTTCCATTGTCCTTCTCCCGAAGAAAAACTGCCGTGGTATTTTTCCTTTAATTATTTGGGTTCGCGAAACTCCTGAAACAATAAAGACAAGAAAAGGGGGGTATTCTGCCTCCCAGATATTAAATACCAAAAATAGGGACTTTGTATGAAAGTCCCATAAATCATCTAAAACATGCAAAACATTGATATAACAGCGCATATAACATTCCCATATGATAATATAAGGTATAAAAATGATGATATAAAATGCACGTATCAACTCCCCCAAGCTTAAACCTTTACTCGTCCTCGAGTAAATAAGGACATAGATCATTACATGCATCGATGGACTCATGGTTGATAAATAAATACGGGCATTGTATCATCATCATATTCAATTGCAATGTAAGATTAATGAGCTAAAACTCATACACATGAGGGCAACATAAGTAGAAGCTCTAGCAATCACCCCTTACTTTTGAAAGCAAATAACTATTGTATGTTGGACAACTGAATCATACTCCTTTCCCATGCTTTTGCTCTTTATGGCAAGCATTTGAATGATTAGAGTTAAATGTGAAAGCAAATATGAGTAGTGGTCTTGATAAAGTAAAGGTTAGATGTCTCATGCCCCTTGAATATAAGTACCTACACCATGATTACTCATCTTGGGAAACAAAGCAAGTTTAAGTTATCTATCATTGTAAGTAATAATGGTATTGTCAAGAGCCTCAACTGGGGTACCTCTTGTCCCATGATATGGATCAAGCCCATATCAAAACAACAAGAAAAACAAACATAATGAACAACCTCAACACCTTTTTTATTTACCACTTGATATAGCTTTTTATTCTAGGGTGTATCATAGAAAGTTCAAAATAGCATGTAAGTAAATTTCCACCATGAATGATGCATGGCTTAGATTAGCGGCCCAGGTTTCTCTCTAACCATTTATACAAACTCATTTAAACTTACTCTATTTCCACATTATTTCACCATGATAGGCATCCATAAACAAAAGTACATGATATCAACTAAATAAATGATGGAACATGTTGAAAGCTTTGCATGTGACAGCACATATGGGCTAACTCCCAACCTTAAACATTTATCAAGCCACTATCATCATAATATTAATCACAATGGTTCATGTTTATTATTTGATATTTTGATGATATAATTCTACAGTTGTCCAACATACTCAAGTTAATTTAAGTCCAAGGCAAGATGTGACTGAACCCTCTAAATATGTCACGCTCATTTGCATGAGTGTTACCCATAAATCTCCAAAACAAGAGAACCATGGATGACACCATACTTTAATATTCATTGATAAACCACAAGATAGGGATACATGATAATGCTCTATGAGCTCACACAAGCCTAAACGAAATTGATAACTAAACGATAAAAGCAAAACACTCCTTGACTAGATAGATAAAAGAGACTAATAAAGAGAGAGAGACTAGGCGGAACTCCCCCAAGCTTGACGTTCTGCCAGACTCTCCTTTGCTGCAGCTTCCTCCTTCTCGTATTCTTCCTCCCATTCAGCCATCTTCCATGGGAAGGGTCTTCCATCACGGAAAGATGTAGGTGGATCATTATACCTGAGGGTGGCAGCTGCTGCAATCTTCTTGAAGCGTTCTTCATACTCGCAGTTCTGGTTTTCTACATCCCACATGAAGCACTGAATCTTCTCTAACTTGTCGATGACGTACTTGTACCTATCTTCCAGATCCTCAAGTCTCTTCTTGTACTCTTCAACCTTCTTCTCCAACTCCAGGTTCATGAAGTGATGAGCATCAAGGCTGCGGTAAACCACAGTCCCATACCTGAAGGTCTTGTCTTCCAGCTCGTCCAGTCTTTCCTCCACGGTACCGGTGGTCTTGGGAGCCTTCACCTCCTCCACGAGCATCACCCCTTCCTTGAAGCACACGGTCTTCTGAGGCGCCATCACGGAGTTGAGGTAGTGGTTCACAACACCCTCCTTGACATGGCTAAAACCTGGCAAACAGAGACAACAAGAAACAAAGATCGCTCGAGAACGCTCAGTCCGAGATTAGATCATCGGAGAGGGGTATATATTGAGGGTTTTTAGGTCAAGACGGAGCGTCGGGATCGAAAACGAGGTGAAAAAGGTCTCCGAGGTGGAAAAGGAGTGGGCCCACGCGGCCCTTGTACCTGGCCGCGTGGGGCCACCTCTTTCCCTCTTCGGGACTCTGTTTCGTCAAGTTTTCTTCCCCCACACGTTAATTTCCATAAAAATCGACTTCCATAAATTCTTACGCAATTCCGAGAAACTTTCCAATACAAAAGTTACCTTTTATTGATTTGGGGTTGCTGAAACTGATCGACCCCCTTTTATTATTTCTTCCGGTGTTTGTAAATTCAATGTTTCCACCGTTCCAATGAAGCTTTTTCCTGCAATATAATGTTTAAGACGTTGTCCATTGACCACATGAGGTTTACCTTTCATATCACCGTAAAGACGGATAGCTCCTGAACGATACACTTCCTGTATGACTAATGGTCCCTGCCATTTTGAGGCTAGCTTCCCTGCAGAAAACTTGAAACGAGAGTTGTATAATAAAACTTGATCTCCTACTTTGAATTCTTTTCTCTTAATCTTCTTGTCATGCCAAATCTTAACTTTCTCTTTAAACATTTTAGCATTTTCATAGGCTTCATTCCTCCATTCATCTAGCAGGTTTAAATCAAGGATTCTTTTCTCTCCTGCAGTCTTAAAGTCAAAGTTTAATTGTTTAATAGCCCATCTAGCTTTATGTTCTAATTCAACAGGTAAATGACAAGCTTTTCCATAGACCATTTTATAAGGGGACATTCCCATAGGATTTTTAAAGGCAGTTCTATAAGCCCATAATGCATCATTAATTTTAAGTGGCCAATCAGACCTAGACTTATTTACTGTCTTTTCCAAAATGAGTTTAATTTCCCTATTACTTAATTTAACCTGTCCACTTGTTTGAGGGTGATAAGGAGACGCAATTCTATGGTTAACATCATATTTTGCCAATGCTTTCCTAAAAACACCATGTATGAAATGAGAGCCACCATCAGTAATTAAAAACCTAGGAACACCAAACCTTGGGAAAATGATGTCCTTGAGCATTTTCATTGCTGTGGCATGATCTGCACTTTTGGTTGGAATTGCCTCCACCCACTTTGTAACATAGTCCACTGCAACCAAAATATGAGTATGCTTTGTCTTTGAGCTGGGAAAGGTCCCATAAAGTCAAAACCCCACACATCAAATGGTTCAAGTGGTAGAGAATAATTCATAGGCATTTCATTTCTCCTACCAATATTTCCTACTCTTTGACATTTATCACAAGATTTAACATATTCATGGCAATCTTTAAATAAAGTAGGCCAATAGAAACCAGATTGTAATACCTTTGCTGCTGTGCGATCTCCTGCATGATGCCCTCCATAGGGACTATCATGACAATCTCTTATTATAGCCTGTTGTTCATGCTCAGGTATACAACGTCTAATAATACCATCTACACTTTTCTTATAAAGGAAAGGATCATCCCAAAAATAATGTCTAAGATCATAAAAGAATCTCTTTCTTTGTTGATAAGTAAAGTGTGGAGGTAATACTTTTCCAACAATAAAATTTGCATAATTAGCGAACCAAGGAGATGCAGCCTTAACACTGGATACATTAACAATTGCAAGTTGTTCATTAACAAAGCTATCATTAATAGGAATAGGATCATCAGGTATATTTTCCATTCTAGAGAGATGATCAGCTACTTGGTTATCTTCTCCTTTCCTATCAACAATGTGTAAATCAAATTCTTGCAATAAAAGTACCCATCTTATCAATCTAGGCTTAGCATCTTCTTGTTCATCAAGTATTTAATAGCAGAATGATCAGTATGTATTGTGACTTTGGAATCAGTAATATAAGGTCTAAACTTGTCACAAGCAAATAGTACTGCTAAAAATTCTTTTTCAGTTGTAGCATAATTTCTTTGGGCAGCATCAAGTGTTCTACTAGCATAATAAATAACATTCAGTTTCTTATCAACCCTTTGACCCAAAACAGCCCCAACTGCATAATCACTAGCATCACACATAATTTCAAAGGGCAATTTCCAATCAGGAGGTTGAATAATAGGAGCAGTTATTAAAGCATTCTTCAAAATATTAAAAGATTCAATGCAATCATCATTAAAAGAGAAAGGAACATCCTTTTGCAAAAGATTGGTTAGAGGTTTTGATATTTTGGAGAAATCCTTAATGAACCTACGGTAAAAACCTGCATGCCCAAGAAAACTTCTTATACCTTTTATATCCTTTGGGTATGGTAGCTTCTCAATAGCTTCTATCTTGGCTGGATCAACTTCTATTCCATCTCCAGAAATCTTATGTCCTAGAACAATTCCTTCGGTAACCATGAAGTGACACTTCTCCCAATTGAGAACTAAATGTTGATCTTCACAACGCTGCAAAACTTTGTTAAGATTGAACAAGCAATTATCGAAAGAAGTACCATACACAGAAAAATCATCCATAAAGACTTCCATTATCTTTTCAATATAATCAGCAAATATAGCATTCATGCATCTTTGAAAAGTAGCAGGAGCATTACATAAACCGAATGGCATTCTTCTATAAGCAAATGTACCAAATGGGCAAGTAAAAGTGGTCTTTTCTTGATCGTCCTTATGGACAGGAAGTTGTGAGAAACCTGAATAACCATCTAGATAACAAAAGTGAGAGTGTTTAGATAACCTTTCTAACATTTGATCAATAAATGGCAATGGGTAATGATCTTTTCTAGATTGCTTTGTTTAGTTTCCTGTAATCAATGCACATCCTATAACCAACAACAGTACGTTGAGCCACAAGTTCATTCTCATCATTTGGAACAACAGTCATTCCACCCTTTTTAGGAACACAATGGACATGACTAACCCACTTACTATCAGCTATAGGATAAATGATACCATGCTTCCATGAGTCTTATTACCTCTTTTCTTACCACTTCTTTCATTTTTGGATGGAGACGGCGTTGATAATCAACAACAGGTTTTGCATCCTCTTCCAAATTAATTTTATGCATACATAGAGCTGGGCTTATACCTTTAAGATCATCAAGAGAGTATCCAATAGCTGGTCGATGAGCTTTTAGCACATCAAGTAGTTTCTCTTCTTCTTCAGCTGAAAGGTTAGCACTAATAATGACAGGATATATGTTCTTATCATCTAAATATGCATATTTCAGGTTGTCAGGCAAAGGTTTCAATTCAAAACTAGGATCCCCTTTAGGTGGTGGTAACACTCCTAAATTATCAGGTGGATATGCAACTGTAACTGTGGTGGTTGTTGCCATAATATTTGTTCCAGAGCCTCTTTTTCCTCATCATTAAATGGTTCATCTTGATTAAGCATATAACGTTCTACAACATCTGTTGAAGCTACAGCTATAGGAGCAAGAGTTTCAATTATATCTTCAGAAATTGGCTCTTTCACAACATGTTTATCAGCAAATTTGGAAAATTGAACTCAAGTCTTCATTATCACATTTAATAAACACTTTCTCCTTAAGCAAATTAATTTCAGCTCCAACAGTACGCAAGAAAGGTCTACCAAAAATGATAGGACAAAATGAATCTTGAGGGCAACCAAGCACAATAAAATCAGCAGGATATTTTATTTTACCAACTAGAACTTCAACATCTCTAACAATTCCAAAAGGACTGATATATTCTTTATTAGCAAGTTGAATTGTCATACCTGTCTCTTCCATAACAATAGGATCAATATCAGGCTTGATTTCAAGATAGAGAGAATATGGAATGACACTAATGCTTGACCCAATATCACATAGACCATGATAACTTGAAGTCCCAATAGAGCATGATATTATAGGTTTTCCCACCTTGGCCGAATTACCTCTGATAATTTTAGTAGCATCTTCACATAGATAAACATCAACAGGATCTTCTTCATTTAATTAGTTTGATAACAGAAATTTGAGTATTGACTTCCACCTGTTCATATGGCTGAGGACATCTTCTTTTACTCTTGTTAGTAACAGTAATAAGTAAATTTTTCTTAACTTGGTTCGGATATGGGGGTGGCTCAACATACTCCTCAATTCTCACAGATGACACTGGCTCTATCTGTTTAATAACTTTAGGAATAACAATAGATTGTTTAACAGGTTCAACATAAGTTTCAAACCCACTTTTAGGAATACAGATATGCTCAGCAAAAGATTTAGCTATTTCAAGTATAACATAAGGATCAAGATTAAATGTATCACTCATATTTTTAAACAAGATAGAAGTAGAGAAGCTCTCCACACATGAATATCCATAATCAAAATAAGGTTTATTACCTTTATCAAGTTCCCAGTGTCCTGTATTTTCAGAAATAGTTTCCAATAGATTCCATGCTTCTTCTTCAGTATTATTTGTTAAACTCCCACCAGATGAATTATCCAGAATTTCCTTGTGCTTCATAGGTAGCCTCACATAAAAGTTTATCAATATAAGTTTCTTTGTAAGATCATGACAAGGATTCTCACGAAGGAGTGCCTTTAGTCTCCCCCAAGCTTGAGTAATACTCTCTCCCAGATGTGGCCAGAAATTAAATATATAGCAGCGGCTCTCATAAGCTTCTCTAGGAGTAAAATATTTAAGAAAGAAAATCTTCCTCAATACACTCCATTCAGTAGTGGCTCCTTCATCCAAAGACCTGAACCAAATACGAGCATTACCAGATAAAGACATAAATAATAGCTTTCTTTTCACATAGTCCTCAGAAATACCAGGAATCCTAAATAAGCCACATATTTCTTCAATCATTTCAATGTGTTGACGTGCAGACTTAGTTCCATCCCCTGAAAATACATTCTTCGTAACTCTTTCAACATGGCCAGTGGGAATTTTAAATCCCACTTCAGGTATCTTAGACACAGTAGTTTCAACCACTTTAGCAGTAGTGGCATAAGCACTTTCATATAGAGCAAGGTGCAGCGAGGGACGATTCTTACATGCCATAGTATCAATGAGATAAAACAGCAAATATAATTCAGCTTTCAAGTTTCCATACCAAACTCCTTACCAATAGCGCTATGCTCCCCGGCAACGGCGCCAGAAAAGTATCTTGATGACTCCCAAGTGCAGGAGATCAATTGTAGTACCTTTCAATTAGAAAAGGTTGTCGAACCCACGAGGAGCTGAAGGTATTGGTTAGAAAGAATGATAAATAAAGCAATAAAAGATGCAAGTGTTTTTGGGATTTTTGGTTGTATAGTTGCAAAAGAATAAAAATGCTTAAGATAGATGGTAGCAAGTAGAAAGCTCTCAAAGAGAGAGAAAGCCCAATCCTCTATGTGGCAAGAGGACAAGCTCAAGTGGTGTGTAACGTATAAGTGGAAAACGTTCCCGAGGGCGGCATGGATATCACTAGGCATAGAGATTTATTAAACAACACGTTGCATATCTTGTCAAGTTTTAATCTTCTTGGGGCGGAGCCATAACTAGGCATAGCTAAATAAATAAACTAAAACCCCTTATGATGGATCATGTGGCCAATTGAATGACTGCACAAGAATTATTAAGACATAAAGTCCCACCATAGCATTACACTCTAAGGTCCCCGACACTACTACCCACATAACATAACTACATGACTCCGTCTTAGGCTTACTTGTCCTCCAAGTCTTCCTCAATTCATTACACTACGTTGTTCTCCTATGAGCCCTTAAAGGTGAAGTTTATGCAGTCGACGTTCGCACAACACCATCATAGAATCACATAGAAGATAAACTCTTGACAAAATACCAACACATGTTATATATAAATCATTGCCAATTCATCCTATGCCCTCAGGAACATATGGGAACTACTCACAACGTGCAAACATGATCATGATCAGTGGCATAAAGGGTACAACACAATCTGAAATAAATAGTTCAAAACCAAATAATGACAAGTACCCAATCACGAACATGAATAGGAGCACAAGACAATGATCTAGGGTGTAGCAACTCTCAAACTATGAGGGGAATGGAGTGGATCACGGCGATGGTGATGGAGATGGTGCTGGTCTTGGTGATGGTGTTGATGTAGAGGCCTCCTCCCATGCTAAGGAGGAGAGGTGATGAGGATGGCGGTGATTTTCCCCCCTCTCCGGAGCTCCGGAGCAGCAGGATCTGACCCCCTTCGGAGAGAATCTGGAGCTCCGCCGCCGCCATGGCTTCAGATAATTCGGGAAAAATTAGGGCATCCCTTTTCGGGGAAGATGAAGGTGTTGGTAAAAAGTCCCACGCGAGGAGGTGCTCGAGGCACCGTTTGATGGGTCCCACGCGGCCAGGTACATGGGCCGCGTGGGCCCACCTAACTTGGCCCTAGTGGCCCTCCTGTCTTCGGTCTTCTTCCCACTACCCTTCTCCTGATGAAAAACTGGCGTGGTATTTTTCCTTTAATTATTTGGGTTCGCGAAACTCCTGAAACAATAAAAACAAGAAAAGGGGGGTATTCTGCCTCCCAGATATTAAATACCAAAAATAGGGACTTTGTATGAAAGTCCCATAAATCATCTAAAACATGCAAAACATTGATATAACAGTGCAAATAACATTCCCATATGATAATATAAGGTATAAAAATGATGATATAAAATGCACGTATCACTATTTCACTATTGCCATGAACAAATCACTTCTCAAACATAGATGGAGAGACACAATAGATCACGGGAAAAGTATATTGCATCATACATCATGTTTGCCAAGAGTTTACAGTGGAGAGATGGAGATGATCTTGCTGTAGATGTTGATGATGATCACGCCGGAGGGGGGTGGAGCCCTCCGGAGGTGGATTCCGGCGGCGTTTCCCCCCTCCGATCTTCTCCGGCGGCAGCCTTCTGTCTCTCTATTTCTGGTTTTGTGTTTCTCCGCCGCCTCCTCTCGAAACTCCTCGGGGGGCTATTTTTATAGTCGGTTTTAGGTCAAGACGAAGCCAGGGGGACAAAGATCGACGGCATCGGAGCCACGAGGGGGAAAAGGAGGTGCCCCACGCGGCCTGGTACAGGGGCCGCGTGGGCCCACCCAATTTCCTCCTCGGACTTCCTTTTTCGCGGATCCTTGGCTCGTACGTCTTCTTCCTTCCAAATATTGGGCCCCGTAAAATCTTAGGTCATTTGGACGTCGTTTGGGTCCCTGAAAGTCAAAAACATGGAAAAAGGGGTTTTCTGGTTCTGCAGGGTTAATTCCAAATAAATGGGGAAACTGTGAATTATCCCCAAAATCAATATAAAACAATGATATAACCCTTATATGATGCAAATATGAATGGAATACAAGTATTATAGTGCAAAGTTCATGTATGCATTTTATATGCATCAACCCACGAGGAGCTGAAGGTATTGGTTAGAAAGAATGATAAATAAAGCAATGAAAGATGCAGGTGTTTTGGGGATTTTCAGTTGTATGATTGCAAAGATAATAAAAAATGTTGAAATTAAATAGTAACAGTTGAAAGCCCAATCCTCTATGCAGCAAGAGGACAAGCTCAAATGGTGTGTAACTTATAAGTGGAAAACGTTCCCGAGGGCGGCATGGATATCACTAGGCATAGAGATTTATTAAACAACACGTTGCATATCTTGTCAAGTTTTAATCTTCTTGGGGCGGAGGCATAACTAGGCATAGTTAAATAAACAAACTACAACCCCTTATGATGGATCATGTGGCCAATTAAATGACTGCACAAGAATTATTAAGACACAAAGTCCCACCATAACATTACACTCTAAGGTCCCCGACACTACTACCCACATAACATAACTGCATGACTCCGTCTTAGGCTTACTTGTCCTCCCAAGTCTTCCTCAATTCATTGTTCTCCTATGAGCCCTTAAAGGTGAAGTGTTGTGCAGTCGACGTTCGCACAACACCATCATAGAATCACATAGAAGATAAACTCTTGACAAAATACTAACACATGTTATATATAAATCATTGCCAATTCATCCTATGCCCTTAGGAACATATGGGAATTACTCACAACGTGCAAACATGATCATAATTAGTGGCATAAAGGGTACAACACAATCTGAAATAAATACTTCACCACCAAATAATGACAAGTACCCAATCACAAACATGAATAGGAGCACAAGACAATGATCTAGGGTATAGCAACTCTCAAACTATGAGGGGAACGGAGTGGATCACGGAGATGGTGATGGAGATGGTGCTGGTCTTGGTGATGGTGTTGATGTAGAGGCCTCCTCCCACGCCAAGGAGGAGAGGTGATGATGATGGCGGTGATTTTCCCCCTCTCCGGAGCTCCGGAGCAGCAGGATCTGACCCCCTTCGGGGAGAATCAGGAGCTCCGCTGCCGCCACGGCCTCAGATAATTTGGGAAAAATTAGGGCGTCCCCTTTTCGGAGAAGACGAAGGCGTACATAAAAATCCCTAGGCGAGGAAGTGCCCGAGGGCCTGTTTGATGGGTCCCACGCGGCCCCTGTACCTGGCCGCGTGGGCCCACCCCATTGGCCCTCGTGGCCTTCCTCTCTTCGGTCTTCTTTCCATTGCCCTTCTTCCGAAGAAAAACTGCCGTGGTATTTTTCCTTTAATTATTTGGGTTCGCGAAACTCCTGAAACAATAAAGACAAGAAAGGGGGGGGGGGTATTCTGCCTCCCAGATATTAAATACCAAAAATAGGGACTTTGTATGAAAGTCCCATAAATCATCTAAAACATGCAAAACATTGATATAACAGTGCAGATAACATTCCCATATGTTAATATAAGGTATACAAAATGATGATATAAAATGGACGTATCAGTGAGCGAAGAAGAAGGGGTCAAAATCCATTCACCAGGGCGAATGCGGCCACCATGCATCATCAAGGGCAATCGTGGCCAAGGCGTTCAGGCACGGCTTCTACAAGTCGACTGCACTGGCGGAAGCAAACCAGCTAGTCTGGCTCTGCAATGGTTGCCAACGATTTGCAATGCAGAAGCATACGCTAGCTTCAGCACTCAAGACAATCCCCATCACCTGGCCATTTGCCGTCTAGGGGTTAGGCATGGTCGGCCCACTGAAGACGGCCAGTGGCGGCATGACACATTTGCTGGTGGTTGTCGACAAGTTCACAAAGTGGATTGAAGCAAAGCCGATCAAGAAGCTGGACGGTCCATCAGCCGATAAGATCTTCAAGAGCATCATTTACCGCTTTAGCTACCCCAACAGCATCATTACAGACAACGGCTCAAATTTCGTCAAGGGCGAGTTTGCCAGGTTCTGCGGCCGAGTCGGCATCCGGCTTGACGTCGCTTCCGTCGCACATCCACAGTCAAATGGACAGGTAGAAAGAGCGAATGGACTCATCTTGTCCGGCATCAAGCCCCGATTGCTCGAACCACTTGAGCGGGCAGCCGACGCGTGGCTAGAAGAGCTACCATCCGTTCTATGGAGCCTAAGGATGACTCCGAACCGATCAACCGGCTTCACCCCCTTCTTCCTCGTCTACGGAGCCGAAGCCGTCATACCAACTGACATCGAGCACGAAGCACCACGGGTTGTCCTATTCAGAGAAGCGGAGGCCAAGCAAGCATACGAAGACAGAGCAGACCTGCCCGAGGAGGCATGCCAACTCGCCAAGTCAAGGTCAACGATATATCAATAGAAGTTGCGTAACTACCACAGCCGGCGCATCAGGCCTATCCGCTTCCGCGAAGGAGACGTCGTGCTTCGGCTAATCCAAGACACCAAGAACATGAACAAGCTGTCATCACCTTGGGAAGGGCCATTCATCGTGAGCAAAGCACTCATCAACAACGCCTACTACCTGATCGATGCCTGCGAGCACAAGGAAGACAAGATGGACAAAGAAGGCGATGAAACAGAAAGGCCATGAAATGCATCACTCTTAAGCCGATTCTACACTTGAGAAAGAACCATGTATGTATCACCCATGCTGTCAATAAAGGAATGAAAACGATGAATGCATGAATCAATTTTCGCAGTTTCCCACTTTTCCTTTATAAACTTCCGGCTGCACCGACAGCCGGCAAACTTCCCTCCCGCGGACGTGTAGCGTGGATTAGCTCTAAACAGCTAACTCTTCGAATCCGGTTAAGGCCGGCAAGAGAATAAGCTGGAGGATGCCAAACACGTGAAAAACGCTCAAGGAAAGTAGTGCCGGCTGATGAAAAACCGCATTTTGCAAACTCAGCCAAGCCGGCAGTCGGCAACCTTTTTTCCTATTACGAACGATTAGTTGCACGGCGCTAAATGGTTAACTCTTCGAATCCGGTTAAGGCCGGTAAGAGAACAAGCTGGAGGTTGCCTGTATGTGAAAGACGTAAGAACAAAACTCGTTGCCGGCTGAAAAAACCCTGGCCTAACAACCCAGACCCTAATGTTATAGTAGCGTGCATGATCCCGCTTGACGGTGAAGTGCACGTGAACGATGGCAGGAATGGCTACAGGCGAGTGAACAATTGAGCTAAACAAAATAAAAGCAACTCTTACAGTCAATTGAGCAAGTTAACTACTTTCTCGCTCGTTCTTCGCGAAAAAATGCCATTTACCGGCTTGGGAGGCCTGAAAGCCGGATGCAGAATGATGTGCAGAAAGATCAAGCCGGCTTCAAGTACGCAGATGCAAGAACCAGAGTCATTAACATTCAACTCCAACATAAGGGCTTACAGGCAAAGCAGGTTACTGATACGTCTCAAACGTATCTATAATTTTTAAGTGATCCATGTTAGTTTTGTGATATTGTCACATGTTTTTACTGTCATTTATATCATTTTTATGCATTTTGTCGGACTAACCTATTGACAAGATGCCCAGTGCCAGTTCCCTGTTTTTGCTGTCTTTTTGTTTCAGAAATTTACTTCTGGAAATATTCTCGGATTGCACTAGAAATTTACGAGGAATTTTTATTTGCCACGACGAAGTACCAGACCAAAGGAGAGCTGGAGGGGAGGCCCACAGGGCAGGTGCGCCCCCTGTCTTTTTGTTTCAGAAATTTACTTCTGAAAATATTCTCGGAACTGGACGAAACTTTACGGGGATTATTTTTACGCCAAGACGAAGACAGAGACCGAAGAGGGGCACTGGAGGCGACCCACAGGGCAGGGGCGGCCTCCTGCCGCGGGTCCAGGTGGGGCCACGGTAGGGACCCGCCTCTGGCCCTCATGCGGCCCCTCGACCCCCTCCGACGCCTATAAATTCACTTTAACCCTAAAAACGTGAGGGCGGCCATTATTTTTCAGAAACTCAACCCCGACGCGCCGTCAACTCGAACCCTAGTTTGGGGTCCCATCTGAAGCTGATCCCGGCACTCTACCGGAGGGGAGATTGATCCCGAAGGGCTCTTCACCGCCATGCCTTCCTCCGGGATGAAGTGTGAGTAGTCGCACCTTGGACTACGGGTCCATGGCAGTAGCTAGATGGTAGTCTCTCACCTTTGTGCTTCATGTATTATGATCTTGTGAGCTGCCTAACATGATCAAGATCGACTATTGTAATGCTATGTGATGTATTTGCTGGGATCCGATGGATTATGAAGTTATGTTCAGATTGTGCATGATTCTTATATGTGTTATTTATATTCTTGCATGCTCTCCGATGTGCGTAGTTACTTGGGCCAAGTGATTGTGTGTATCTCCAAGAGAGGGTACTTATGCTAGATAGTGGATTCATGCCCCCTTTTGTTCCTGGGCACAAATGACAGAAACGTCTAAGGGCGAGGGTGTGCTGTTGCTACTAAGGGTAAAACAGCGGCGCTAGTGTCTCATTTGATATTAGTGTTACTTACATCATGCGCTTTTCTTAATGCATATGTCTGTTGCTTGCAACTTAATACCGTTGGGTGACAGGCTGGAGAGCGACCCCACGGTGGACTTATTAGACAAAGACGCAGTTGGACTCAATGGTCTTTATTCCTTGTCGTGATGCCTCAATATATATTATCATGTTCTTTTTGTCATAGCTAAATTGGATTTGTGTCATGATCTTGTCAATTGCCTAGCTGTAATTTGTTCACCCATCACATGCATATTTTATTTACTTGAGAGACTCCACTAGTGAACCCATGGCCCCCGGTCCATCTTTTTACATTTTTACAACCTCGTTTACTTGCTTTTCATCATCATTACTCCTCTGGTAACTTTTGCATTTATTCCATTTCATCATACAATTAACCGCTTTGTGTTCTGCGAGACCGGAGAGATTGACAACCTCTACGCCGTTGGGGGCAAAGTATTTTGGTTGAGTGTGTCCAGGTCCGCGTCTGTTGAAGGTCAAGCGCCAGCGATCTTCAACATTCACCTCGTTGTTGATTTCAAAGTCCTACTGGTTCGATAAACCTCGGTTCAATTAATTGAGGGAAAACTGCTGCTTACTACATCATCGGCTTAAGCTGGGGGCACCACCCAACCATTAATCTACGAAGCAACCACTCCTTCGCGTCCTTCTTTCCAAATGCATCTAGCGCCTCATAAAGATCCGAAGCCTGCAACAAAATCGCATGCATCTTGACTTGCCACAAAGAAAACCTCGTCTTGTAGTCCAGCAACGGTAGATCAAACTTCATCGATGCCATCGCAAAACCCTAATTTGAAACCAAGGATCTGATACCACTTGTTACAAGCGATAGCAAAACAACGATGCAATTAAGCAAGATCAAACCAACGGGTACACGAGATTTTAACGTGGAAAACCCTTCCAACAAGGAAGAGAAAAAACCACGGGCGCCAGCCAGCAATACTTCACTATTTCGGGGTGAGGTTACAAACGCGCCAGGATTTACAATATGTGTGGCTTATACCGTGCGGCGGCTTACAAGAGGTATTTATTGACGGTCCTGACCTAACTAGGTCGTCAACTATTTGTGTCCAGGTCGGTTACAACTCGTACCGTACCGCGGGGGGCTGCCGCCCCCCGTACCCCCCTCCGTGCGTCCCCGTTTCAGGCCGGGCAGGTGTTGGGCCAGCTTCAGACGAGTAGAGCGCAACTTCAGACTCCGTGACGCTGCGCTCTACTCGTCTGAAGCTGGCGGCCTTTTTCTATATAACCGGATTTGGATCACCATAAAATAACAACAATGGCAATTGAGGCTAGTGGCCGACGTGTGTGGGAACCGGCTGAACAAGATTTTGGTTATTTTGGCGGCACTTTAATTAGTTGGATGCGTTTGATATAAGAGACATCATACCATCTCTGGGTTTTAGCTCTGTTCTAATCTAGCATTGCAGTTGTTAGACTAGCTAGTTGATCAATGTTTGGATTAATGCTTAGATTGGTGAGTCAATATCTATCTCCAGTAGGACTACTGTTATATGTTGCATATGTAGGCTTGGCAACTAGTACTTCTGAATTGCTCAGTAGCTAGTTCTCATCTCTTGGATGAGGCACTGATGTGCTGTTCTTTTGATAGGTCGTTTTTTTGGGTAATTTTGGTGATAATGCATGTACTCTGGGCATAATTCTACTTGAAATAGTTGAAATGGACAGTACATGCAGGGGGTGTTCTTGATCAGTACTTGAGCCTATATCTAACCATCTTTATGTATGATCTATGCATGGGGTCCATGGAGGGGATGTTCTTGATCCATGGTTACACTAGTGGAAAACGCCTGACTAGTACCGGGTCGTTAGGGCCTCTAGTCCCGGATCAGCACCCGGGACTGTGGAAGCGGGACTAGAGGCCCTCACCTCTAGTCCCGGGTCAGCTACGACCCGGGACAAAAGGCTTCCCCACGTGGCCCGTAACCCCGCGTGTGGTCGAGGACCTCTAGTCCCGGTTCGTAATACGACCCGGGACTAGAGTTCTTCCCTCTCTTTTTTGAATTATCCTGCCATATCTCAAAAGTATGATCAATATTGCAAAATACATAGTTAATTAATTACAAAACAGAAAAATACATATAGCATATCAAAATGTTCATAAAAGAAATATGCAAAATATCACTAATACATATAGAATAATGTAGTTACATAGCTCGGGTCCATTTTTATTTAACTCTAGTACATCACGAATAATATCACTAATACATGAGCTCTCAAACTAGTTTCGACCGGTTCCTGAGCCGCGGGGTGCTGAGCCGCCGGCGCTGCGCATCCAAAGAGAAGGAACCCTCACAGGGTCATAGCTCACGTGAGGAGGAACCCTCTGAAGAAACGACCACCTACTGTCATACTGCCTATCCAATAGATACATGTAGCGATGGACGTGCTCATCCTCCTCCCTGATACGGCGACGTACCACCTCCTCGGGGGCTGGCTCCCTCTGCACCGAGCGTGGCCCACGCGACTGCCACCACAGAAGATCCGGGTCGACGACATCACCCGGATTCCTCACCAAGTTGCGCGTCCCGGAAGGTAGCACCTCCCAGTGCCAGCCCGGTGGAGCCCAGTCCCGCACATCGCCCCTCTGGTCCAACATGGACATCGTCGCCGAGAACACCTAAGTCAAAAACGTCTAAGTCAAAATTTTGTTACAAAAGTAATATTAAAATTTATGAAATGCGAGAAGTTAACAATGGAAAGCCTCATATATCATTGCCGTGCAAAACAAGGCAAAAAGAGTGTGTACAAGACCATGTATTAATACAAACACTCCAATTGTATATACTACAAGGCATTGTAGACACTCTCCTTGCCTTTACCGTGGCATAGTTTAAATCATCGGCTTTGTCAATTCATAGAGAAGAAACAAAATGATTCGAGTTTATGCCTCATACATAGATTGGACACACATTGTTCAGGAACGGGGCAAGCGGACCAAGTAAGAGTATGCACAAGATGTTTATTTGTGCATATCACAAGGTCCGCTAGCACCTCCCTGAATCACATAGTGTGCCACAACATTTTAATCATCGGCATTCGGAAAGAGAGAGAAAAAAACAAAATGATTTCGGATTTGTGCCTCATACATATTTAAATTGGACACACATTTCAAATGACTTAGATTTTGCGCCTCATAATTAGGTTGGACACACAATTAATTAGTAGTCCTGAAGGATCGGCGGAGCCAAGTAGGATGCACAGGACTTGTACTTGTGCATATCACAAGGCTCCGCAGACCTTCAGGGTTACCACCTAGTGCCACAACATTTTTAATCATCGGATTTTGAAAAAACAGACAAAACAAAATAAAAATGACTTAGATTTTGCGCCTAACATAATACAACAATTTGTAAACAATTTCTAGTATCACTTAAAATACAACAATGCAAAAAGAGTATCTAGCACATCAGCAACAGAAAGCCTCATATATCATTGCCATGCAGAACAAGGCAAAAATAGTGTCTACAAGACCATGTATTAATACAAACACTCTAATTGTATACACTACAAGGCATTGTAGACACTCTCCTTGCATTTAAATCATCAGCTTTATCAATTCGTAGACACAATAAACAAAATACACAATATTTAGACTTAGCAATTTCTAAACGAAATTTCTAAAGTACTATCTAATCTAACTAGACTTAGCAAATTCTAAACAATATCTAGTCCAACTTAGCAATTTCGTCTAAACAATTTCTAGTATCACTTAGCAATTTGTAAACAATTTCTAGTATCACTTAAAATACAACAACGCAAAAAGAGTGTCTAGCACATCAACAACACAATATTTAGACTTAGCAATTTCGAAACAATATTTCTAAAGTACTATCTAATCTAACTAGACTTAGCAAATTTCTAAAGTACACAATAAACTAAAAAAACACAATATTTAGACGCAATAAACTAAAAACACAACATCTAGTCTAACTTAGCAATTACTAAACAATATCTAGTCGAACTAAGCAATTTCTAAACAATTTCTAGTAGCAATTTGTAAACAATTTCTAGTCTAACTTAGCAAATTCTAAAAAATTCTTCTAACTACACTTAAAAAAGGAGGAGAAAGGGGAGCGGCTCGGTATACCTCTGCGACGGCGGTAGCGCGGCGGGCTCGGGCTGGAGAGAGCGGCAGCGGTGTGGGCCGGGGCTCGGGCGTGGACGCGCGGGGGGCTCGGGCTGGGGAGAGCGGCAGCGGCGTGGGCCGGGGCTCGGGCGCAGACGCGCGGGGGGCTCGCGGGCTGGGGAGATCGGCGGCGGCGCGCGGCGGTCGTCTCGTGCGGCGGCGCCGGGGAGGAGGAGGCGAGCGCGGCGCGCGGGCAGCCTGACGGCATCGTCTGTCGTGCGGCGGCGTCTCCTCCCTGTAGTGTGTCTCGGTTTGTGGCTCGAAACGGGGAGAGGTGTGGCTATTTATACGCAGCAGTTATTCAAAAATTTGGTCCTTGGCGCGCAAAAAAATCACCTCTAGTCCCGGCTGGTAAAACCAACAGAGACTAGAGGTTTTTTTGGCGCGCTCTTTCGGTCCACCGAAAAAACCTCTAGTCCCGGTTTGTTCCACCAACCGGGGCTCGTGGCACCAACCGGGACTAGAAGTTTTTTCGGTGGACCGAAAGAGCGCGCCAAAAAAACCTCTAGTCTCGGTTGGTTTTACCAGCCGGGACTAGAGGTGATTTTTTTTGCGCGCCAAGGACCAAATTTTTGGATAACTGTTGCATATTTTTTGGATAACTGCTGCATATTTTTCGGGTTTTTGAATAACTTCACAATTTTTGCATATTTTGGCATATTTTCGAATCTGACAGAAATTTCAAAATGAAAAGTGTTCGAATTTAAATAAGTAATCCAAAACATTTTCTGTTTTGCAAATTAATTATTCTAACTATTCAAACTATTAACAATTTTGCCACTTTCAATTAAAAATGCATTAACTAATATTTTTTATTCAACGAAAACCCTCCAACCCCTTAGTTAAATGTCATACCCTAGCTAATTTCAGTCGAAAACCATACATCTTTGTACCTCGTAGCTCATTTATGTGAAGGTTTTTTATAAAAACCTCCATAACTCATGTTTATAATTTTTTCCAGGTGGTAGGTCACATAAAAGGATGCCATGTGAAGGTTTTCCATTTTTTTGATTTTTTTTGAATTAGTTATGTCTAACCCTAGCCCGAAACCGAGACCATAAACCTTACGACAAACCTAAACCTAACCGTAACTTCGATCCAACAAAAACCGTCAAAGATCTCTAAAGAAAGTATATATTGTGGATCAAAAAGTGATTTTTGCAAAAAATCATGATCAAACTATGCGGCACTCGTAGTTCAAATCAGACCCACTTCCACCGAAATCGGCAGGAACTTATCTGAAATGTTTGAAATGCCTAAGTATGTTTTTATATCCAAACCCAGGGTTAAATGCACTCACAAGGTGATCTATTATTTTCTATCTATTTGGATGTTTCTCTTTCGGTGAACCATTTTGGTAGCTGCTTCACAAAAAAAGCCTGTTTTGACATGAAAAAAATGAAAAATGTTTTTTTATTCAATGAAAACCCTAAACCCCTTAGTCAATACTATTCTACAACCAAGATACACAACTGTGTCAAAAATTGCCTCGTTCCGACATTTTTTTCTATGTTAAATGTCATACCCTAGCTAATTTCAGTCGAAAACCATACATCTTTGTACCTCGTAGCTCATTTCTGTGAAGGTTTTTTTATAAAAACCTCCATAACTCATGTTTATAATTTTTTCCAGGTGGTAGGTCACATAAAAGGATGCCATGTGAAGGTTTTCCATTTTTTTGATTTTTTTGAATTAGTTATGTCTAACCCTAGCCCGAAACCGAGACCATAAACCTTACGACAAACCTAAACCTAACCGTAACTTCGATCCAACAAAAACCGTCAAAGATCTCTAAAAAAAGTATACATTGTGGATCTAAAATTGATTTTTGCAAAAAATCATGATCAAACTATGCGGCACTCGTAGTTCAAATCAGACCCACTTCCACCGAAATCGGCAGGAACTTATCTGAAATGTTTGAAATGCCTAAGTATGTTTTTATATCCAAACCCAGGGTTAAATGCACTTATAAGGTGATCTATTATTTTCTATCTATTTGGATATTTCTCTTTCGGTGAACCATTTTGGTAGCGGCTTCACAAAAAAAAAGCCTGTTTTGACACGAAAAAAATGATTTTTTTTTTTATTCAACGAAAACCCTAAACCCCTTAGTCAATACTATTCTACAACCAAGATACACAACTGTGTCAAAAATTGCCTCGTTCCGACATTTTTTGCTATGTTAAATGTCATACCCTAGCTAATTTCAGTCGAAAACCATACATCTTTGTACCTCGTAGCTCATTTCTGTGAAGTTTTTTTATAAAAACCTCCATAACTCGTGTTTATAATTTTTTCCAGGTGGTAGGTCACATAAAAGGATGCCATGTGAAGGTTTTCCATTTTTTTGATTTTTTTTGAATTAGTTATGTCTAACCCTAACCCGAAATCAAGACCATAAACCTTACGACAAACCTAAACCTAACCGTAACTTTGATCCAACAAAAACCGTCAAAGATCTCTAAATAAAGTATATATTGTGGATCTAAAAGTGATTTTTGCAAAAAATCAAGATCAAACTATGCGGCACTCGTAGTTCAAATCAGACCCACTTCCACCGAAATCGGCAGGAACTTATCTGAAATGTTTGAAATGCCTAAGTATGTTTTTATATCCAAACCCAGGGTTAAATGCACTTATAAGGTGATCTATTATTTTCTATCTATTTGGATGTTTCTCTTTCGGTGAACCATTTTGGTAGCTGCTTCACAAAAAAAGCCTGTTTTGACACGAAAAAAATGAATTTTTTTTTTATTCAACGAAAACCTTAAACCCCTTAGTCAATACTATTCTACAACCAAGATACACAACTGTGTCCAAAATTGCCTCGTTCCGACATTTTTTGCTATGTTAAATGTCATACCCTAGCTAATTTCAGTCGAAAACTGATACGTCTCCGACGTATCTATAATTTCTTATGATCCATGCTTGTTTTCATACCATTTGCTAGATGTTTTGTTTACATCTTATAGCATTTTATACATTTTTGGAACTAACATATTAACACGATGCCCCAGTGCCAGTTCCTGTTTTCTGCTGTTTTTCCGTTTCAGAAAAGTACTTAAGGAAATATTCTCGGAATTGGACGGGACAAAAACCGAGGATCTTATAATTTCGTCACGGACACGGAGTCCAAAGGGGAGCCGAAGACGCACCAGAGGGCGACCACACCCTAGGGTGGCGCGGCCCACATGTCTGCCACGCCACCAGGTGGTGTGGCCCCCTCGGGCCTCCACCGACGCCGCCCTTTCGCCTATATAATCCCCCCGACGAGAATACCCTAAGTACCCGATCACATCTCCAGAAAAACATCCGTCGCCGCCGCCGTCGTCAACCCTAGTTCGGGAGGGTTCTGAAGCTCTTCCCGGCACCCTGTCGGAGAGGGGAATCATCGCCGGAGGGCTCTACACCACCATGCCCGCCTCCGGACAGATGAGTGAGTAGTTCATCCTTGGACTACGGGTCCATGCAGTAGCTAGATGGTAGTCTTCTCCAATTGTGCTATCATGTTTAGATCTTGTGAGCTGCCTATCATGACCAAGATCATCTTATTGTAATGCTACATGTTGTGTTTGCTGGGATCCGATGAATAGAGAAGTACCTTGTGATGTTGATTATTGATATTATCATGTCTATGTTATTTGTGATCTTGCATGCTTTCCGGTACTTGTAATTGCCTTGATCAAGTAGTTGCTTGTATCTCCAAGAGGGAGTATTTATGCTAGATAGTGGGTTCGGTCCCTGTGTGCCTTGGCTTGAGTGACAGAAACATATAAGGACGGGGGAGTGCCGTTGCTACTAGGGAGTAAACTTTATGCACAGTTCTTCATGCAATTGTCTGTTGCTTGCAACTTAATACCGGAGAGATTTTACGGTATGTTATCTCAAAGGTGGACTATTTAGGCATAGGTGTATGCTTGGAACAGCTATCTATGTATTTTGTCGTAATGCCCAAAACATTTCATATAGACATCATCATCCTCTGTATTATGCAATGTTTATGCATTGTCATGCATTCTCTATCCTGTCAATTGCCTAGCTATAATTTGTTACCCAGCATGTGTAGTATTTTATTTATGGAGAAGACACCACTAGTGAACTGTGGACCCCGGTCCATTCTTTTACATCTGCAATTAAATCAACTGCTCTACTGCTTTCATTTACTGCAAACAAGCTTCCTACCACACATACATTTAATCCTTTGTATTCAGCAAGGCCGGTGAGATTGACAACCTCACTGCTTCGTTGGGGCAAAGTAGTTTGATTGTGTTCTGCAGGTTCCACTGTCTCTCCTGCAATCGTCTTTTTCTGGCACCGTTGCTGTCAACACGCCAAGCTCCTTTTCTGGCGCCGTTGCAGTTATCGACAACCTTCTGAAGCATTCCTCACTCCTACTGGTTCGATAACCTTGGTTTCTAACTGAGGGAAAACTTGCTGCTGTGCTCCTCAAACCTTCCTCTTGGGGTGCCCAACGAAGCGTGATTGATTAACACCTCTCGCGCTATCAAGCTCTTTTTCTGGCGCCGTTGCCGGGGAGTTGAAAGTGCTCAGTGAGAAGCTTCTTGAAGACTCTCCCCTGCAACAGCTCTTTTTCTGGCGCCGTTGCCGGGGAGTAGAGAAGCTTCTGCAAGGGGAGTCTCTCAGTTCCAATCTCTTTACTTTGTTTTAGTCTTGCTTATTATTATTGCTTTGTCTTGTTTTGCTTTCTTATATCAAAAACACAAAAAAATTAGTGTAGAATTTATCTTGTTGCTTTCCTATATCAAAAACCCAAAAAAATTAGTTACTTGTTTAATCTTGTTCAATTCGGTTTACCTTGTTTTTATCAAAAATGAGTACTGCTGAAAACACTAAGTTGTGTGACTTCACTAGTACTAATAATGATGATTTCATATGTACTCCTATTGCTCCACCTACTGCTAAGACAGATTTTTATGAGATCAAACCTGCTTTGTTAAATCTTGTTATGAAAGAGCAATTTTCTGGTGCTAGTACTGATGATGCTGCTGCTCACCTTAATAATTTTGTTGAACTTTGTGAGATGCAAAAGTATAAGGATATGGATGGAGATATTATAAAACTGAAATTGTTTCCTTTCTCTTTGAGAGGGAGAGCTAAAGAATGGTTGTTATCTTTGCCTAGAAATAGTATTGATTCATGGACTAAATGCAAAGATGCTTTCATTGGAAAATATTATCCTCCTGCTAAAATTATATCTTTGAGAAGTAGCATCATGAACTTTAAACAAATGGATAATGAACATGTTGCTCAAGCTTGGGAAAGAATGAAATCTTTGATAAAGAATTGTCCCACCCATGGACTGACTGCTTGGATGATCATCCAAACCTTTTATGCAGGATTGAATTTTTCTTCAAGAAATTTATTGGATTCAGCTGCTGGAGGAACCTTTATGTCCATCACTTTGGGTGCAGCAACAAAGCTTCTTGATGATATGATGGTAAACTACTCTGAATGGCACACTGAAAGGGCTCCACAAGGTAAGAAGGTAAATTCTGTTGAAGAAACCTCTTCCTTGAGTGAAAAGATTGATGTGATTATGTCTATGCTAGTGAATGGTAAATCTTATGTTGATCCAAATAATGTTCCCTTAGCTTCTTTGGTTGCCCAAGAAGAGCATGTTGGTGTGAACTTCATTAAAAATAACAATTTCAACAACAATGCCTATAGGAACAATTTTGGTAACAACAATTATAAGCCATATCCTCCTAATAACAATTATGGTTATGGTAATTCTTACAACAATAATAAGAGTGTTTCCTCTGATCTTGAAACCATGCTAAAAGAGTTTATCAACACACAAACTGCTTTTAACAAAACTGTTGAGGAAAAGTTGGGTAAAATTGATGTTCTTGCTTCTAAAGTTGAAAGTCTTGCTCTTGATGTAGATCTTTTAAAATTAAAAGTTATGCCTAACAATGATAAATAGAGCAAGCATTTTGCTAAAATCAATGCCATCCAAGTTAGAATTGATGATAATGTTAGAATGTTGGCTGAACTACATGCTAGGTGGGAAAGAGAAAGAGAAGCCACTAAAAAGAACAATATGGTTAAAGTTTACACCATCACCACCACTAGTAATGTTCAGGTTTCACATGATAACAAGTCTATTAATGATAATGGTAAAGATATCAATGTTGGCAATGTTTCCACTTCTCATGAAAAACGCTTAAAACTGCCAAAAGATACCAAAACTGCTAGTGATAAAGGAGCTGAAATTTTTTGAACTATGGGAGATCCTTCTTCCATTACTTTTGATGATAATGATTTTGATTTTGATAATTGCAATATCTCTGAAGTCATAATGTTGTTGCAAAAGCTAGCTAAGATTCCTAATGCTAGTGCTATAAACTTGGCTTTTACAAAACATATTACCAATGCTCTCATGAAAATTAGGGAAGGAAAGTTAAAACTTGAAGCTTCTATCCCTAAGAAATTAGAAGATGGTTGGGAACCCATCATTAAACTGAAAGTAAATGATTTTGATTGTAATGCTTTATGTGATCTTGGTGCAAGTGTTTCTATTATGCCTAAGAAATTCTATGATATGCTTAACTTGCCACCATTGGAGAGCTGTTGTTTGAACATTCATCTTGCTGATAATTCTACAAAAACACCTTTGGGAAGGCTTGATGATATTCATGTTATGGTTAATAATAACCTTGTTCCCATTGATTTTATTGTCTTGGATATTGAGTGCAAAGCTTCTTGTCCTATTATTTTGGGAAGACCTTTTCTTCGAACTATTGGTGCTGTTATTGATATGAAAGAGGGCAACATTAGATATCAATTCCCTCTTAAGAAAAGTATGGAACACTTCCCTAGGAAGAGAATGAAGTCACCTTTTGACTCTATTGTTAGAGCAAATTATCGTTTTGATGCTTCTTCTCTTGGAA
This sequence comes from Puccinellia tenuiflora, assembly GCA_012064385.1. Taxonomy (NCBI): domain Eukaryota; kingdom Viridiplantae; phylum Streptophyta; class Magnoliopsida; order Poales; family Poaceae; genus Puccinellia; species Puccinellia tenuiflora. The sequence goes on along the minus strand of QRDG01000974.1, from coordinate 198,096 downwards.
ATACTTGATGTTCACTTTCTGCGTCTAGCTGAAAGGCGTTAAAGAAAAGCGCTTATGGGAGACAACCCATCATTTTATTTTCAGTATCTTTTCTTTTATTTGAGTCAAGAAGTTTGTTTACTTCTGTAGCAACTTCTTTGTATCTTTATTTTCTTGCAATGTTGTGCCAAGTATGGTCTCTAGTAGAAAGTTTTTGCTATATTTGGATTTCTGCACAGGAAACAGATTTCTGTCTGTCACCGTTAAATTCGTCATTTATTCCAGAAGCGACGAAATGCTTTGAGATTTTGTGTGCTGAATCTTCATATATGTATGAAACTTTTTCTAGTTCAGTGATTTTCGATTTGAGCAACTCTAGTGCCTCGAAAAAATTCGTCTTTACAGACTGTTCAGATTTTGACAGATTCTGCCTTTTATTGTGCATTGCTTCTTTTGCGATGTTTATTTGGATCTTTTTGATTCTTTGAGCATCAGTGGCTGTAGCTAATGTTATAATGCATTAAGGTGTGCTTGTGTCACAGTAGAACTTGTGAATTTTTGGTTTATGCACTAACCCTCTAATGAGAATTACTTTGAGTTTGATGTGGTGGAAGTTTTCAAGTAAGCAAAAGGGACGATATGATGAGATCAAGAAGAGTGAAAAGCCTAAGCTTGGGGATGCCCCGGTGGGTCATCCCCAGCAAATTCAAGAAGACTCAAGCATCTAAGCTTGGGGATGCCCAAGGCATCCCCTTCTTCATCGACAAAACTATCAGGTCATCTCTAGTGATACTATATTTTTATTCCACTACATCTTATGTATTTTGCTTGGAGCGCCTGTTTTTATTTTGAGTGTGTGTTTTAGTTGCTTAATAAGTTGGATCCTAGCATTCTTGTGTGGGAGAGAGACACGCTCCGCTTTTTCATATGAATACTCTTGTGCTTCGCTTATATTTGTTGAGTATTCTTAGCTACTGTCTGTTTTCTAGTAAGCTCTCGCTTTTAGAATTATCTTGTTTAGAGCTGCTAGTTCGTTGTGTTAAGCTCTCTGATAGCGCGAGAGGTGTTAATCAATCACGCTTCGTTGGGCACCCCAAGAGGAAGGTTTGAGGAGCACAGCAGCAAGTTTTCCCTCAGTTAGAAACCAAGGTTATCGAACCAGTAGGAGTGAGGAATGCTTCAGAAGGTTGTCCACAACTGCAACGGCGCCAGAAAAGGAGCTTGGCGTGTTGACAGCAACGGTGCCAGAAAAAGACGACTGCAGGAGAGACAGTGGAACCTGCAGAACACAATCAAACTACTTTGCCCCAATGAAGCAGTGAGATTGTCAATCTCACCGGCCTTGCTGAATACAAAGGATTAAATGTATGTGTGGAAGGAAGCTTGTTTGCAGTAAATGAAAGCAGTAGAGCAGTTGATTTAATTGCAGATGTAAAAGAATGGACCGGGGTCCACAGTTCACTAGTGGTGTCTTCTCCATAAATAAAATACTACACATGCTGGGTAACAAATTACAGCTGGGCAATTGACAGGATAGAGAATGCATGACAATGCATAAACATTGCATAATACAGAGGATGATGATGTCTATATGAGATGCTTTGGGCATTACGACAAAATACATAGATAGCTGTTCCAAGCATACACCTATGCCTAAATAGTCCACCTTTGAGATAACATACCGTAAAATCTCTCCGGTATTAAGTTGGAAGCAACAGACAATTGCATGAAGAACTGTGCATAAAGTTTACTCCCTAGTAG
>QRDG01000974.1:0-195040 GCA_012064385.1 Puccinellia tenuiflora | reverse complement strand
CGGAGTCCAAAGGGGAGCCGAAGACGCACCAGAGGGCGACCACACCCTAGGGTGGCGCGGCCCACCTGTCTGCCGCGCCACCATGTGGTGTGGCCCCCTCGGGCCTCCACCGACGCCGCCCTTTCGCCTATATAATTCCCCCGACGAGAAAACCCTAAGTACCCGATCAAAATTCCAGAAAAACATCCGTCACCGCCGCCGTCGTCAACCCTAGTTTGGGAGGGTTCTGAAGCTCTCCCCGGCACCCTGCCGGAGAGGGGAATCATCGCCGGAGGGCTCTACACCACCATGCCCACCTCCGGACAGATGAGTGAGTAGTTCATCCTTGGACTACGGGTCCATGCAGTAGCTAGATGGTAGTCTTCTCCTCTTGTGCTATCATGTTTAGATCTTGTGAGCTGCCTATCATGATCAAGATCATCTTATTGTAATGCTACATGTTGTGTTTGCTGGGATCCGATGAATAGAGAAGTACCTTGTGATGTTGATTATTGATATTATCATGTCTATGTTATTTGTGATCTGCATGCTTTCCGGTACTTGTAATTGCCTTAATCAAGTAGTTGCTTGTATCTCCAAGAGGGAGTATTTATGCTAGATAGTGGGTTCGGTCCCTGTGTGCCTTGGCTTGAGTGACAGAAACATATAAGGACGGGGGAGTGCCGTTGCTACTAGGGAGTAAACTTTATGCACAGTTCTTCATGCAATTGTCTGTTGCTTGCAACTTAATACTGGAGAGATTTTACAGTATGTTATCTCAAAGGTGGACTATTTAGGCATAGGTGTATGCTTGGAACAGCTATCTATGTATTTTGTCGTAATGCCCAAAGCATCTCATATAGACATCATCATCCTCTGTATTATGCAATGTGTAGGCATTGTCATGCATTCTCTATTCTGTCAATTGCCCAGCTGTAATTTGTTACCCAGCATGTGTAGTATTTTATTTATGGAGAAGACACCACTAGTGAACTGTAGACCCCGGTCTATTCTTTTACATCTGCAATTAAATCAACTGCTATACTGCTTTCATTTACTGCAAACAAGCTTCCTTCCACACATACATTTAATCCTTTGTATTCAGCAAGGCCGGTGAGATTGACAACCTCACTGCTTCGTTGGGGCAAAGTAGTTTGATTGTGTTCTGCAGGTTCCACTGTCTCCCCTGCAACAGCTCTTTTTCTGGCACCGTTGCTGTCAACACGCCAAGCACATTTTCTGGCGCCATTGCAGTTGTGGAAAACCTTCTGAAGCATTCCTCACTCCTACTGGTTCGATAACCTTGGTTTCTAACTGAGGGAAAACTTGCTGCTGTGCTCCTCAAACCTTCCTCTTGGGGTTCCCAACGAAGCGTGATTGATTAACACCTCTCGCGCTATCAAGCTCTTTTTGTGGCGCCGTTGCCGGGGAGTTAAGAGTGCTAAGTAAGAAGCTTCTCGAAGTACCGAACTTCTCACTCCTCCGTCAACAGCTCTTTTTCTGGCGCCGTTGTCAGGGAGTAGAGAAGCTTCTGCAAGGGGAGTCTCTCAGTTCCAATCTCTTTACTTTGTTTTAGTCTTGCTTATTATTATTGCTTTGTCTTGTTTTGCTTTCTTATATCAAAAACACAAAAAAATTAGTGTAGAATTTATCTTGCTGTTTTCCTATATCAAAAACCCCAAAAAATTAGTTACTTGTTTTATTTTGTGCAATTCGGTTTGCCTTGTTTTTCTCAAAAATGAGTACTGCTGAAAACACTAAGTTGTGTGACTTCACTAGCACAAATAATGATGATTTTATATGCACTCCTATTGCTCCACCTGCTGCTAAGACAGATTTTTATGAAATCAAGCCTCTTCTGTTAAATCTTGTTATGAAAGAGCAATTTTCTGGTGCTAGTACTGATGATGCTGCTGCTCACCTTAATAATTTTGTTGAACTTTGTGAGATGCAAAAGTATAAGGATATGGATGGAGATATTATAAAACTGAAATTGTTTCCTTTCTCTTTGAGAGGGAGAGCTAAAGAATGGTTGTTATCTTTGCCTAGAAATAGTATTGATTCATGGACTAAATGCAAAGATGCTTTCATTGGAAAATATTATCCTCCTGCTAAAATTATATCTTTGAGAAGTGGCATCATGAACTTTAGGCAAATGGATAATGAACATGTTGCTCAAGCTTGGGAAAGAATGAAATCTTTGATAAAGAATTGTCCCACCCATGGACTGACTGCTTGGATGATCATCCAAACCTTTTATGCAGGATTGAAATTTTCTTCAAGAAACTTATTGGATTCAGCTGCTAGAGGAACCTTTATGTCCATCACTTTGGGTGCAGCAACAAAGCTTCTTGATGATATGATGGTAAACTACTCTGAATGGCACACTGAAAGAGCTCCACAAGGTAAGAAGGTAAATTCTGTTGAAGAAACCTCTTCCTTGAGTGAAAAGATTGATGTGATTATGTCTATGCTAGTGAATGGTAAATCTTATGTTGATCCAAATAATGTTCCCTTAGCTTCTTTGGTTGCCCAAGAAGAGCATGTTGGTGTGAACTTCATTAAAGATAACAATTTCAACAACAATGCCTATAGGAACAATTTTGGTAACAACAACTATAAACCATATCCTCCTAATAACAATTATGGTTATGGTAACTCTTATGGTAATTCTTATGGGAAGCCTAGATTGCCTAGTGAGGAAAGATTGTTAGAAGTTGAAAGGACCACTAAAGACTATATGCAAGCACAATATGAACAAAACCAATTGTTTACTAAAACTATGAATGAACAATCTGCTTTGCTAAAAAACATAGGTCATCAACTTGAGAATTTAAACAAGGAAATTTTTGGTTTGGAAACTAAAATTTTGAATGCTGAAGACCGTATTTCATCCATGTCTGAATCACAAGCTTCTTTAATCAATAAAATGGCAGCTAAACCTGAAGTTATTGAACATAACATTTTTGCTACAGCTAATGCCATCCAAGTTAGAATTGATGACAATGTTAGAATGTTGGCTGAACTACATGCTAGGTGGGAAAGAGAAAGAGAAGCCACTAAAAAGAATAATATGGTTAAAGTTTATACCATCACCACTACTAGTAATGTTCAGGTTTCACATGATAACAAGTCTATTAATGATAATGGTAAAGTTAACAATGTTGGCAATGTTTCCACTTCTCATGAAAAACGCTTAAAACTGCCAAAAGATACCAAAACTGCTAGTGATAAAGGAGCTGAAATTTTTCGAACTATGGCAGATCTTCTTCCATTACTTTTGATGATAATGATTTTGATTTTGATAATTGCAATATCTCTAAAGTCATAATGTTCTTGCAAAAGCTAGCTAGAAGTCCTAATGCTAGTACTATAAACTTGACTTTTACAAAACATATTACCAATGCTCTCATGAAAATTAGGGAAGAAAAGTTAAAACTTGAAGCTTCTATCCCTAAGAAATTAAAAGATGTTTGGGAACCCATCATTAAACTGAAAGTAAATGATTTTGATTGTAATGCTTTATGTTATCTTGGTGCAAGTGTTTCTATTATGCCTAAGAAATTCTATGATATGCTTAACTTGCCACCATTGGAGAGCTGTTGTTAGAACATTCATCTTGCTGATAATTCTACAAAAACACCTTTGGGAAGGCTTGATGATATTCATGTTATGTTTAATAATAACTTTGTTCCCATTGATTTTATTGTCTTAGATATTGAGTGCAAAGCTTCTTGTCCTATTATTTTGGGAAGACCTTTTCTTCGAACTATCGGTGCTGTTATTGATATGAAAGAGGGCAACATTAGATATCAATTCCCTCTTAAGAAAGGTATGGAACAATTCCCTAGGAAGAGAATGAAGTCACCTTTTGACTCTATTGTTAGAGCAAATTGTCGTTTTGATGCTTCTTCTCTTGGAAATACTTGATGTTCACTTTCTGCGCCTAGCTGAAAGGCGTTAAAGAAAAGCGCTTATGGGAGACAACCCATCATTTTATTTTCAGTATCTTTTCTTTTATTTGAGTCAAGAAGTTTGTTTACTTCTGTAGCAACTTCTTTGTATCTTTATTTTCTTGCAATGTTGTGCCAAGTAAGGTCTCTAGTAGAAAGTTTTTGCTATATTTGGATTTCTGCACAGGAAACAGATTTCTGTCTGTCACCGTTAAATTCGTCATTTATTCCAGATGCGACGAAATGCTTTGAGATTTTGTTTGCTGAATCTTCATATATGTATGAAACTTTTTCTAGTTCAGTGATTTTCGATTGGAGCAACTCTAGTGCCTCGAAAAATTCGTCTTTACAGACTGTTCAGATTTTGACAGATTCTGCCTTTTATTGTGTATTGCTTCTTTTGCGATGTTTATTTGGATCTTTTTGATTCTTTGAGCATCAGTGGCTGTAGCTAATGTTATAATGCATTAAGTTGTGCTTGTGTCACAGTAGAACTTGTGAATTTTTGTTTTATGCACTAACCCTCTAATGAGAATTACTTTGAGTTTCATGTGGTGGAAGTTTTCAAGTAAGCAAAAGGGACGATATGATGAGATCAAGAAGAGTGAAAAGCCTAAGCTTGGGGATGCCCCGGTGGGTCATCCCCAGAAAATTCAAGAAGACTCAAGCATCTAAGCTTGGGGTGCAGGCATCCCCTTCTTCATCGACAAAACTATCAGGTCATCTCTAGTGATACTATATTTTTATTCCACTACATCTTATGTATTTTGCTTGGAGCGTCTGTTTTTATTTTGAGTGTGTGTTTTAGTTTGCTTAATAAGTTGGATCGTAGCATTCTTGTGTGGGAGAGAGACACGCTCCGCTTTTTCATATGAATACTCTTGTGCTTCGCTTATATTTGTTGAGTATTCTTAGCTACTGTCTGTTTTCTAGTAAGCTCTCGCTTTTAGCATGTTATCTTGTTTAGAGCTGCTAGTTCTTTGTGTTAAGCTCTCTTGTGTTTCACTCTTATTTGTTAGAGAGTTGTTTTAGTTGCTTGGTTGATGTGTTAGATTGGAAAATGCTATGCTTGTGATAGTGGTATGAAATAGAGAAAAGCTGCATAGTCTTGTAGACCTTGTGTAGATAACTTGCTCCTCTTCAATTGTTTTGAGGTATTAAAATAACTAATGGTTAAATTTTTTGGCTAATGTTGTTAAGAGCTGATTAGTGAAGATGTGTTAGTAGAGCGTGGAGCCGTACTTTTCTGAACTAAAAACAACTTAAGTCAATAGTGCTTTAGTGTCGTGATTTCCTCTTAGTTGAAAAGAAGTTTCTAATGGTATAGTTACTGCAACGGTCGGGGAAGCCAACAGGACACTTGTGTCGCCGCCACGATCCCTCTCGGGGTGTCTCTAACCATTTGTGAGACTTTGATACTGTTAGTTGTTTGCAATATACGACATGCTATGTGAGTTTTTGGTTTTTGGCACTTCCACCTCCATATTTTGCTAGACTCTTCGGTACTTTGCATTGCCCTTTTTCACATTGAGATTGGTGCATACTTCGCAAGTACATCCAACCCCGTGGGAGATCTTCATCTTGTTCTCCTACACATAAGCCAACTATCTTCCTCAAAACAGCCACCATATCTACCTATCACAGCATTTCCATAGCTGTTCCGAGATACATTGCCATGCAACATCCATCATTTACATTACATGAATTTATGTCATTTTTACTTCATTACCATATAGTATTGCTTGACCATTTGAGTTAGTGTGATGCGTGGTTTTCCACATGTGTTACATCTTTTCCACACTACGCTCGGTCTTGCATATCCACCATACACCATGTATTAGTCTTTGAGTTTTGAGTACACCAAAAAGTGTGATGATCATCTTGTAAAATAGAGTGTTGCTTGTACCCGTGAGCATATTGAAAAGAGTCCAAAGTGGCCAATCAAAAGAGTCCAAAAGATACCAATGAGAGAAAAATATAAAAGAGCCACAAAGGCCTCAAAAAGCAAAAAGCAAAAAAAGAGAAAAAGAAAAAAGAATATAAAATGAGAGAGGGGTCAACACTACTATCCTTTTATTCCACACTTGTGCTAGTAGCACCTACATCATTGTAGTGAGTTTTCATGCTTCATTAGTATAACTATGTGGGGACCAAACGTTATAGAACTTGGCTTGTATATTCTAACGATGAGCCTCCTCAAGTGAGCTCTAGGTCTTCATGAGCAAGCAAGTTGGATGCACCCCCACTAGTTCCATTGGAGAGCTTCCATTCATATAGCTCTATGTGCATCCGTTGCATGGCAATCACTACTCCTCATTCAGTGTCTACTACGGGACTTCCTCTTGTCTTGTGGTTACCTCTTCCACTGTTTGAGCCTTTCTTTTTGGCCTTCCAAACCCCCATTATTATTCTCTTTGCCATAACCTCATGGTGCCAAGCCTTCTTCTTGCTTGTATTAGTTGAGTGGACTACATAACAGTTGATAAGTTAAGTGGATGGATTAAGCACACTTGACTTGAGCTTGGCTATTTCTATTATTAACTGAATTTGATGCTTTGAAGATTGATTGACATTTTACATTGGAGACACAATTTACTATTCTTCTTTCTAAACCTTATGTATGGTTCCTAGTCTCCAACACGCTGATTCATGAAAAGTTCTAGCTTCTTTTAGTTAGCATTTGTTAATCATTGTTTGCTTAATGTCAACTATAGACAATTGTTTTGGATCACCTTATTCACATCATGTGTTTTGCATTACTATGTTGATCTAGATTGTGAGTTTGCATGTCTCCTAAGAAATTATTTGTTATCAGTTCTACCTACTCGAGGACGAGTAGAACTAAGCTTGGGGATGCTGATACGTCTCCGACGTATCTATAATTTCTTATGATCCATGCTTGTTTTCATACCATTTGATACATGTTTTGTTTACATCTTATAGCATTTTTATGCATTTTTGGAACTAACATATTAACAATATGCCCCAGTGCCAGTTCCTGTTTTCTGCTGTTTTTCCGTTTCAGAAAAGTACTTAAGGAAATATTCTCGGAATCGGACGGGACAAAAACCCAGGATCTTATAATTTCGTCACGCACACGGAGTCCAAAGGGGAGCCGAAGACGCACCAGAGGGCGACCACACCCTAGGGTGGCGCGGCCCACCTGTCTGCCGCGCCACCAGGTGGTGTGGCCCCCTCGGGCCTCCACCGATGCCACCCTTTCACCTATATAATCCCCCCGACGAGAAAACCCTAAGCACCCGATCAAAAATCCAGAAAAACATCCGTCGCCGCCGCCGTCGTCAACCCTAGTTCGGGAGGGTTCTGAAGCTCTCCCCGGCACCCTGCCGGAGAGGGGAATCATCGCCGGAGGGCTCTACACCACCATGCCCGCCTCCGGACAGATGAGTGAGTAGTTCATCCTTGGACTACGGGTCCATGCAGTAGCTAGATGGTAGTCTTCTCCTCTTGTGCTATCATGTTTAGATCTTGTGAGCTGCCTATCATGACCAAGATCATCTTATTGTAATGCTACATGTTGTGTTTGCTGGGATCCGATGAATAGAGAAGTACCTTGTGATGTTGATTATTGATATTATCATGTCTATGTTATTTGTGATCTTGCATGCTTTCCGGTACTTGTAATTGCCTTGATCAAGTAGTTGCTTGTATCTTCAAGAGGGAGTATTTGTGCTAGATAGTGGGTTCGGTCCCTGTGTGCCTTGGCTTGAGTGACAGAAACATATAAGGACGGGGGAGTGCCGTTGCTACTAGGGAGTAAACTTTATGCACAGTTCTTCATGCAATTGTCTATTGCTTGCAACTTAATACTGGAGAGATTTTACGGTATGTTATCTCAAAGGTGGACTATTTAGGCATAGGTGTATGCTTGGAACAGCTATCTATGTATTTTGTCGTAATGCCCAAAGCATCTCATATAGACATCATCATCCTCTGTATTATGCAATGTGCAGGCATTGTCATGCATTCTCTATTCTGTCAATTGCCTAGCTGTAATTTGTTACCCAGCATGTGTAGTATTTTATTTATGGAGAAGACACCACTAGTGAACTGTGGACCCCGGTCTATTCTTTTACATCTGCAATTAAATCAACTGCTCTACTGCTTTCATTTACTGCAAACAAGCTTCCTTCCACACATACATTTAATCCTTTGTATTCAGCAAGGCCGGTGAGATTGACAACCTCACTGCTTCGTTGGGGCAAAGTAGTTTGATTGTGTTCTGCAGGTTCCACTGTCTCCCCTGCAACAGCTCTTTTTCTGGCACCGTTGCTGTCAACACGCCAAGCACATTTTCTGGCACCATTGCAGTTGTGGACAACCTTCTGAAGCATTCCTCACTCCTACTGGTTCGATAACCTTGGTTTCTAACTGAGGGAAAACTTGCTGCTGTGCTCCTCAAACCTTCCTCTTGGGGTGCCCAATGAAGCGTGATTGATTAACACCTCTCGCGCTATCAGTTGGGTAACTCCATCACTACTAGGTAGGTAACTCCATAGGATGGGTAACTACATCACTACTAGGTAACTTTATCACTATTGATTGGGTGGGTAACTCCATCACTATTTGGGTGGGTAACTCTATCAATTTAGATGGGTAACTCCATCGCCACTGGGTGGTAAATTCATCACTATTGGATGGGTAACTTCATCAGTTTAGGATGGTAACTGCATTACTAGTGGGTGGGTAACTTTATCAGTTTAGGTGGGTAACTCCATCACGGGGTGGTAACTTTATCAGTATAGAGACAACTCCATTAGTTTAGAGTGGGTAACTCTATCAGTTTAGGATGGGTAACTCTATCAATTTAGGTTGGTAACTATATCACCATTGGGTGGGTAAATTCATTAGTTTCGGGTGGTAACTCCATCAGTTTAGTATGTGTAATTTTATCAGTTTAGGAGAGGGTAACTCCATCACTACAGGATGATAACTCTATCCGTCTAGAATGGGTAATTTTACCAGTCTAGGGTGGGTAACTCCATCAATTTAGGTTGGTAACTATATTACCATTGAGTGGATAACTTCATCAGTTTTGGGTGGTAACTCCTTCAGTCTAGGGTGAGTAACTCTATCACTACTGGGTGGTAACTTTATCAATTTAGGGTTGATAACTTCATCACTACGGGGGCGGTATCTTTATCACTACGGGCGCGCTACCGGCAATCGGAGAAGCTGCGCGCGGCCGACCGTGGGAGGAGTGGGCCGCTGCCGGCGATCAGAGGAGCTGCGAGCAGCCGGCTGCGGGAGGAACAACACGCTGCTGGCGGACAGTCGCGGGGCACAACAACGGGGATGACATTGAAGGAATTCTGCGACTGGAGGAACAAGAGTGAGCCCCTGAACCCAGCTCCTGCGGTGTCGTCGGAGCCCAGCTCCTGCGGTGTACGCAAGAATAAGAAGCACTTCAAGTAACGGAGGTATAAGATCTCTCCAATTTATCTATCCTGTGGCTTACATGTATTTTTGGTATGCTGCCCTGCTGGTGCTGGTGACTTGTCTCTGCTGAGTCAATGGAGTTCATGTACCTGACATACATGGACCTGGATGCATCAGCTCAGGCTTTGCATGCCACTCATGCCGTTGCCATTGCTCTCCCCTGCTCCCTAGCATTTGCTCTCTGGTTCCTGAATACAATACAGACAGCTTGGCCACTGAAATGTGAGGCCAGCCATGAAATGCAATGAGAGAAGAAGCCAGCAGCTAACTACATAATCTCCTGGACACTTTCTTCAGTCTGTGATTGTTTGCCATGACATGATAAAGAAGCCAAGTACTCAAGTTTAGAGCTGACTGTTTCATCTTCTCCTCTTCTGAAGCAAATGATTAAACGGTAGGAGAGCAAAGACCATAAATGGAAGGTCAAGTCAAAAGCAAACATGCGTATTTGAAATTTTGAATGACAAATCAGGTGTACTACATGAAGAACACTTTACAAATTGCGATGACAAACTGATATTCGGAGTAGCTATGGAATTCCGGAAAATGTACAGAAAGTTTCTGAAGTGTGTATGCATGTAATATCTCTACTGTACAGAAAATTTCTACCTATCAGGTCTGAACCAAAACTTGTTCCTGTTACAGTTTCGGAACTGTACTGCTAATTCTATTGTAAAGACAGTTTCTGCTAGCATTTCTGAACCAAAGTTTGCTCCTGCCACAGTTTCTGAACTGCGATTGGGAAGTTGCTCGATGCCAGATGCATCATCATTCATCCTATGGATCATCAGACTCAATGGCATCGTATGGATCATCAGACTTAGTGCACTGCAGATAAGGGGATATGATCAATTGATCATGGTGTGTGTCCAACTCCTAGTATGCACAATGGCCCTGCAGTGCCTTGCAATGCTCCAGCAGGAATGGGTTGGACTCTGCGCATCCCCGACTCCACGGCGCGCCATGTCTGAGGGGCATGTCGTCGTCATCGTCGATCTCTAGGTTCAGCGTCCCTGTGATTGGGGCGCCCTCACCGGCCTCTAGCTGCGGCTCAGGAGGCCCTCGCTCGCCTCTAGCTGCGGCGTGCTCTGGCTCGCCTCCAACTGCAACATGCTCCGGCTCACGAACCCCACGAGCGGCGCGCCGGGGAAGAGCTCGGACGGCTCGGCGGGGAGGAGCTCCGAGCGGCTCGGCGGGAGGAGGACGGGGCGGAACTCGGGGCGGCTGGCGGGGAGGAGCTCGGGCGGCTCGCCGGGGCAGAGCACGAGCGGCGCTGGGACGGATCTTGGGCGGCTAGACGGGACGGGGCAGAGCACGAGCGGCCAACGGGGACGGAGCTCGGGAGGTGCAAGCAACGGGGTGGAATTTGGACTGCACGACGAAGATCAGACGGCTGGCGTGCCGCGTGGAGTTACGCCAGCCAGAGGCTGCTTCTGATTAGATAAATGGAAAAAAATATACTCCGTACTTAATTCCTTCGCTCCTTCTTGGACGAAGACCCATAAATTTTGTTTAGCTAAATACTATGTATCTGAGGCCCATGGGAAACAAAATTTCGGACCGCTTCCACACCGTCAATCTCATCGCCATCCAACGCCCTCGATTAGCTTTTTTTTTCCTGGTAGCTAACCCGACCTGTGTTGCGAACGGAAATGCCGGTTTTGACGTGATCTTAAATTCCCCAAATTACTCCTCATAATGCCATCATCAGCCCGCCCCCTGCGAGACCGTGACCTACTCATCGTCGTTCTTCCCCTAGCGACCTGCTCGTCGTTGCCGTGCTCTCTTGCCGCTTCCGCGACCAGATCGTTGATCTGCTCTCTCCGGCACATCCGCCTCCACCTGGCTCGATCCGTTCGCCGAGATGCACACATGAAGCTCTGCCACGGGGAGGCTTCCTGGTACTTCTTTAATCACCGGCGGCGACAAGTTGGTGCAGGCTTGCGACAGGTAGCGCCCTACTCCACCAAGGGACGGCAATGGCGACATGTATACCAACGTAACAACCAGATACTTACATGGTTTTTTGATTTCTCATAGATGCTTTGGTTATTTGTCACTCATTTGGTTATTTGTCACTCATGCTTCCTTACTCCCGCCATTTGTTCCTCTCCAGAACCAGGTTACAAGGGACAGGGTCCGAGCGCACTTGCAGATTGTGGCTAGTGTTTCCATTAAAAAATATGAAACTTTTTCAAAAAATATTAACATATATTTTTTAAATGTTAATATTCCTTTGAACCCAGCTAATTTTTTTGAATCCGCAGATGTGTTTATTATGAACCGTGCGAGAATATTCTTTTGAACCCGGCTATTTTTTTTTGAATCCGCAAATGTGTTTATTTTGAACCGTACGAGAATATTCTTTTGAACCCGACTAACTTTTTTGAATCCGCAGATTGTTTTATTTTGTACCGTGCGAGAATATTCTTTTGAACCCGGCTAATTTTTATGAATCCGCAAATGTGTTTATTTTGAACCGTGTGATAATATTATTTTGAACCCGACTACTTTTTTGAATCGGCAAATGTGTTTATTTTGAACCGTGCGAGAATATTCTTTTGAACGCGGCTAATTTTTATGAATCCGCAAATGTTTAAATTTTTAACCATGCGAGAATATTCTTTTGAACCCGGCTAATTTTTATGAATCCGCAAATGTTTAAATTTTTAACCGTGCGAGAATATTCTTCTGAACCCGACTATTTTTTTTGAATCTGCAAATGTGTTTACTTTGAACTGTGCGAGAATATTCTTTTGAACCCGGCTAATTTTTATGAATCCGCAAATGTTTAAATTTTTAACCGTGCGAGAATATTCTTTTGAACCCGGCTAATTTTTATGAATCCGCAAATGTTTAAATTTTTAACCGTGCGAGAATATTCTTTTGAACCCGGCTAATTTTTATGAATCCGCAAATGTTTAAATTTTTAACCGTGCGAGAATATTCTTCTGAACCCGACTATTTTTTTTGAATCTGCAAATGTGTTTACTTTGAACTGTGCGAGAATATTCTTTTGAACCCGGCTAATTTTTATAAATCCGCAAATGTTTAAATTTTTAACCGTGCGAGAATATTCTTTTGAACCCGGCTAATTTTAATGAATCCGCAAATGTCTAAATTTTTAGCCGTGCGAGAATATTCTTTTGAACCCAACTAATTTTTTTGAATCTGCAAATGTGTTTACTTCAAACCGTGTGAAATATTCTTTTGAACCCGGCTAATTTTTTTGAATCCCCAAATATGTTTATTTTAAACTGTGCGAGAATATTATTTTGAACCCGGCTAATTTTGAGACAATTATAACCACACTTCGGTCATGGTTGGGAGTGTGGGTGCGGTCGAACGACATGCTGGAGGAGGAAGAGCGGAGGTGGGAGCTGGACTAAGAGATGGAGAAAAGCAAGACTTGAGTGGTTGACGCGTCCACTTTAATGCCATCTCCCCAACCGTACCATAGCAGCCCCACACGGTGACCCACAGAACCAAGTGCAACCTGGGCAATGCCTACGATCAAAGTAGTTAGCGTCAGAGAGTGGTGTACTCGGTTTGTTAGGCTCCTTATAGAACGAGCAGCGCGACCAAGGTTTCCTTCTATTGGGTCTAGTAGATCACGTCGTCTCAAGCAATTCCTCCCATCAAAATTTTCAGTTAGTTAACGTATTAAATGGAGGCATGCGTTTAGCCCCACACAACCAAACCCGAAACTGCATACAGACTCATGCGTTTTAACTGGCGCAATTAATGCTTATGGGCCTTAGTCCGTATTAGTTTTGGGACAAATAGATGGGTTTGCCTATGAGAATTTATTAAGTCTTAATCATCTAGAAAAGTATAACTGCAACTAAAAAAAAAGTGCAACTCAGAAAAGTGTAATTGCACATTTGGAGTTTTCGGAGTAGTGTGCTGTTTTTGTTCGCGAGCATGCAGGGTTTACATCCGCGTGGGTGGGTTGCAACCACCCACACCCACAGCCCATGTGCGCCGTGGCATCGCACGCACACACTGCGGCTTGCTGATTTGGGTATGGCCGCGTTGATCAAAAGCAACAGGGCCCACCGCGGTGATCAAAAGCGAGGTTTGACGCCAGCTTGTCGGTGGCTGGCTGCCACACGACAAGAATGTGGCCCAGGCAACTGCTTAGCAACAAAAGGAAATGAGGTCCAACTTTTAAATCCAAGACCGCACGACACAACGCCATCGGATCCCACATGCCGGTGCGGGGGATCGTCTGTGGCAGGCCGATATGCAGGGGCCCCGCCACACGCCGATACAGGATCCACATGCCCGTACATGATCCACTATCTCAGTTAGGTGGACCTAGAGCCTTCCACCGTGTGGTGGTTTCGCGAAAAAAAAACAGAAACCGTGTGTCGCATGGTCGGTGCCGTGAGGGCAGGCGTGTCAAACCCCACCGTGCACATATCTCCTCGTACCCTGCGTGCAGCCCGGCACGAGTCCTATGGTCTGCCCTCTGCCGCCGTCAACTAGCACCATCACGTCACAACTGCCTATTTATACCTCCACCCAGAGTTCTCACTCCCTCCCTCCACCATAGTTCCACACTCCGAGTTCTCGAGTTCGTCCCCTCCCTCGGTACTCCTACCAGTTCCAGATCCAGCTACATTGGATCGTCCTGATCCACCACCCAGAGTACTCAGAGTTCGTCACACGCTCCTCCCTGATGGCGATGACCATAGGTTGGTACATGATCGCCAACCTCGTCGTGTGGGGCATCATCTTTACCACTGTTGGAGTTTTCGGCCACGCCGCATGCCTTGGCAACCGGCTCGAACGCAGGAACCAAGAGGTCAGAAAACTTCGTGTTTAGATCTATGTTCGAATGGTATTTCATCTCTGTGCTTTTCTCGTCTAGGTGCCTTAACTTACACTGCTTTATCTTTTTTGTTTCTTCAGTCTCTTCTTGAGCTTCGTCACGATTTCATGGTGCTCAAGAATTCTGTTCTCACTGCCGTCGCCGGTACTGCACCCGTCGCAGGCCGGCGTACAGGCCGGCAAACAGGCCTAGGTGGGGCGAGCCGCGGGCAGGCTACCAAGCAGAGACCAGTACCACCAGTGGCGGAGCTTGGGCCACATCGCTGGGGGGGGGGGGGGGGGGGCAAATGGGCCGCATTGCCATGTTGGGCTACTGCTGGGGGGCAAAACAGGCCAAATACACTGATTTTAGACAGAAAAGGCCAAAAAGTAGTAGTTTTTGGGCCAAATTTTGTTGGGCTGGGGGGGCGGCGGCCCCCCGGGCTGCACATAGCTCCGCCAGTGAGTACCACTACTAGCATCGTCTGCATCCCACTCCATCGTCTTCAGTATCAGTACCAGAGTAGAGTGTAGTTGTTATCTAGATGATCTCGTCGGTCGCGGAGACTACTAGTACCAGAGTAGAGTAGTTGTTATCTATATGATCTCGTCAGTCGCGGAGACTACTAGTACCAGTAGAGTAGTTGCTATCTAGATGATCTCGTCAGTCGCTGCTGAGACTACTAGTACCAGTAGAGTGTTGGGTCCTACGTGCTTGATTGTTCTTCAGGCTTCACCATCCAGTATCTAGATGATTTCGTCGTCCATTTGTAAAAAGTCATTTGTCATTAACTTATGGATTAAATTTGGGTCGTCGCTTTGGGTCAATTTCTGAGTACTTGCATTTCATTTCATTGCCGTTCGCTAATGCATATTGAAACGTTGGTTACATGAAGTACTAGTTGTTGCTTGAGATGCGATCTACAGAGCACTTGACTACGGCAGTACTGTACTTGCAGCCATGATTAGGCCATCACGCCACACGAACAAGTAGTCTTAGCACTAAGAGTTTCGTTTCTTTCTTAGTTTTTTTCACATGCGTATCATTTAAAATATTGTTTGCTAAGCGTGCTAAACAGAGTACTAGCAGCTCAGAAAAGAAACCAGAACACCATGATCCTCTATACGTGCCTGGCATTTCCTAACTCGAGAACACTCATGCATAACTCGCTTGCACAAATGGATCCGGAAAGCAAAATTACCCCTTAAAATAAAAGTCTTTCTATGGCAACTTTTTCGCGATGCGGTTTTAACAAGAGAAAAAAAAAAGGAATTGGCCAGGAAATCCTGTGTGTTCTTTCTGTGACCAATTGAAACTGCTACTCATTTATTTTTTGGTTGCAACCATGCTAAGGTGGTTTGGGGGACGTTAGGGGCTGTTTTGGGGACTAGCTCTTGTCCAAATTATCTGTGGCAATGTATGGTTTGGTTGAACATGTTTTTTCCTCTTGGTAAAAAATTTCATATGCTCTTATTAGCCTCAGCGTGCTGGGCAATTTGGAATATCCGAAATAAGATTACTTTTGATGGGATGGTGGTTTGGTCCCCTATTGTGACAATTGGTTCTATGTGTGCCTATTTACATTACTGGGCAGGTCTGTACGGAGAGGAGATGGTGGCAGGAACGCGGCCTTGGGGTCGGTGTGGAGGTTGGAGCGGCGGCTCCTTCGCTGGGTGTTGGGTTT
Organism: Puccinellia tenuiflora; assembly: GCA_012064385.1. Taxonomy (NCBI): domain Eukaryota; kingdom Viridiplantae; phylum Streptophyta; class Magnoliopsida; order Poales; family Poaceae; genus Puccinellia; species Puccinellia tenuiflora. The sequence continues at coordinate 179,148 of QRDG01000974.1, read as the reverse complement.
GGTTCCTCGGGTGGCAGCCATCGGCTGGTTCGGTGCGCGGCCTCGGGTCGGCATGTGTGCGTTGTGTGGTTGTTGCGTCTCCGGAGTTGTGTTGGCGGTGCGCGGCCTCGGGGTCGGTGAGGGTGCCGGAGCGGCGGCTCCGTTCTGCTAGGGTGTCGTCTTCAGCTGCTTGGGCGTTGAAGCCGTCGGCTCGGTTGGGGCGCGGTCTCGGGACCGGTGTGTGTTTGAAGGATCATAGGAGGAAACTGATGCAGAAGGTCTCTCAGCTAGTGGCTCGTGCCGGAGGACATGATGTTGGTGCTGCGAGGCAAGGACAAGGTGGGCAGGTGGTGCTGGCTATCATGGATGGATCTCAGCCTTGAGTTGTCTCCTCTTTGGGTTTATGTTTCTTAGTTCTTCAATATGTGGAATGTTTTGGTATTCCGTTTCAGTCACCTTTTATGTGTTGTTGAACCTGTAGTCTAGGGGGCTAGGTTTTTTGCCCCGTAGCGTGGCCTTGATGCCGAGGTTGCGCGGCAGGTTTTCCTACCCAAGCTGGGACTGTTTTTTCCCTTTTATCTTCCTCTATGTCTTCTTTGGCTGTTATGTACGGGAACAGATTGTGTATTTTGGTTAAGCGATTAATGAAAATGGGAACAGCCCAGTTGGAAAACTCGCTCGCACACGCTACAGCTAGCCTACCGCATCAGGACAATTAAAATGCAACAACGGCGGACCCAGCTTGCCGCGCCATCTCGAGCAGCCTACCCTCCTTTGGAAACTCACTCTCCCCGCCCCAGCTGGGCGCGTGATCGATCGTCGACGCAACAATGTCCGGCTCGTCGTCCACGGCGCTGCAGTACACGAGCATCGGCGCCTTCATCGCCATCGTGCTCCTCGGCCTCATCTACTTCAGCCGCTCCATCACCGGTGGCCGCGCGCGCAGGCGCCGCGGCGCCGACACCGGGCACGTCGACGTGCTCACAGGGGAGCAGCTGGGCCTCGCCCCCGACGACGTCGCCGTGCTCCCGAAGTTCACGTACCACGCTGCTTCGCCGGGCCGCTGGGGCGTCCTCGGCAAGGCAAAGGCTGTGGCGGCGGACAGCTGCGCGGTCTGCCTCGAGGACCTCCGGGAGGGTGCGCTGGTGCGCATGCTGCCGTCGTGCAAGCACTACTTCCACGCGAGCTGCGTCGACGTGTGGCTGCTGTCACGAGCCACGTGCCCGCTGTGCCGGGCAATCCCGGGGCCGGACAAAGCCCGCCGGGGCGTGGCGTCCATGTCGCCGCCGCCGCCGCAGCTGCGACCATGCGGGTCGTCGCCAAAGGGAGGGGATGCGTCACGGGTGAACAATGCAGCGGCTTCCAGGTCGCCGTCTCCGGTGATGAGGTTCCCGACGCACTCGGAGCTTTTCCTCCACGCGAGCAATGTCAATTCGGCAATGCCTCCGTCGGCGACTACTTCACTGGGTCGGTCCAGTTCGCCTTCTCGGGCGATGACAGATCCCCATTTGGCGGAGGTAGTGTAAATCATACTCCTACTTGTGTATTGCTCTTCTTGAAGTTGCCAAAAAAATGTATTGCTCTTCTTGGGCAACAAAGTTCGCCACTATTCACATGGCCCAGCATCCTTTTTGTACATGCAAGTGAGCTAACTTGTGCTCGAAGGGCACCCGCTTGCTTCAACAAGATCCAATGTAACAGCGAAAATGGTGTTTGGTGGCTAAACCTTCTTAAGGTCAAAACTAACGACTTTTGGACTGCGTGCGGTCCGCCTTATTTCATTCTTCCGTCCCCTTCTCTGCCGCACAACATTGATTCCTTCAATTTACTCTTTCTTCCTCGGTTTCGTTTACCGTGAGATCAATTTTAGCATTGGAAAACTACGATTGTTCAGGTTGAAAACTGAAAATGTACTAGATTATTCTTAGTTTCCTACTGCTTTAATTGGTTCTTGATATTTTAAGAAGCAGGAAAAGCACTTGGGAAGTGCTTTATATCTACGTCAAGATTTTAGAGTCTATTTGTTCATATTGTTCTTCTGTTGGACCGAGTTGCTGCTATATCTGCATCAAAACAAACTGAAGTTCAGGATTGAATGTGATTTTCTTTAGTTCAGTTTTTTATGGAGCCATATGTATGTATGCATATGTTCGCACCATGCTGATATGCTCAAACAAATGCTCTGACCTACTGATATTTCATCAGGAAGATTCTACGGAAATATGCACAAGGCAAGCATGATGCCACTCCCTCCCTATGACATCTCGACAAACTTCAGCTTTGAATACCTCTGATGTAATTAACCAGAAGCTCCAACTTTTTTTTTTACAAATCTTGATTATTCATGCTTTTTTTTTTATCTCTTCAGAAGCTTAAATATTCTATAGTAGGATGTATTTTTATTTCCATGTTGAGATCACAAAAGCCATGATATTCATCATCAACTGCTATTCAGTATTACAATTTCAGTTGTTGTCCTGTCAAGCTAATAAGCTTTTGGCAATGGAGAAAAACATATTAAAGTCTCTCGCCTTCATGGGAATCGATGAGTCTGCCATAACTTTCTCTGCGTTTCATACATGCGACCTTCGGAGGTACAAATCTGTGTCCCATATGATCCGTGTGCATATATCTTCAGACTACAACTGGAAACATGGAGCAATTGCTATGTTGCATGCTATTTTCCCCATGGTCAAGGCCTTAATCCTTTGTCCCTTTTTAGTAGTCCTAATCCAGCACAATTTATCTTATAAGTCAGTTATTTCAAAACTCTGTTTTGTGTAGCAAACCCTTCATGGTCTAATGGATTAATAAAACTGAACAATTTCTGTAAAGTTAACTATTGAGCTCACTGGTCTCTGGAATAAATGAAAAGACAGTTTGTTCTCTGATTCATTAATAGAATTTCAGTGTTCTTCCCTCTGTGACAGAATTTGATGCCTTATATACTTACAGTCGAGTTACAGAAGTGACAACCCTTATAATTGAATCAATTGGCATCCTCAAATATGTCTGTCCAGTTTAACCAATCATTTTACACTCTGAAGATAACTACTTGAGTTGCACTCAATTCCTACGTCTTTCCACCAATTCCGGCTGCTTCAATGGCTATATAAGAACAAACCTGAGTGATATGTATAATTAGTGTGGGTTGATGTGCACACGATTAAACCTTCAATTTCTAGGGAGAATTCTTGATGTAAAATATGCAAAAAGAATGTGGCATGAATATTTCTTATCTATACACACATCTTATTTTATACACGGACGATTCTCTGAAGTAGCCATAAGCGCACGTGGATCTTGCACTGTTGACTGAAAGTGATGCTAGCTGAGGGCGACCCTGGCGATGGCGGGCGACGGACCGGACCACGCCGTCGGCTAACACTCGCTCCTGGCGATCTCTCGCCGGAGCTGTCTGGGTCTCGGTTCTCTATTCTGCCGGAGGAGGAAGATACAGATGGGGAGGGGGAGGCGATCGCCGTGGAGGTTGCTTCGGCGGTCCTGGCGGAGGTGAGGGAGGTCTCTAGAGACGTCGTGCGGCGGCCTGTCGTGTCTGACGCCGTCCTGGCCCAGGAGTTCTGGGAATCCGCCGGCTTCCCGACACGAGCTTCGCGGTACTGGGAGCATGTTTCCCCCGGAGGGCGCCGTCGCCGGTGAGTCAGGTATGGAGTTTGCTGTTGGTTGCAGGTCACCGATGCCGGAGAAGGAGCTGGTGTCCCGTGCGAGATCTTGGTCGCCGCCGGGGCGGCCGCGATCGTCGCTGGTGGCAGCCAGAGCTCGGTCCATGGAGGTCGGTCGTGGTAGGGCAATCGGGCGGCCGGCGGTACGATTGGGATGGCGCGGCCCGCTTCCTCGGCCGAGGGTCACGCCTCCCCCGTGCCTCGGCCAGTTCTTCCCGGCAGAGCTTCTCGCGGCGATGGAGGGCGACGGCGATCGGGTGACGCAGGCGGCGCTGGCGGTCGCTGTCGATCCCGTAATTCCGGATCACGTCGATCACGGAATTCAAACCGTGCATGCGTGTGGGCCAGACGTGGTCCTGACTGGCGGCCCGTGGGCGCATCTGGGCCGTCGACTGAGGGGCCTCCGGGTCAACCTGTCGAGGGACCGGTGCCCTAACGCATCGCTGCCTTCCTCGAGCGCTGTTTCGCGTTCGCCTTCGACCTCTTTGCCTTCCGTCGCCGCTGCCTGTTCCCTGCCACCGGTTCCCGTTGCCGCCGTCACCAACTCGCCCTCCTGCTCTCCCGCGTCCGGCCGGCGCCGTTCCTTTGCGGAGGTCCTCGTGTCCCCGTCCATGGCGGGTCCGCCGCCGCGGGCTAGTGGGAGGCAGCCGCCGGCTGCCGCTGCGGGTCAAGGTGCGGGGGCTGCTCCTGTCGTACCGGTACCTCGTAATCCGTCCGTGCCCCCCACGGTCGCTCCTCGACAGCATGGCGGGGTGGGGAGGCAGCAGGGCGGGGGCCCCCTATTCCGCAGGCGGCTCCTTCTCGGCCCGCGTCCCAGCATGCCGCTCCTCAGCCGCGGCCGTCTGTGCCTCAGCAGGCTGTTGCTGGTTCTTCGGCGGGGGTGGCGCCGGTTTCGGGGCAGAAGCGGAAGAAATTGACTCGTGCCGCCGCGGTGGTACGTCCGTCGCAGCAGCTGCCAGTGGAGGTGATACAGCCGGCAGTTGCCCCAACACCTGTTGCGGACGTCGCGCCGGTGGTGCCGGTGCCGAAGAAGGTTAAGATGTACTGTTTCAAATGCAAGAGTAAGGCACACTTGACAAAGGATTGCACCAGGGAGCAATATTGTTTTGTCTGCGACAGCTCGAAGCATCCGTTGTCGAAGTGTCCCATTTTGAGGATGCCCAAGCCTACTACTTTTGTGGCTGGGTTCGGTATGGAGGAGCTGATGTTTGCGTAGTTCCCGGATAACCTACACCAGGCTCAGCTGTCACCTTCGGGGTCCCCTACTGCTTGTATCATAGTTCAGGGCGCTCCGGTGTTGGCAGATGTTGTTCAGAGGCAGGTGGCTCGGATCTGTCCTAATCAGTCTTGGAAGTGGGAAGCTATTGCAAATGGAGCTAATTCTTTCTTGCTTGGGTTTCCGTCTTCGGAGGACTTGATGAGAGTGGATGGTCTGGAGCTGGGTGTTCCGGGGCAGGCGTCGAAGCTCACTATTACTCAGTGGACACCACAGGAGATACCGCATAAGCGGGAGTTGACGCAGGTTTGGGTGCATGTCACTGGCGTACCCTACCCTCTGCGACACTTTCTGGGACTTTGGGCTGTTGGTACACTAGTCGGTGCCACTATTGACATTGATTTGTTTACTCTTCGCCGTCGTGGGATTGTGCGTATGTTGGTGGGCATGGTTCCTGGTGTTTTGTTTAAGCAGCGGGATGCGCAGGGTCCGTTTCTTCGCACCGAGGGCGTCTTGAAGCTGAAGGATTATGAGTTCACTTTCCGTCCCGAGCCAGAGGGTTTTATACCGGATGCAGGTTTTACCCCTTTTGCTTGGCACGGAGATGGTGATGATGCTGAGGACAGGGGCCTCGGTGGTGACGCAGGAGGCGGGAAGGGCCCTTTGTCAGGACAGCAGTCGCAGTCGGCTGATGGTGCTTCTGATGGGGACACCGTGATGGCTAGCGCCCCGGAGTCGGGTGCTACTGATCTTGCTGCTTCTGTTCAGGCCTTGCTGCGGAAGATGGCGGTTACTCCGATCAGCCCGAGACCGCGTAGTTCGGTGTCGGAGCTTGGGGAGTCTTCTTCTGGGGCGAGGGGAGGCGGTGCACCTCCTCTGCCACAGGAGACGCCCCGTGCTGCGACTATGTTGGTCCGGGTGCCGGGTTCGGGCATCGCGACGCCGATCGCCGGGGGGGGGGGGGGGTGACCTGTCCCCTGGTGAGGCGGCGGCTAGCCTGGCGATGCCGGGCGTTGGATCACCGGAGGGTGGTGCTGCGGCCACCGCCACTTCACCTCTTGGAGTCGAGGGGGCGACGTCTGGGCAGGCGGCCCTGGCTGCGCTTCTTCCGTCGGCTCAATCCAGCCCGACGGGTCTGGTGGCTTCGCCGAGTCCGGTGGCTGACTCTCAGGGGGGCTCTACGTCGGCGTCGCCCCCTTGTAGGGTGTCACCGGTTATGCCGGCGGCCATGGCAGTGTCGATGCTTCGGCGTAGTGCTCGGCATGCTGTGGCTACGGACGGTACGGTGGCGACAGATGAGGATGCCTTGTCTAAGGCTATGAGGCGCAAGGCGCTTCAGTTCACTCCAGGTATGGCGTCTAAATCTAAATCATTTCTTTCGTTATCTACTCATCAATTGTCTTCTAGATTATTTAATGTCGGAGTTAGTTTGGGTAGAAACGAGAAGGAAGTCCTGGTGTCGGCTAATGCTCTAATACATATGGAGGTTGACCGTGTGAAGGCGCCTCCTTGTGTTTTGAGCACACTGACTTCTCACCCACTAGATGATGATGAGGCGACTGACAATGTCGATGGTCAGCTTCTATCTCATATAGTGGGGGACGTTTCGGAGGTGAGCTTAGACGAGACTATGCTAGGGTCTATTTATGACCTGCGAGCCTCTAGTCGGAAGTCTAAGAAAACCTCGGAAAGGAATAAATGTAGGTCACGTAAGGTGACAAAGTCAAACAAATCTCCAAATGTTTCCCGATGAATGGCATGTTTATGAATAGCAGAGGTCTAGGTGACTTGGCTAAACATCTTCACATTGCTCAATGTATTCGGGATTATAATTTGGACTTTGTGGCTATTTCGGAATCGGGGAGACGAGATTTTCCAGCGAGTGTTCTTAACCGCATTTCTGGTGGTGAAGACTTTCAATGGTATGCTCGTCCTCCTCGAGGCAGATCTGGCGGTATATTACTTGGCATTAAATCCGACTCTATGGAAGTATTGGCTATTGAGGATGAGGACTTTCATATAAAGTTTCATGTCCGAAATAAGGCTGACAATTTCATATGGAGTTTGGTAGCTGTGTATGGACCTACCAGGAGCTCACAGACTGCTTTTCTTCGTGAATTGGTTAACCTTACTAGAGATAACCCACATCATATTCTCATAGGAGGGGACTTTAACATGTTAAGGTACCGACACGAGAAAAGTAGAGGTCGTTTTGATAATCATTGGCCCTTTCTTTTCAATGCTGTCATTGACAGCTTGGATTTGAGAGAGGTGCAGATGACTGGCAGACAATTCACATGGGCGAATAGTCTACCAGAGCCTACATATGAGAAGTTGGACCGAGTTCTAATGGGTACTGACTGGGAATCCAGGTACCCGTTAGTGACAGTCCGTGCGCTTGAACGTATTGAGGCTTTATCAGACCATGCTCCAATTCTTTTGACCACAGGCATACCGCGCCCACCGGAAAAGCATCAGTTCAAATTTGAATTTGGCTGGCTTCATCGGGAGGGTTTTGGTGACTTGGTTAAAAGGATTTGGTCCAAACCAGTTCGAGGTGCTACCCCAATTCAAAGATGGATCAATAAGATTCGCAATTTGCGGACTTTCCTTCGTGGTTGGGCACGTCATACGACTGGTATCCTTAAAAAGGAGAAGGCTCGGCTGTCAAGTATTATTGATGACCTCGAAGCAATAGCGGAAACTAGACTGTTGTCGGCGCAGGAGATTGAGCTTAAGAGCCAATCAAATGCAAAGATTGCTCAGCTATTGCGTGAAGAGGAACTCAAATGGTACCAGCGTTCAAAAGCCCAGTCATCTTGAGGTGATTCGAATACTAGATACTTTCATAATGTCGGCAATGGTCGACATAGAAAGAAACTTATTCATTCACTACATCAGGATGAAGGAGTAATTGAAGGACAGGATGAGCTTAAGCGCTACATCACCAGGTATTACAAGGGGTTGTTCGGGGCGCCGGAGGAAGGTACCTTCTCTCTCGACGGGTCCCGAACTGATGATATACCCCAGGTATCGGGTGAGGAGAGTGGCTTTCTTACAGCCCCTTTTACTGAGGGGGAGGTAAGAGCGGCTGTCTTCCAGATGGAGCACAATAAAGCACCAGGTCCAGATGGATTCCCCGCAGAGTTTTATCAAAACTTCTGGGATGTCATTAAATCGGACCTCCTAGCTATGTTCGGCGATTTGCATGCCGGACAACTGGAGCTTTTTAAGTTGAACTTTGGAGAGATTATTTTGTTACCTAAGGTTATCGATGCAGAAAGGATACAACAGTATAGACCTATCTGCCTCCTTAATGTGAGTTTCAAAATATTTACCAAGGTGGCAACGATCCGTTTGAATTCCGTGGCAGATCATGTGGTGCGACCTACTCAGACTGCGTTTATGCAGGGTAGGAACATCCTAGACGGGGTAGTTATACTACACGAAACCGTTCATGAGATGCATACGAAAAAGTTGAACGGGGTGATTTTTAAGATTGACTTCGAAAAGGCTTATGATAAGGTTAACTGGGATTTTCTACAACAAACCTTGCGCATGAAAGGCTTTTCGAGGAGTGGTGTACTTGGATCCGTAATTTTGTTACTGGAGGTAGTGTGGCCATTCAAGTTAATAATGAAACTGGTCATTACTTTCAAACAAAAAAGGGTCTGAGGCAAGGTGACCCGCTTTCGCCAATACTATTTAATATAGTAGCGGATATGTTAGCGGTCATGATTGATAGGGCCAAACTGGATGGACAGATTGAGGGCGTCATTCCACATTTGGTTGATGGCGGACTCTCTATTCTCCAGTATGCAGATGACACAATCTTGTTTATGGAACATGACCTTGAGAAAGCGATGAACATGAAGTTGATATTAACAGCTTTTGAGAAACTTTCTGGTCTAAAGATCAATTTCCATAAGAGTGAGTTGTTCTGCTTCGGTGAGGCTCTGGATTATGCAACTCAATATGCGGACTTATTCGGATGTGCACAAGGTTCGTTTCCTACTAGGTATCTTGGAATACCGATACATTATAGGAGACTAACTAATGCCGAATGGAAACATGTTGAGGAGCGCTTGCAAGCTCGCTTAACCAGTTGGAGAGGTAAACTATTATCCCTAGGTGGGAGATTAGTTCTTATCAATTCAGTCCTAACTAATATGGTACTGTATATGATATCCTTCTTCAAGCTGCCAAAAGGGGTCCTTAAAAAGTTGGACTATTATCGTTCGCGATTCTTTTGGAAGGGTGATAGTGAGAAAAGTAAATATCGACTGGCTAGGTGGGATGTCGTTTGCCGTCCTAAGGATCAGGGTGGACTTGGTATCCACGATCTAAGGATTAAAAACATGGCTCTTCTAGGGAAATGGCTTTTCAAGCTTCTCTCGGAAGAAGGTGTATGGCAAACATTGTTAAAGCGCAAATATATCGGTACCAAAACTTTGTCACAGATGGTTTGGAAACCAGGTGACTCACACTTTTGGGCCGGTCTCATGGCGGCGAAAGCGTCTTTCTTCCGCTTTGGGAAATTTGCTATCAAAGATGGATCACAGATCAGGTTTTGGGAGGATATATGGTTAGGCCATACCCCTCTTATGGACCAGTATCCTGCTTTATACAACATTGTCCGTTACAAAGAGGTTACGCTAGCTTCGGTTATGCGATCATCGCCTCCGAATATGACGTTCAGACGAGATCTACTTGGTACCAGGTTGGCTATGTGGAACACCCTAGTGGGGCGTTTGGCCGCGATAAGCCTAGAGCCTGGACCGGATGTATTTCGTTGGAGTCTACTTCAGAATGGTAAATTCTTGGTAGATTCTATGTATAAGGCTTTGATCCAATCGGATATGCCAGTGGATAGTCACAAAAAAATTTGGAAGATGAAAATGCCACTAAAAACAAAGATTTTTGCGTGGTATGCTCGTCGAGGAGTGATCCTAACCAAAGATAACCTTGTCAAACGCAATTGGCATGGAAGTACGAAGTGTATTTTTTGTCTACATGATGAGACTATTAAGCACCTTTTCTTCGATTGCAAGGTTGCACGTTCTATTTGGTCAACCATCCAAGTTGCTTCAAATTTATATCCACCACGTTCCGTTGCAAATATATTTGGCAACTAGCTTCATGGTATTGATGATAAATTTAGAACTGTCATTCGGGTGGGAGCGATAGCTGTTTTATGGTCGCTATGGCTGAGTAGAAACGACAAGGTTTTTAACGATAAAAATGTTTCCTTTATGCAGGTAATTTACCGGTGCACAGGTTTGCTCCGTTCGTGGTCCATATTACAACGCGTGGAGTATCGCGACCTTTTTATGGAGGTTTCTGCGCAACTGGAGACCACGGCGAGGGACATTTTTACACAACATGGGTGGCATAGGGATCTTCGGATTGGCGGCCCAACACCATAGGCGATTGGCATGATCTATTGATTTGTAATCTGTCTATGTTTTAGTTCTTGGTTGGATGATGACTTGTCGACTGTGTGCATCTTGTTATGCAGAGGCCGGGTGTAATACTTTTTTAAAGTAATATAAGCCCTTTATCAAAAAAAAATACGGACGATTCTCTTGCTTGGTATCCAACATATAACATCACGTTTCTGTTTCTATTGGTTATCAAACTCACTCTCCAGCTGGGCGCGTGATCGTCGACGCAACAATGTCCGGCTCGTCGTCCACGGCGCTGCAGTACACGAGCATCGGCGCCTTCATCTTCATCGTCCTCGTCGGTCTCATCTACTTCGTCCGCTCCATCACCGGTGGCCGCGCGCGCAGGCGCCGTGACGCCGACACCGGGCACGTCGCGGTCACAGGGGAGCAGCTGGGCCTCGCCCCCGACGACGTCGCCGTGCTCCCGAAGTTCACATACCACGTCGCTTCGCCGGGCCGCTGGGGCGTCCTCGGCAAGGCAAAGGCTGTGGCGGCGGACAGCTGCGCGGTCTGCCTCGAGGACCTCCGGGAGGGTGCGCTGGTGCGCATGCTGCCGACGTGCAAGCACTACTTCCACGCCAGCTGCGTCGACGTGTGGCTCCTGTCACGCGCCACGTGCCCGCTGTGCCGGGCATTCCCGGGGCCGGAGAAAGTCGGCCGGGGCGTGGCGTCCATGCCGCCGCCGCAGCTGCGACCATGCGAGGCGTCGCCAAAGGGAGGGGAGGTGTCACGGGTGAACAATGCGTTAGCTTCCAGGTCGCCGTCTCTGGTGATGAGGTTCCCGACGCACTCGGAGCTTTTCCTCCACGCGAGCAATGTCAATTCGGCGATGCCTCCGTCGCCGACTAGCCCTATGACGCCGTAGAGTCGAATGGGTCGTCGGTCAAGTTCGCCTTCTTGGGCGGAGGCAGTGCAAATCATACAACTTGCGTACTCTTCTTGAAGTTGCCAAAAATATGTATTACTCTTCTTGGGCAACAAATTTTCGCCCCTCTTCACATGGCCCAGCATCATTTTGTACGTGCAAGTGAGCTAACTTGGGCTCGAAGGGCACGCGCTTGCTTCCCCAAGATACAATGTAACAGCGAAAATGGTGCTTGGTGGCTGAACCTTCTTACGGTCAAAACTAACAACATTTGCACCTGGTGCCGTCCGCCTTATTTGATTCTTTCCGTCTCCTTCTTCTCTGCCACACAATGACACAACATTGATTCCTGCAATTACACTTTCTCCTCGGTTTCATTTTCTTTGAGATCAATTTTCGCAATGGAAAACTACGATTACATATTATTTGCATTATGAATGGTTCTTTATATTTAATGTACTTCTCAGGAACTCCCCACAGTTTTCTAAAATAGGGATTTGGATATTTTCCCCCTTTTTTCAATTTAAGTTTTGGCTGCCATTGTCTCAAAAGTAATGGTATATTAGCAATGTGCCAAGGGTCTTCGGGTTGAAAACTAGATACCACAATTTGAAGATATCACTGTTTTTGCAGTATTTGCAATACCAGGTGCGTTTGGTAGTTGTGGTGTTTTTTCTCTCGATAGAAGTCAATTCTGCCTGGATTCAAATTAATGAAATTATAATGAGTTTGCACGGGCCGAGGAGATCAACCTACACTTACAACCACGACACAAGGCAAAAAAATATTAAAAAAGATATCCCGCAGAGGAAGAGTTTTTAGGAGTAATCGCCACTTCTTCAAAAAGAGGAGAGTTTTGAAGATAAAGTAAACAAAGTGATAGGGAAATTTAGCTTTAATCATAAGCCTATTGAGGATAGTGGCTGCAAAAAGAATCTACACCAAATGTCTAGTTTTTGTAGAAATTTTCTACAAAATGGAGAAGAACCGAGGAAACCATGTTGAGTTTACTACACACCAAACATATCACACACACAGCTTCACATAAACTTGGCTTTGACACAAGGGAAGAAAGTGTGATCTATGTCTTCAAGATGGCCACATAGAGCACAAAGGCCATTTTAGGGGCGATGCCGCTAAAGAATCTGACCACTAGAAAGCAATCGTCCATAGGACAGTTGTTAGGTGAATATTTTGATCTAATCTTTGCTGACCAGATATCCTTGGTAAAGGGAGGCTATCACCCCTGCAGATTTTGCGATAGGGAGAAGAAAATGAGAAACAATCCGAGGGAGCAAGAACAAGGAATTTGTTTAACATACTCACTAGGACTAATTTCTTAAATTTCATTCCAGAGAAGTCCCCACTAGGCAATCGTCTCGGCACGAAATGATCTATGGGACAATAGAAGCCAACCATCACCTTGATCGGTCAGAGGGGCTGAGGTGGAAGGATTAGTACAAACGTAAAAAAGACATGGTTATCCATCTTGGAGGGGGCCATCTCCTATCCATCAGCCTGCCCAGAAAAGAATCCTAAAACCGTCGCAGGTAACGAACTTGGAACCAAGTTTGGGAAAATGATTGATCTTATGAATGTTATGCCTGAAATGGGACCATCCAACGGGTAAAGAGGCAAGGATGTTTGAGGCCCCATGATACGTTGCATTGATTAAGCAAGACCAAGGTGGAAAGAGCTATTTGATCATGTTTTTGAGATATTTTGGGGTCCCCTATAAATAAACCCTTATTACCCAAGTTAATGGCACGGCTCTTATCCTCTCTCCTCTGCTGTTTTGATGAAGTTCAATTCATCTAGATCTCGCACCCTGTTGCTCCAATCTTTTTTTTTTTTTTTGAAATCAAAACATAATATATTAGGTCAGCAAGCCGCCTCATTAAAAACCTTCCAGTCCCCATAGGTACCCTGGTAAGGAAAAGAGTGCGTAAGAAACTTGCTGCCTCAATCAAACACAGATACATCGTTCATTACATCAGGAACAATAAAACTAGGGGGTTCCGAGTCCCAAAAAATGGACGAACTAGAATCAAAAGCATGCCTAGCAAGTTTGTGCGCCACAGAGTTTGCTTCCCTCCGACAATGTTGGACCGTGATCGATCCAATACGATGAGCTCTTATAAAACAATCCGTGAGAATTGCAGAATAGGGACCCCATATTTCAGTCACTCCATTATAAGCTTGGCACAACTCCAAAGAATCTGTTTCAATGATGACAGGCGCGCAACCAATTTGTTCAATGAACATCATACCTCTTTGTAACGCCGTCGCCTCAGCTGTTACCGCGTCTAGAAGATTATTCAGGGGCCAAGAAGCACCTGCCAAAGCCTCCCCTCTATGACCACGCAAGATAGCTCCCGCAGCTCCCGTACCATTAGCGAAAAAAGCCGCATCAATATTCAGTTTATAGGCATTCATCGGCGGCTTAGACCACGTTATTTTATGTGGTTCTGCTCCCATATCCGCTCCCTTATAATTTGCTGCGAGACCCAAAATTGCGAAAGCTGAACTTGATGGAGAAGCAACATGTCCACCCTTAACAGCCTCTCTTCTCTGCCACCATATATACCAAGATCCAACCGCTATTGCCTCTTTCACATCAACTTTACCTAGGCTTGGAATAACCGGGCTTTGACTTCTTAAGATTTCTTCTAAAACAACTGAGCCTGAGCGATCGATAGGAATCATGGATAAAATATAGTGTTCTAATCCCAAAGATCTCCAAACTTGCATTGCACTGGTGACATGTAAACATAAGATGTTTTATATCCTCAGGACCACTTCGGCATATAGGACACTGTGCTGTTGTTTTAATATGTCTATTTGCAAGAATTGATAAACCTGGGACTGTACCATGCAAAGCTTTCCAAAGATTTTTTTTTATTTTAGCCGGAATATGTAGTTTCCATAAGATTTCCCAGACCGGATTATGACTCCCAGAACTTTGTCCGTCAGCTTGTATTGTACGTTGTCCAAACGTATGATTCCATTGAACAAAATAAGCAGACCTCACCGAAAAACAGTATGTCTTTGTGAGATGCCAGGCAATAAAATCTTCAGTCATGTTATCATTCAAAGGAATACTAAGAATTCTAGGCACATCCACCGGATTGAAAATATCTCTGATTAGTTGTTCATCCCATTGGTGTGTTTCTAAATCAATTAATTCATCCACTGTTCTCAAAAGAATGTTACCTTTGGGTGTAAGAATTTTCCTTGATGGGCTTCCTGGAATCCAGGGGCTGTCCCAAATATTGATCATGCTCCCAGATCCCACTCTCCAAATATAGCCTCTTTTGAACGTTGCCAAACCAGCAACAATACTTTGCCAAGTGAAAGATGACCCTTTCTTTGGTCCCGCCTTCAGAAGATCTCCATGTGAGTAATATTTTGCTCTCAACACTTGCGCACAAAGAGACTCAGGTTTATTAATCAACCTCCAACACTGTTTAGCAAGCATTGCAAGGTTAAAAGAGTGAAGATCACGAAAACCCATTCCCCCATTCTTCTTAGGGATGCACATACGCCACCATGCCATCCAATGCATGCGTCTCCTGTCCTCGGTGTCCCCCCACCAAAAGCTTGACATAGCATCAGTCATTTCCTTGCAAAGTTTCTTTGGTATTTGGAACACTGACATTGCAAACACTGGGATAGATTGAATAACCGCTTTTAGTAAGATTTCTTTTCCACCGAGAGATAAAAATTTCTCATTCCAATTCTCCAATCTCTTAATAATCCGTTCCAATAAATGAACAAAACTATCACTTCTATCTAAGCCTACCATAGATGGAAGGCCAAGATACTTATCCGACAGAGCTTCAGACATGATGTTTAGTTCAGTGCAAATTTCCGCTTTCACGTCAACATCAACATTCGGGCTAAAAAATATACTACACTTTGCCTCACTAACCAATTGTCCTGAACTTGCACAATATTGGTCAAGGACCTGTCTCAACGAGGTTGCATTAATCATATTCGCCTTCATAAGGATTAGAGAATCATCAGCAAAAAGTAAATGCGAGACTGATGGTGCATTTCTGCAAACCCTAATACCTTCAATACCACGAACCTCCTCTTTATGAGCTAGTAAACTTGACAAACCCTCTGCGCAAATCAAGAATAAATAAGGCGACAATGGATCTCCTTGACGAAGCCCTCTACTCGGAATAAAACTTTCAGTCTCTTGATTATTAAATCTGACTTTGTACTTAACAGAGCGTACACAGGCCATAAGCAGGTCAACGAAATTTTGATCAAACCCCAGCCGGATTAGCATACTCTCCAAAAACCTCCACTCGACCCTGTCGTAGGCCTTATGCATATCCAGCTTCACAGCACAATATCCCCACTTGCCTTTCTTTTTGTTTCTGATAGTATGAATGCTTTCATAGGCCAGAAGAATGTTATCTGTGATTAACCTGCCAGGAACAAAAGCACTTTGAACAGGTGAGATAATATCATCAAGTACTTGTTTTAGACGGAAGGCAATCATTTTGGAAATCACTTTATAGAGCACATTGCAAAGACTTATAGGCCGATATTGGGTAATCCGCTCTGGCTTATCCACTTTCGGGATCAAAACAATCACTGTGTTATTCCAACCTGCAGGGATAGTTTTCTGATTTATAGCAGTAAGAACTTCAGTCCGTCAACTCATCCCCCAAAATATTCCAACATTTTTGAAAAAAATTGCATGTAAACCATCCGTGCCAGGAGCTTTCATATCTCCTATAGAAAATAAGGCCTTTTTAACATCTTCAGCCGAATATGGTTTCAACAAGTCTTCATTCATAATGCTAGTAACTTTCGGATTTACTTTAGCAATTACCTCCGGATCAGGTTCCTCTATCTCAGTTGAAAAGAGTCCAGCAAAATATTGAGAAATAAGAGGATTTAGAGTTGCACACCCCTCCTGCCACGCACAATTGTCATCCCTCAGCTTTTTTATTAAATTTCTCTTTCGCCGAGCGTTGGCAAAGTTGTGGAAATAAGTAGTGTTCTTATCACCATGTTGCAACCAGTTCAACCTACTTCTTTGAGCCCAACTAATTTCTTCCTGTTCCAACAGAAATTCGATTTCCTTGGAAAGCTCCTTCTGTAGCTTGATATTTCATCAGATAACGGTCCCTTCACAGCCACCTCAAATTTTTTACTTGCAATTCTCAGCTTCTTCCCGGTGCTTTGAAGTACTGTTCTGTCCCATTGGTGCAGCAAATCATGCACAATCACTTAGTTTTCCCGCCAAGCCATCTCTATCCGCTCGCTCCCCCGCTCGAGCCCAGGCTTCCTCCACTACCTGTTTAAAGTTATCTTCCCTTAGCCACTTTGCTTCGAACCGTAGAACTGACGGTCCCGCAAAAACCTGCTGGTTTTCCTCTTCTAAGCACATTAAAATAGGCCGATGATTAGACTGACCGTAATCAAGATTTTGCAAAATAGCATTACTAAACCGATTTTTCCAAGCATCATTTGCTAGGGCACGATCAGCCNCGGGGCAAGGGCGGCAAGTGGCGGCGGGGAGGGGCGGGGCGAGTGGCGGCGGGGCTCGGCGAGTGGCGGCGCTAGTGTTCCGTCGGGGAGGAGTTGAGGGACAGTGCGCTGCGGAGGTGCGGGATTTTTGTTTTTCCTTTTTTTTTTCTTCCGGTCGCGGACGGAGAGAAGAGCGAACCGTTTTCCGAAACGCAGAAGCTCGGGAATCCGCCTCCGAGCAGATTCTCAAATTGCACGTACGAGGCGTTTTGCGGTAGAAATAAGCTTGGGAGAAGCGAAGACTTCTTTTCAGCTTAAGCGGTCTGGGACCTCGAAGCTGCTTTGGAAGCTCAAAAGAAGTGGCCCTTAGACCCCTTCGTCTCTGCCTGCGCATCGAACAGAAAAGAAAAAAAAAGATGGAGGTTGCTGTAAAAAAAAATTGGAGCTCCTCAGGTCAGCCATGGCGCTGCCGGGGGGGGGGGGGGGGGGGACCGGTGGTACTGCCCCTGACGTCACTGCGCCCGCGAGCGCCTCGCTGACGAATGACAAGCGACGCCTTGGATAAATCGGCGCCGCCTGACAGCCGGAGCTGGCCGCGCCATGTCGTTCCCTTCGCCTGCGTGTTCATGATGTAATTTGGCTAGCAGTTTTCATGATGAGCCAAATTTATTTATTTATTGATCAAGCTAATGAGCTGATATATTGCTTAAGTATTGCAACAGGTATTTTGCAAGACTAGCAGTTACACGGACAAGATCTACTTAGATTCAGGTTTACGTCGAGCTGGTATGCTACTGCCAAGGAGTACAAGTCCCATGCGCCTCAGATATATAAGCTGACGGATATTTACAAAGGCTGCGCAGTCACATAAGAAAAAATACAACCGGGAATAACATCTACAATGTCTACGTAGGATATCATAATCATATCAGGTTTGATTAGCATCATGGCCGGAATATTTTATACTTTCCCTTGCAGGCCTAAGAGTATTTGTACATAGAATCTGGGATTGCTAGTACAGACTATTACACAACCGAATATTCGTACACGCCAAGTCCAGCGTGCCATATAAATGTCAAGGCCGTGGCCGATTGAGAGAACCCAATCGACATTCATCCAATAATACATCTACTTTTTACGTATCTTTATTTTTCTTATCGTTCTTCTACCACCGAGCCCTAGCAGCCCTAGGGTTTGGCGATCTTTGCCGTTTTGCACTGAAAAGCGGTCATCTCTCCTCCACGAAAGCGAGGAGATCTTTGTTGCTTTGCTCGGAAAGCAATCGTCCGTCGTCACGAAAGTACGACAATATCGTGGTGTTGCGCGGTAATTTTGCGTGGCAACACAATTGACGACTCCGCTGGGGACGAAGTACAAGGACACACATGATGAACACCGACCTCAAGAATGGGATTGACGTCGGTGCGGACAACGCCATCGCCGTTACACTCGACGATCTGTTGGAAGATGATCGGCGCGAGCTTGAACGAGAGGTTGAAGAATATATGGCTGAACAGATGAAACTGATGTTGACTGGATACCGGAAGACAAGAAACGGCGTCGTCAAGAAGTTAGCTGCGTCGAGTCCTTCCGATCCACTCGGCGCTGAGGTAAAAAAGCCAACCGAAAATATTGCTCATTTAGTTGATGTGTCCGTAGCTAGTAAGTATAATAAGTATGGTTCTGATATGAAAAATGTGACACACACAATTACTCAATCTTTAGATAATATATTTGAAGAATTTAAGGAGCAGCTTGAAGCTATTATACCTCGTCATGTTCGCTCGGCAGTGATGCAAATTAGCGATGAAAATTCTGGTAGAGAGCCGATGCTTCCGGTGGAAAGCAGTAGGTTAATTAACTTTCCTAATCAAACTTCCGGCGCTTCGGTTAATCTAGCACAGCAGCCTCATCTCTACTATAATATGGGAGTCCGTACGTCGCTCCAGAGTCCAGACGATGGTCTGCTCCAGACCATCGCTAATTTCGCATCTGCCCGATCGCTAACTCCAGACCATCGCGAACTAAGCCCATCTACAGCCGGCCCAAAAAAAGGAACTCACAACCGAACGCTCGACTCCAGAGACCATATCTCCTTCTCCATCCTCACCTCGTTTCCTCCCTTTCTCTGATTGACCCCGCCGCCGCCGCCTCTGCCACCCCAACTCCTCCCACGGTCCCACCCCAGGCCGGGCCTCCGACGCCCAGGTTCCATACCCACGTGGGATGCCACGCAGACGACGGACGTGCTGGAACACATGGGCGTGTCGGCCGCCATCCATGGTCGCGCTCGCTCCCGTAGATGGCCACGCCACGATGAGCAGCCGAGGGAAAGGGACAAAGGAGTCAAGGCCAGGATAGGCGAAGGAGCTCCAGGCGTGGCCCTGGTGGCCGACAGGGACGACCAAGGCGCAACGACGATGGCGCTCGGTGGGAGGGGGTGCGGACGGAAGGAGCTCCCCTTGCGCAAGATCAGCGGGGAGGCATAGAGGATGAGCTGGTGGTTGCTTGCCCGAGGTGCTTCCGACGACGTCGACTCGGAGCTGCTGCCGGCGACTTCTGGTGACCACCTCCCCGAGCTGTTGCCATCGGCCACGTTCCCCTAGCTGCTGCTCCTGTCAAGGTGAGCTAAACCAAATCTTTCTTCTCCTCCTGATATACTCTTTTTTCTGCCAATATTGCTAAAATGCTTTTACAGGTTCGGATGAGATGCAGCAGAGATTCTTGCTATTCGCCGTTCTGGGCTCTGTGGGCGCTAAAGGGAAGGTGCTGATGCCTTGAAGTGGGAGCAAACAATTGAAGAAAACACGAAAGGTTGAGCTGAAGACAGACTCACTGATGTGTGCAGGTAAGACATGGGCAACATGGCAGTATCGGAAGTTTATCTGCATTAGGCCACAAAGCAGCATATGAGCACCTTTGTTGTGTCTCCTTTTCACTTCTTTGTTTCATTTTTATATTGCATAATCCTGATAATTGTTTGGTGACGCGATCGTTTTAAAAATAACAGAATTTTTATGTATAGTGTGTAAATTATATATTTCTTTTTCTGATTGCAAGGAAGTCAAATAATGCAACGACTTCGTAATTCGTGGACCAAGGTTGTGACAGCTTTCGAGCATAAGCAGTTCCATATTTGAAGTTTGTCACCAAGGTTGTCTACCTTTTCTTTCATGTGTTTCTTATTTTGCAAATCATTCGTATTTTCCCCAGACTTTTCTATTCTATTCTAATTGCAATAATTTGTTTGGCAGAAACCTGTTAAGCTATGGCTAAGGACTTTTATTCTATTCTAATTGTTGCAATAATTTGTTTGACAGAAACCTTTTAAGCTCTTGCCAAGGACTTTTTACTGAGAACACAAAATTGGTGATGAAGGTGATGTAATTCTGTATATTTTGCATTTGTGCCATGTGAGAAAAACAGCATGTTGATATCATCCTGAAAAAATAGCAAAGTTTTGTAAAGAAAAAGCTAGCAAAACTCCATTAGTTGCTTTCGTATACAGTGTGCTAATTTTTCATTTACATTCCTGATGGTACGCCATAAATGATAAAATCCCTAAAAATTAGTTGTGTATCTTTCCTGCATTGTCTAGAATTTGTTCTGCTAGATATTTGGCCATGAGGCCTTACCTATTTATTAGTTCTACGAACTAAACAAGCCTAAAAGTGTTTTTTAATCTAATGTTGTGGTGCTACAAGCTTTGGGCTTGCAACTGACTTTTTTGATATTTTCCTGGGAATTACTTGCAGGCGAGATTAAATTAGAAGGATGGCATGATATCCCGGGTCTGCAATTATAGTGGGATTTATATGACTTCGAACTGTCCATGTTTTGTGTTATTTCTAGCTTGCTCGCAGATCTGTCGTTTCCAAGGGATCCTTGTGTTTACTCTGATGACTTGACAACCTTCAGAAGTTGTACATGTTCATATTGGTTTTGAATAGGTTCAGTTTTGTTTCTATCAAAGAAGTATTTGGGATCAGATCCTACCTTTATGATCCAATGGTACATTGGTGTGTTTGCAATCTAGCAAAGGAATGGAGACTACAAGGTTGTCTTCCCTATCTCTCTCACCTTGGCATATTAGATGAGAAATCTATGATCAGAGCATGCTATGTCCCCAGCTTCCTCTGGACCAGGGGAGACGGACCCGCTGCCAGAAGGATGTCTAGCGATCGGAGCATGCCCGCCAAATTCATCTCCCAAGTCGATTATCCGGCAACGGTCATGTCAATTCTTCATATAGTGGAGATGAATGCACAACCGTAGCAACGCAAGGTTGGTTCTGAAAGGTTTGTTGCCTCTGATCAATTCATGTGTTGAATTGCAGACCTGGAATTGTACATCTCGGGTCTCAGGCAAAAAAAAAGTCAAATTCTGTAGAACTACAAGAACTAGCTTTGCGTGGTCTCATTAAACATGGTGTTATTAGGCGAACTGTGTTAGGGGTGTGGCTATTTCAAAATGTTTGTTGTGAGTCAATGCGCAAAATTGTTATAGATGGGAAAATATTCCACATGTATATCATCCCATGCATCTACTTGTCACATTACATATACTACAAAGGGGTCTAAGTAGTTATTGTATATTCAGGTCATCCTTTGTAAATCCTTGGGCTGAACTAGGGATAAGGTAAATCTTCTCATGGTCGGTAATGCTTTTGCTGGACGAGCTAAGATTTTTTGTTTCACAAAAACTATTCACCAAATTGCCCACTTTAATTAACACTATTATTTTCTATGATATATGCACCATGTTCATATAGAAAATACCTTATTTCTTGGACAATACACGTGTTTGTAAGCAATGGCTTGCTTTCAAGTTCAGTTTCTTTCTGTCACCTCCTGGTAATTTTATTCAAAAGTTCAGTTGAGTTAACTATTGTAATACTTGTGTACATCCAGCGCATGAACATCATACATTCTTTTTTCGGTGAGCCAACTACAATCACTTCTTTTTATGCCCATGTTCCCTTGATCATTACTTGTGATACACCATCATTCAAATGATTCCATTACGGTTTCTCTATTTCCTTTGCACCGTTTACGCCCTGTGTGCTGTTTTGTTTCATCATCTCCTGAATACTTTCCGTATTTTCTAAGTTCAATGAAATGATGGCGGTTGAGGATTTTAACTTTCTTGGATATGAAGGGTGGCACCATCAGTTTAGGAACATTGTAGGTGATGGTACAGACATGCATCACAACATAACCCGATTGAGGAAATATTCATGCATGAGGGAAGAGTAGGCTCTGGGGAGGTAATGATGTCAATTTCGTGTTTCAGATGCAACTACATGATTGTGATCAGCAAAGGGTTCTTTTTCTCTTACCAGGTGAATTTGCAAGAGCCCAAATTAACGATAATGATTCTCTATAAAAAAATTAGCTGGAATGATCTCAAACACCACAAATTTGGGTTGTGTTCATTAAATTGGTTGACCTTTAGATAAACACATTTCTACTTTCTTTCTTTGGTAGCGTAGCAAGGCGACGAGAGAACTTTTTGTGCGATGACAGAACTTTTTCTTGGAACACCGGACCTTGTTCAATTTGCTAATTTGTGTACGACACCATAAACGACCGACATGACCGAGGAGAAGCGTAAGGACATACTCCCAAAGCCTAACATCGCAACATGAGCTTGTTCATCGTAGATGCTGTGTATATGAAAGCTATCACTTAAAGCCAAGTGGAACCTTCTAATTATATTTTGATGAAAGTATAATCTTATTATTGTTCGAATATCACATGGGCATCGTAGTTCTATCGAAAATTATTTTGATGAAAGTAGAATCTTCTCATACACATGAATTTTCATGGGTTTTACACCTACATTTACATACAAAATTTGAAGACCGTAGCAACGCACGGGCATTCAACTAGTATTGCTTTAAGTAGCAATCAAAGTGGCCGGAACCATGTTGGTTCAGTTGACAATTTTATTTCTAGTGTAGCTTCTCCTACTATCTCAATTTCGGTGCCACAAAATTGTCACAGCAGTAACCGAAGTGCAGCCTTTAATTCTAATTTGCATCAAGCTAGTTATCAGTCGATAGCATACAATACAACATCATTGCCGCCTGTTGGTACCGGGGTTCCGTACGGGCCGGTACCCAATTCATATTTTAGTGGATCTCCGTTGCAAACTTCACATGTTAAAATTTCTATGCCGGAGTTTACGCCACGTGCTTGTGTTCCATCTGCTCCGCAAATAAATTCTCCACAGCCCTATAAAAGTTTTAAGGATCAGCTTGCCAGTATACTTAGAGAATTTGATTTAGAGCCTAAGGGTAGAGCACGTGCCTATCAAAAACCATATCCTGATTATTTTGACTCGACGTCATATCCTCGTGGTTTTAGAATTCCAGATTTTTTTAAATTTACGGGGGAAGATGGTAGATCAACTTTTGAGCATGTAGGGCAATTTTTATCCCAATGTAATGAAGCCGGGACATCGGCTGTTTATAGAGTTAAATTATTTCCGTTGTCTTTGTCTGGTACTGCATTTAATTGGTTTACATTGCTTGCTCCCAATTGTATTTTAACAAGGGCACAATTGGAGCAAAAATTCCATGAGTATTTTTATAGAGGTGAAATTGAACTTCGGCTTTCAGATTTGACTATGGTTAGGCAGAAAGACAATGAGCATGTTCATGATTATATTAAGAGGTTTAGAGATGTCAAAAACCGATGTTTCAGCTTGGTCATAGCCGAAAAAGATTTAGCCGATCTTGCCTTTTCGGGTCTGCTCCCTCATATTAAGGATAGGTTAGAAGGGCAAGAATTTTTAGATGTTAATAAAGTATTGCAGAAGGCTTTGGCGCAAGAAAATCGGGCTGAAGAAATTAAACAACACAGCCGGTTTAGTGACAACAAAAATAAAGAGAAGGAGAACCACACTGTTAATCCTTTCGATTATGATAGTGCTTCGGCTAGTGAGGATGACGTTGACATATGTGTAGCCGAATGGGTTCAAGCGCCAAAGTCAAATTCTTTTACATGTTCTACTTTGAAGGCTACATCTGCTAGAAAAGAGGAAGTTAAGTATATTTTTTATGTCGACAAGTGTGATATAATTTTTGACATATTGATGAAAGGAAAATTAATTAGAGTGAGAGAAGGTCATATTATTCCACCTCGAGGAGAATTGGGCAAAGGAGCTTACTGTAAGTTGCACAATTCATTTTCTCACTCTACTAATGATTGTGATGTGTTTCGACGACAGGTGCAATCGGCCATTAATGACGGACGATTGACATTTACAAAGAGTACTAAGAAGAAGCTCGATAATGATCCTTTTCCTATCAACGTGATCGAGTTTGAAAAAAAGAAAGTTCTTATTCGGTCGCATCAGACCGAATCTACCAAAGGAAAAAATGTGGTAGTTGATGATAGTGCTTCACCAGGATTGATCGAGCCAAAAAACCTAGAACCAGGAGTGTGGAAAGTCATCAGAGGAAAGAGACAAGCTCCAAGAATGAAGCCGACAGTAAGCATGTTGTTAGAAAAATACACATCATGCAAGGACAACAATGTGTCTAATCGGCTTGGAAGCGTTAAGCGTCCTAGGTCACATTCTGGACATGGAGGTCATGAGCGATGGCGAAGGAATTCATATGACCAACAACCGTATTTTTTCATGCAGCCGGCTTATCGGGGCTGCACACCTCCTATGTATTCACAATTTTCTCCAAGGGGATTTTATCCTTGGGCGCCATATACTACAGGGTCAGCATCTTATTTTCAACCGGAGATGATTCCAGCAAGGTCTATGTTCAGAGCAAAATATTTTGAGAAAAGAACCAGGTTTAATCAGGAAGTAAGACCACGTGATCCCATGATAATTCACGGTAATGATGAGAGGCCGATCTTGGGAATTTCAAATTCACGCAGGAGGCACAGTACAGATGGCATAGTTCATAGAGGTGGTAAGAAGTTTATGTGGGTGCCGGTGAGGCGTGCTGAAGCTAATCTTGTAAGAAGTTCAGAAGAGTCGGATGTCTCTCAAGCTCTGAAAGTTGTGGTAGGCCAATCAGCTGAAGGTGTTGAGAATAGTACGGAAACAAGCAAGGCTGATGCAGTAAGGTGTGGATCGGTTCAGAAAAAAGATGCTCATGCACAAGATAAATGTTTGGGTAATATAGCTGTTGCGTCTTCCAGTACAAGCTTGAAAACTGAATCAGCTAACATGCATACCGATCCATCTATGAGAAATAGCAGCTCACGTACATCCAGGAGGTCGTCTCCATTTTGTTTGGAATCTTGTTCTAGCACATTTACACAAAGAGGAAATCCAAGTAAAAGGGGAGGCCAGAACAAAGGATCTGGTGGTGTATCTGATCAACAGAGGAGTATTTCGGCTAAGGACAGAATATTTGTCCCCGGAACAATAGCACAGCGGTACAAGCCGAGAGACTCGGGGGGCAACATAATTAAGTCAGTCGCACCAGGGACTAAACCGGGACCTCGATGGTGCCCGACAGGGCTTACGCACACTCAGAAACTGCGCGTACAGCGACTGCGAGCTTTGGAAATAAAAGAAGAAATAGCCAAGAAGAGGTCCGATAAATTTTCCAGTCATAAAAAACCTATGGTGCCGACATGGAGGAAGAAGCACATTGCGGGAGAAGGGGGTACAGCCACAGATGTCACCATTACCGGTCCCGCAAAAGACACAATTGATGATGAGAATTCAGAGAATAGCGAGGATGTAGCTACTGATATGGATGTTACTATGGTGCTTGCAGCTCCCGCAGAATTCTGTGCACCTGAAGCTTGAAGACTCTATGGCCGATATATTATTCCAAGTATCGTCCTAAGAAAAATGGCCGATGTGTTCTTTAGACATCGCTCTGCGAAATTATATGGCTGGTGAAATTAACAATATCGTCCTAAGAATATTTGGCCGATGTGTTGTTTGGACATCGCCCTAAGCAACTAATGCACCGATGAAGTGATCAATATCGTCCTAAGGTATTGCTATATATAGTGTTTTTGGTAAATGCGATTGCACCAAAAACAGGGAGGCATGTGTTCATGATGTAATTTGGCTAGCAGTTTTCATGATGAGCCAAATTAATTTATTTATTGATCAAGCTAATGAGCTGATATATTGCTTAAGTATTGCAACAGGTATTTTGCAAGACTAGCAGTTACACGGACAAGATCTACTTAGATTCAGGTTTACGTCGAGCTGGTATGCTACTGCCAAGGAGTACAAGTCCAATGCGCCTCAGATATATAAGCTGAAGGATGTTTACAAAGGCTGCGCAGTCACATAAGGAAAAATACAACCGGGAATAACATCTACAATGTCGACGTAGGATATCATAATCATATCAGGTTTGATTAGCATCATGGCCGGAATATTTTATACTTTCCCGTGTAGGCCTAAGAGTATTTGTACATAGAATCTGGGATTGCTAGTACAGACTATTACACAACCGAATCATTACGAGGACATTACCTATTCGGTTTTAGCCCAGAGTTTTATTCGTACACGCCAAGTCCAGCGTGCCATATAAATGTCAAGGCCGTGGCCGATTGAGAGAACCCAATCGACATTCATCCAATAATACATCTACTTTTTACGTATCTTTATTTTTCTTATCGTTCTTCTACCACCGAGCCCTAGCAGCCCTAGGGTTTGGCGATCTTTGCCGTTTTGCACTGAAAAGCGGTCGTCTCTCCTCCACGAAAACGAGGAGATCTTTGTTGCTTTGCTCGGAAAGCAATTGTCCGTCGTCACGAAAGTACGACAATATCGTGGTGTTGCGCGGTAATTTTGCGTGGCAACACTGCAAGTGCCTCAGATCCCCTCCGGATCGCCCCACCTGTCCGCCGCCGGGGCATCGATCTCCTTGTCGCCGGGACGGGAGGCGCCTGCAAGCTCCTCGTCGCCTCCGTGCGGACGGAGCTTCGGGAGACCACCGCCGACTCTGCCATGCCCGCCGCGGTGCTCCGTGAGTTTCTCTAAATTTTGGTATCTAAACTATTGTTGGTTCATGGAACTCATCAGCTTGTACGCAACTCCATGAATATCCTCCAGCTTTCTATTTTAGTCTCTTATTCAAATGTAGAGGTAATTCGTTCCTCTGACGCAGAATCTGAAGATACTCCATTATCTAAAGATAATAATAATTCTCTATAACTCCGTCAACGTCTCTACCAAACCATCTTGATCCATCAGGATCAGTGTTCGCCGCTGCAATGGATGAATGGAACTGGCGAGTTGGCACATGTTTGATGCTGTGTTGATCTGTCTACCCTCTCCGTCCCAAATTCAGAATTGACAAGTTACCAAATTGACAACGAGCTGGTCCCGATTCCTGAAAGACCAGGCATCCAAGCACGCACCATCACATGCTGTCAGTATGCTCTGGCTACTTGCTGAAAGTAAACGGCTTGTTGGTGCTTCAGAGTTGGCTACTGACTATACTGCAACATAGCACACTACCTAGCTGCTCTAGACTTACTCTTCTCTAGATAGCAGTGTCGCGCTCTTCAGTGCAGGCGATCACTTCCTTCAGAGCCGCAGCAGGTATGAAGATATGCAATTATGCTGCACTCTTACCCTGTTTACCCGTGGTCGCTGATTTTGTGTGCATACAGTTGTTGCATTGAAGGATCAAGCTCGCACCAATGGCGGGAGGGCCAATGGACATCTGGAATGAGTGGGCGACTCAGATCCTGGTACTCTTGAGCCTGGCTCTCCAGGTCGTCCTCCATGTCTTCGCTAATGTCCGTCGGCGTAAAGACAGCTCAGTTATACAGAGGCTCCTCCTCTGGCTGGCGTACCAGCTATCCGACTCCACCGCCACATACGCCGCTGGCCAGCTCTTCTTCAGCAGCACACGGCAAAGCCACCACCTTGTCGCCTTCTGGGCGCCTTTCCTCCTGCTGCACCTCGGCGGCCCGGACAACATCACAGCCTATGCCCTCGAGGATAGCAAGCTCTGGAAGCGCCACCTTCTGAGCCTTGTGGTGCATGTCCTGGGAGTCGGATATATCCTCTGCAAGCATATCGCAGTCAGCGGCAGCTTGCTCATGCATGCTGCCATCTTGATGTCCTTCGTCGGTGTTGCAAAGTATGGGGAGAGGACATGGGCGCTGTGGTGCGCCAACTTCAGCAGCCTCCAGAGCTCCCTCAAGGTGCTGGCACGTGAGATGCGTCACCAACATTTAAGAAGGGGTTCTTACCGTTACCGATGTCCCATGGTGTAAAGCTTAGCAAGACTCAGTGTCCTTCGACTATTGATGAGCGAAGCAGGATGAGTGCGATTCCATATGCCTCGACAGTCGGATCCACTATGTATGCCATGATTTGTACTAGGCCGGATATTTCCTGTGCTCAAAGTGTAGTGAGCAGATACCTGGAAAAACCCACTGGGCAGGGGTGAAAACCATCTTCAAATACTTGAGATGGACTAAAGATATGTTCCTAGTTTATGGTCGTGAAGATGAACTCAGTGTAAAGGGTTACACAGATGCTAGTTATCTAACCGACTCTGATGATTCTCGTTTGCAATATGGATATGTGTTTGTAATGAATGAAGGAGCTGTGAGCTGGAAGAGTTCCAAGCAAGACACAGTGTCCGCATCTACAACGGAGGCTGAGTATATTGCAACCTCGGAGGCAGCAAAGGAAGCAGTTTGGATCAAGAATTTCCTGATGGATCTTGGTGTGGTTCAGGGCGCGTCCAATCCATTAGACATGTATTGTGACAACAATGGTGCTATTGCACAAGCCAAGGAACCTAGACAACAATTTCAAAAAAAAGGAACCTAGACAACATCAGAAGAACAAACATATACTCATGCGGTACCACCTCCTTCGCGAGATTGTCAATCGAGGCGATATCAAGTTATGCAAGATACACACGGATGCAAACGTTGCGCATCCGTTGACGAAGCCTTTACCACAGCCTAAGCATGAGGTGCACACGAGAGCTATGGGCATTAGATGCCTAGACATATGATGCGGGTTGATTGACTCTAGTGCAAGTGGGAGACTGTTGGGAATATGTCCTATAGGCAATTATGTATTATGGTATTCCCAATGTATTCATAATGTAATGAAGTAGTCCATGTATGAAGATCTGATATGTATCATTGAATATGTGATTCAGTTGTGGAACTATGTATTCATGTTGTTCATACTATATTGTCCTTAGTCGCAAAGTTATACTGGGCATATAACTTAGACTAATGTGAAAGTTGGCTGATGACTCGGTTCCACTTGTCATGGGCATGGTGATGCTATTCCAATTTACACTGACTCGGCTAAAGTGTTTAGCGAGCTGGACTGACCCATATTGAGATACAACGAACAAGTCGTCATTTGTATGTCTCAATCAATGTAATCCTTAGACCTGAGGTTGTCGCATGATCCGAGTTGTGGATTACCGACTTAGGTTCTGTCAAATGCTGTTCCGTAATAGGGCAGTTATAAAGGCAGAGTTCGGGCCGACTAAGAAGCAAGCTGCGTGACATGGATAACCAAGATGGGATTTTGCCCCTCCGACTGGAGAGATATTCTCTGGGCCCTCTCGTGTGATATGATTCGGAAAGCATGGCCATGCGCGACTCGGTTAAGAGTTAACCGAGGAGTTGGACTAAGAGTTAGTCCAGGAATCACATATCACGGAACGAGAAGAGAGTTGAGCTATTAAAGGGATGACGATAATTCGCCTATAGCTTGACAAGGTATATCGTGAGGCAAAAGGGACTTGTGTACAAGCCACATTGAAAGGTATGTCGTCATGACTCAATGGTACTTGGGAGTCGGCACGTTCTGCTAGGAGCCGCTACCGATTGATCGATGTGAGTTGGACTCACATCGTGTCCAAGTCGCCATGAGCCTGCAGGGTCACACACTTAAGAGCGGGAGCAAGTTGTCGTTTGGGTTGGACCTGAATCGGACACGGACAGGGTCAGTGAGTTGGACTCACAGTGACCAGAATAGGCCTTTAGTGTATGGGCCGCAAGTGTTGTGGAGCCCACTATCACTGCCTATAAAGAGTGGGGCGCAGGATGCCCAAAGGGCACGGTTAGACACTCCCATGTGTTGGGAACCCTAGCCACCACTCTGTCCAGCCGTCGTACTGGACCTAGCAGTCCACCGTCAGAGCTCCTCCTCGCACGTGTCGGAGCTCCTCCTTGTACGTGTGGATACCGGCAGAGGTGCTGTACGTTCAGCACTTCGACGATGGGGATCGGATCGGATCGTGGGACTGCACTGCTACACGACGCGTCATCAGTAATCCGCACCTGCGAGTCTAGTGGTAATCCTCATGGCCTTCTACCTCGGCTAGATCCTGGGAGAATCGTGTAGAAAAGTTTTTGTTTATCTCTACGCGACCCTACACTCCCGACATCCAAGCCGTCTTCTTCAGCGGTTTTGGGTGCAGAGGCCAAAGAGCAGAAGGCAGAAGAGGAAAAAGAAAAATAGAAGGAAACGCTTGGATCAAAGTTTTGTAAACCACGCAGCACTAACCGTAGAAGGACAGCAACAGAGTGATCAATGGTGGGGAAGGCATATTCCGGGACAGCCTTTGGTACCTCATGATGATTACGCCCTCCTTTCCACTGGAATGAAGGTTCTGCATGATATCATTATGAAGCTTGAAACTGATGGCAGCAATACCTCACACATTTCACGGTGAAGGCGCCAAATGATTACAACTTCTTTGCCGAAGACTTCATGTGCAAGTTCACTCTGGAGTTTGCGCACATCTTCTGCATGTTTAACCTGGGTATGCTAGGTGGCTCGCTGTTAAGGCTTTGGGCGCTGTACCAAGCTAAAGAGGCTAGACGGAACAAGGTGCCTATATTGGCAGTCATTGATCCGTTTCACTTCCACGAGGAAAATATTGAAACCGATTCTGCACATAGGGAGATGATTGCAGAGTGGCTATGCAATGCAATGCTTATTCATAAGGACAAGCAGTACCTGCTTCTGCCCTACAGTCCGGCGTAAGCCCATGGATGCTCTTAAGTTATACTTGTTTTCTTGTCAGCTGAGTGATATATTTGCTGGGTACAAAACTAAATAGATAAAAGCAAAAAAAAAATTCTGAGTTACAAGTATCATGCATGTACTAGATTTTACATCCATGCATGTGCTGATTTAAGAAGCTCACTTGCATGCCCATCTATGAAATAAAATACAGAAAATAACACACTTGGTTTGTCATGAATTTTACCTTTGGATACTTCAACGGTCGACTTCGTGTGCAGTATATCTGAATTCTCCATATTTTATTAGAGTAACATGTCTGAAACCTCAATTCAGTTATTTGGTGCTCTCATATCAAATGCTACTATCTGGATTGTATTTACTTTACAATATGCATATATACCATCACAATTGAAAAGTGTTAATACATTTTGTTCACATGTCTGCGCAGTTTTTTATAGAAATCGTTTTTTCTGGCAAAGTGATGAGAACAAGAAGAAGTATAGGTTGACAAGATGGAATATTATATGTAGACCAAAAGATCAAGGGGGTTTGGGGGTTGAGGTGCTTCAACTAAAAAATAAATGTTTACTCAGCAAATGGTTGTTTAAACTTTCTACTGAGCAAGGGGTGTGGCAGGAGCTACTTCAAAAGAAGTATCTTCATAACAAAACTTTGGCTCAAGTTGAAGCCCAACCGGCCGACTCTCCGTTTTGGAAGGGACTAATGCGAGTCAAAAAAGATTTTTTTTGATAGGGTCTCTTTTCAATTAGGCGATGGCAGGATGATACGATTTTGGGAGGATACTTGGTTGGGGGATTCTCCTCTAATGCTACAATATCCCACATTGTACAACATTGTGCAACAACGAAATGTGCTCGTACATGACGTGATGCATAATGCTCCTCCGTTACAAATTAGTTTTAGGAGGGTTTTAGTTGGAAATCGGTGGGATCTATGGAGTCATCTTTGCCTTAGGCTCATGAATGTCACCTTGTCTACTGAGAAAGATCTAGTAAAATGGAATTTAACTCAAAATAGAATTTTCACTGTCAAGTCAATGTATGAAGATCTTATGAATGGTCATACGAGATATCTACAAAAGTATTTGTGGAAAATTAAAATGCCTCTCAAAATTAAAGTTTTTATGTGGTTCCTTCATCGTAAAGTTTTGCTTACAAAAGATAATCTTGCTCGACGAAATTGGCATGGCTGTTTGCGGTGCTGCTTTTGTGGGGCGGACGAAACAGTAGAACATTTGTTTCTTGCATGCCCATTTGCTAAGTTAGTGTGGCGGGTGGTGTTTTGTACCTATAACATTCCTCCACCCACAAATATAAAAAACATGTTTGGGAATTGGCTAAATGGAATCGATAAAAAGACCAAGGATAGGATTCGTATTGGTGTGTCCGCTCTATGTTGGTCTATCTGGAATTGTCGTAATAATATTGTGTTTAACAGGAAAGAACATTTTCATGTCTTACAGGTTATTCATATGGCGGTGCACTGGATCCAGTTATGGGCTTTCCTGCTACCTTCGGATCAACGGGAGCTTATGGAGGCTGGGTGCACACGTCTGCTTTTGGTGGCACAGGAGTTTTTCTCCCGACATACCTGGCAGCATATTAGTAGGCTTTTGTAGTTGCTTTTTGTGTCAGGTCTTGGTTGAGGGATGTCTCAACTTGTGTGCTATCTTTGATGTAATCTTGCGAATGTTGCATACTCGAACGAAGTCATAAACGGCTGTGTGCATCTATCGATGCAGAGGCTGGGAGTAATAAAGTTCCCTTTTCTAAAAAAACATGTCTGCGCAGAAACCACTGGACCCTGATAGTTCTTGCGCCGCAAAAGCGAAAGGCTTATTACCTGGATCCGTTGAAAACCCAAGCGCCATTGGATACCAAACTTATCGAGTCGGTTCTCGATGACGCTCTAAATAGGGTTTTCGTGCTTGCCAGGAAGTAATCTGCCAGATACAGGGATGGAATCAAGAGCGGAAGAGAAATTCAATCACGTGACAGATATGGCTTGTGTTCAGAAGCCTAGGGATAATACCCGGGCTGACTACTTCTCTGCTGGTATATGGATACCTTGGTACGGTTCCAGGACCATATCCCCAAATCTGGAGACTTCAAAAGTTATTGTCTCTGCTTGGAGGAGTCTGAGTTTGACTGCAATCTAGAGTTAACACGCATACAAAAAATCTTTGCGTCCATCATCAACAAGGAGGTCATCTTGGATACCGGGATTTTCTACTATGGTCATGACACACCTCAGAACTCTCGCTCACAGGGAAGCCTGTCAACCAAGGTAGGCCTTGTTGACCGCACACCTGATATATTCTGTTAATCTCTTTGTTCCAATTATTTATCATTTGAAGCTTAAATATCTGCAAACTAATTAATCTTGTATTCTAATCTATATGTGCACAATGATCTGATGTCATACATTTTTCAGGGATGAAAAAGCATGTTCTTCCTTATAAATCAGTTATGTTACGCAGAATATTATCTATTACAAGCCAGGTATATATATGCTGTCATGTATTTTTACTTGTGTTCTCAGTGTCTACATCTTTTGGTCCGGACACTTAACTATATGTACCATGATCTTGTTCTGTTTTGCTTGCAACAGTGATGCCATTTGAAAATGCGGCATATGAGGTTCTCAGCCACGTGAAAATGAGATAGCAGCCACGTGAAGACGAGGGACCGTATTCTGTGATATTAAATTCATAAACCTTCTCAAATTGATGAGCTGCAAACTGTAAGAACTTAGGTGCTTTTGATGTGATGTTTGTACGAAAATACTTATCCTAAGTCGTCCTACGCATGCTAACTCTAGGTCTCTCCTTTTGATGTGATGTTTGTACGAACTTAGGCGCGCGTGACGTGGTCTGGCCTTTTCTTTGGGCTGCGCACGTTCGTTGGCCCACCTTCGTTCGCATGTGCGTGTGCATGGTCTCCCGACCATCCCAGCATGCATGGCTGCTGCCAGCTAGCACTTTGCTTTTTTTTTCTAGCTTGAAAAATCCCGATTAAAGTTTTCAAGTCGTTTTGCACTAGTTTTTGTTTCTTCGCTTTTTCTAATGTTTGGTACATATTTCATATCGTAACAAAGTCATATTTGTTTGTTGCGAAAAAAAACACGCTAGATGTTGTAATATACTCCCTCTGTTCCACAATATAAGATGTTTTAGGTGTTTCACATGTTGTCTAGATTCGGACTAAAAGGATGGAAAGAGAGTGGACATATACACTAAAACATGTCTAGATACATGTGGTCCAAATGTGAATATGGAAAAGCCTAAAACATCTTATATTGTGGAACGGAGGGAGTATATTAGATGTTTACTTCATGTTTGTGTATTTTTTATGTTGTTGTACTTATTTTCCAAAATATTGCAAATGAATACTCTTTTGTTGTCATCGTTCATGATTGTTGTTGAAATAGGTGGTATTTTTTGTTGTAAATGAATCTGTACGAATATTTTTGTTGCTCAACAACTTTTTTATTGCTCAAAACATATGAATGTTTGTTGTAATCGTTTGTAATGTTTATTGAAATAGTTGGTGAATTTTGTTGCGTAGAAATCTGCAACAACAAAACATGTTGTCTAACCTCACTTTTGTAACGTTACCTTTTTCGAAATGTCGCAATGATTTGTTGCAATGATATACATTTTTTGTACATAGGCTGAAGAATTTTATTGTGATACTCGGGTTTTTGTTGAGATGTTAGACGTAAATCACCACGATGGCATTTGTGTTGTAATTATCGGGAATGTCAAGGGCAAGCCAATATACCCTTTCATTTAAGAGGATAAGTTGTGTACTGCGGGTTGAGTTCTGATAAAGTGAGGGGTTAATATGCAAAGCGTGCAGCAGTGATTTTTTTTTTTTTGAGAAATGCAGCAGTGATTTTGGGACGTAGGATGCTGATCTAACGGTAGGAGAGAGGCACCTAAAAAGGGGCGGTGTAGGGCGACCTACGCCTAGTGTTTGCCATGTTTGTACCTGACAAAATATGTAGCAGGAATTGTAAATTTTGATGCGTGTGTATTTATATGGTGTATTTATACGTATGCCACCCTGGAATATATTAATATGGAATATACAGAATTTTTTTGTTCCGGGAAAATGAACCAGCGACGAGCGGTAAATCTGTGCTCCGTCAGTGGTGTGCCAGCACCAGTGACGGACACGTACAATATAGGCTCGTCATAGGTAAGGCCATCTCCAACGGACCTGTTTTTGCTCCGTTTGAATCGCGAAACGGACAGGAAATCTCCGGCCGCGTCCGGGCCGAGGGTAGTACACCCAACGCGGTCGACCCATTTCTTTTTTCTTTTTCATTAGCAGGCTTGGAAAGGGACGTTTTCGATTAATAGATAGGGGATGGGCCACAAACGGCCTGTTTACACATAATTATACAAAAAAAACAAAGTAGCTACTGCCCTAGCTACTGGCCTAGCTACTGCCCTGGCTGCCACCGGCCTACTCCTCGTCGTCGTCGTCGTTGGAGAGGTCAATGAACGGCGGTGGGGCCCAAAGATGGGCCGGTGGCATCCTCGCTGTCGCCGGGGGAGTCGGTGGCTGCTCCGGCGGCGGCGGAAGCAGCTGGGGCAGCGGAGAAGTCCATTCCCAGCGCTGCCCGATGAGCCCCTCGGGGAGAGGCGGAGCCGGCGGCAGTTTGAGTTCCATGGTCTCGAACCACTGCGGCGGCGGCGGCGGAGGATTGTGGGCCGCCTCGGCAGACATGAGCAGCATGTCGTGCAGCCCTGGACACCGTCGGCCCTCCTCCTCGGCGTGGGTGCGCAGCGAGTCCTCCATCGTCTTTTTGAGGATCTCCTCCTCCTCCTCCTCGGTGAGCTCGCCGCGCTGCTCCTCCTCCTCCACTTCCTCCTTCACCCACATTGGTGGGGGAGGTGGTGGTGGAGCATAGCCGCGTGGTGGAGGCGGTGGCCGAACGGACATCAACGCCATCCTGCGCCGCACGTCGTGCTCATCCTTGAACCAACTGTCCCAGAAGGGATTGTTGGCCGAGAACGCCGGGTCGGCGCGGAGGTTCGACGGGAGCTGGGCCCGGTGACGCTGGATCTCCTCCGCCCTCGCTCGGCCGCTCGTCGGGACGGGCGGCACCGGAATCCTTTCCGGATTCAGATGACATCCGTCGGCGAGATGGACGTCCGGCCAGGGTAGAGGGACGGCGTTGTCCGAGTACCACTAGCAGGTCGTGTCGTTGAGGTATGGCCGGTACCTCGCGCGGCGCCGGTTCGCCACTGCCGGCGGAGCAAGCTGGAACGGAGCCGGCGTGGAGCGTGCCGGGGCCGCGCGGTGGCGGGAGGACCCGGCCTCGGCGTCGTGCTTCGTCTTCCGGCCGAAGAAGCCCATGGGGACGGAAGTGGCAAGGGTTTGTGCCGGCGGCGAGGGAGCAGATGGGGACGAAAGTGGAAATGGGAGTGGGGTGGCGGCGGGGACCGCACGAGTGGATAAAAAGAAGGACTGGGGGGCAGTTCCCGTCACTGTGAAGTGGGGCCGAGCCTAGGTGTGGACGGATGCGAACGGACGCCGCGTCGCTCCGTTTCCTGTCCGCGCCGACGCAAACCCGGCTCAAATTTGGACCAGATTGGGTCGAAACGGACGAAAAAACGGGCAGTCCGTTTGCTGGCCTTAGAGCATCACTAGCAGAGCCCTTAAAAGTCCAACCCTTAAAAGCGAAATAAGGGTCGAGAAATGGCAGTTTTAAGGGTTGGAAACAGAGGGCGTAGATCAGTACCCTCAAACCCAACCCTTAAAACAGAATATTCCGTTATAAGGGTTGGGTTTGAGGGCACTGCTAGACGCCGCAACCCCAACTCTTAAAACTGACATGTATGTTTCATCACAATTTTCATAGAACAATAATAGTTCGAACAAAACAATAATCATTCTAGTTATTATTACAACACCAAATAATAGTTTCAAACACATAATAATCATTCAAGTTATTACAACATGGGTTTTTCGAAATTACACCAATTGTTCGAATCAAATAGGACATGGAAAAGTAAAACAATGGTAGATCATCGGCGGCGACGCCCATCTAGCTGCCAGTGGTGCTCGACAAGATCCTTCTGCAGCTGGCAATGAGTGTTGGCACTCTCAATCTCTCGATGTGTTTGGAGAAAAGCTTGTAGGCGATTTGGGTTTCTTTCCGGTTGCACTCGGGTTCCAACATTGTCATAGAAACAAGGCAAATTCAAACCCCTCTCATCCTCAAGGATCATGTTGTGTAGAATCACACAACATTTCATAATGTTCACAAGGGTTTTTTTTGTCCCAAAAACGAGCTGGACCCCGAACTATGGCAAACCTTGCTTGCAAAACACCGAAAGCTCTCTCAATGTCCTTGCGGGCTGACTCTTGCGCCCTGGTAAAAGTAGCCTCTTTTTTGGTTAATGGCACTCCATTTTTTTCCTTAATGGCCTTCACAAGAGTTGCCCACTCAGGATAAATACCATCGGTGAGATAGTATCCCATTAAGTACTCATTGTCCATGACTTTGTAGTTGCAAGGTGGAGCATCTCCGGAAACTAGTCTAGAAAATAAAAGGGATCTTGCTAGCACATTGATGTCATTGAGTGTTCCCGATAAACCAAAAAATGCATGCCAAATCCACAAGTCCTCCGATGCTACGGCCTCAAGCACAATGGTAGGATCATGACTTTTACCACAATACATACCATGCCATGCTTTTGGACAGTTTTTCCATGTCCAATGCATGCAATCAAGACTACCAAGCATGTCCGGCCATCCACTTTTTTCATTCATCTCCATCAACCTCTTTGTATCTTGCTCATTGGGTGCTCGGAGATACCAATCACCATACAAGCGGATGATCATTTTGGCAAACCTACGGACGGACTCCGTGGTTGTATCTTGGCCAATGCGAAGATACTCATCGGTATAGTCCGCGGGTATGCCATAGGCGATCACCCACATTGCAGCTGATATCTTTTGGAATGCACTAAACCCCATGGTGCCGGCGGCGTTTCTACGCCGCTTGAAATACTCGGAGTTGGCCTCACAATCCGTGACAATTTTCACAAACAAACTACGGCGCATTCGGTACCTTCTCCGGAAGAGGCGAGGTGGGTAAGTTGGTACCTCCGCGAAGTAGTCTTGCATTAGTTGGTCATGCCCGAGACCGCGGTTCCTGTGGATGCAAATGCGACCCATCTGAGACCCCCTTCTCTGATCGAGGAGCTTCGCTCGGTCCTCAAGCTCTTGCACGGCGAGGACGACGACCATCATCTCGGCATCGTCGTCTTGAAGCAAATCATCGATGTCCGAATCGTCCGACGACGACCAACCGGAACCATCGGTGCTAGAGTCATCGGTGTCCATCTGCAATATACAAAGTATAATCAATATTTGAGTAAATACAAATTAAAACAAGCAAAAAAAAAGGAGAGAAAACATACCAGTGAGCACCGGGAGGAGCCGGGGGCGAGCGGGCGGACTGGCGCGCGCGCGGGGCGGACTGGCGAGTGGACGGCGACGGGAGGAGCCGGGGGCGAGCGGGCGGCTGGGGGCGAGCGGCGCCGGGGGCGACCAAATCGCGGCGGCGGCGGCCGGACTGGCGCGCGCGCGGGGCGGCACGGGAGGAGCCGGGGGCGAGCGGGCAGCCGGGGGCGCGTCGGCGATGGCTGGATCCGGCCGTGACGGGGTCGGGGGAGCTCGACCGGCGCTGGGGGCGACCAAATCGCGGCGGCGGCGGCCGGACTGGCGCGCGCGCGGGGCGGCACGGGAGGAGCGCGCGCGAGCTCGATCCGGCGGAGGTGAGGTAGGGCGGCAGGGCGCGACGGCGGGGGCGGCCGGAGGCGGCAGGGACGCGGTGGCGGCGGGCGAATCGCGGGCGCGCGCGGTGAGGGCGAAGCTGAAGCTTCAGCCCGCGCGTCTGCGGCGGCCGAGTAGGGGTTGCCCTCTGTTTCTCGTCCCAACCCTCAACTATACCGGTTCGGAGGGGAAAACAAGGGTCAACCCTTAATTTTTTTACGGTTTTAAGGGTTTAAGGGTTCTGCTAGTTCGTGTTTTCCATCCGGAACCGGAAAAAAAAGCGGTTATTTTTAAGGGTTGGCCCTTTTAAGGGCTCTCCTAGTGATGCTCTTAGACCCCTTCGTCTCTGCCTGCACATCGAACAGAAAAAAAAATGGAGGTTGCTGTAAAAAAAAATTGGAGCTCCTCAGTTCAGCCATGGCGCTGCCGGCCGCGCCAGAGGATCCGGGGCGGCCGCCCCTGCTCTCCCCGGTGGTGCTGCCCCTGACGTCACCGCGCCCGCGAGCGCCTCGCTGACGAATGACAAGCGACGCCTTGGATAAATCGGCGCCGCCTGACAGCCGGAGCTGGCCGCGCCATGCCGTTCCCTTCGCCTGCGAGTGCCTCAGATCCCCTCCGGATCGCCCCACCTGTCCGCCGCCGGGGCATCGATCTCCCTGTCGCCGGGACGGGAGGCGCCTGCAAGCTCCTCGTCGCCTCCGTGCGGACGGAGCTTCAGGAGACCACCGCCGACTCTGCCGTGCCCGCCGCGGTGCTCCGTGAGTTTCTCTAAATTTTGGTATCTAAACTATTGTTGGTTCATGGAACGCATCAGCTTGTACGCAACTCCATGAATATCCTCCAGCTTTCTATTTTAGTCTCTTATTCAAATGTAGAGGTAATTCGTTCCTCTGACGCAGAATCTGAAGATGCTCCATTATCTAAAGATAATAATAATTCTCTATAACTCCGTCAACGCCTCTACCAAACCATCTTGATCCATCAGGATCAGTTGTCGCCGCTGCAATGGATGAATGGAACTGGCGAGTTGGCACATGTTTGATGCTGTATTGATCTGTCTACCCTCTCCGTCCCAAATTCAGAATTGACAAGTTACCAAATTGACAACGAGCTGGTCCCGATTCCTGAAAGACCAGGCATCCAAGCACGCACCATCACATGCTGTCAGTATGCTCTGGCTACTTGCTGAAAGTAAACGGCTTGTTGGTGCTTCAGAGTTGGCTACTGGCTATACTGCAACATAGCACACTACCTAGCTGCTCTGGACTTACTCTTCTCTAGATAGCAGTGTCGCGCTCTGCAGTGCAGGCGATCACTTCCTTCAGAGCCGCAGCAGGTATGAAGATATGCAATTATGCTGTACTCTTACCCTGTTTACCCGTGGTCGCTGATTTTGTGTGCATACAGTTGTTGCATTGCAGGATCAAGCTCGCACCAATGGCGGGAGGGCCAATGGACATCTGGAATGAGTGGGCGACTCAGATCCTGGTACTCTTGAGCCTGGCCCTCCAGGTCGTCCTCCATGTCTTCGCTAATGTCCGTCGGCGTAAAGACAGCTCAGTTATACAGAGGCTCCTCCTCTGGCTGGCGTACCAGCTGTCCGACTCCACCGCCACATACGCCGCTGGCCAGCTCTTCTTCAGCAGCACACGGCAAGGCCACCACCTTGTCGCCTTCTGGGCGCCTTTCCTCCTGCTGCACCTCGGCGGCCCGGACAACATCACAGCCTATGCCCTGGAGGATAGCAAGCTCTGGAAGCGCCACCTTCTGAGCCTTGTGGTGCATGTCCTGGGAGTCGGATATATCCTCTGCAAGCATATCGCAGTCAGCGGCAGCTTGCTCATGCATGCTGCCATCTTGATGTCCTTCGTCGGTGTTGCAAAGTATGGGGAGAGGACATGGGCGCTGTGGTGCGCCAACTTCAGCAGCCTCCAGAGCTCCCTCAAGGTGCTGGCACGTGAGATGCGTCACCAACATTTTTACGCTGAGTACAGCGACGATTTAGAGCACGTCGATGGTGAATTACTCCTGCAGCACGCGCATTCACTGTTTCATATCTGCAAGCGTGGGATAGTTGATTCAGTGATCAAGGTGGATCCAGATAGCCTGGGTGAGGTGGCTTTTTCGGACAGCAAAAAAATCCTGGACCTTATGAAAGAGCGTGAGTGCTTGTGGACTGTGATGGAGATGGAGCTCTCCCTGATGTATGATATACTCTACACCAAGGCAAGCGTGATCCACTCTTCATTTGGCTACTGCATCCGCGTCGTCTCGCCTCTTGCCATCATCATCTCGCTCGTGCTGTTCCAGATGAGTGCCAAAGATGGCCACAACCGAGTGGATGTTGCCGTTACCTACACCTTGTTGGGTGGCGCTCTGGTCTTGGAGACAAAATCGCTCTTGGGCGCACTCGGGTCGAGCTGGGTGTTTTCCTTCTTGTGTGCCACTCGATGGCATTGGCTTCGTCATGCAGCTCTGTGCACTGGAAGGTGGAATCAGCTTCGCCGCGCACTTGTGTCTCTCCGCCGGTCCGGGCCTGGCAAGATGATCATGACAGGAAGCCCCAGGAGGTGGTCACGCACCATGGGGCAGCACAACATGTTGCGGTTTCGTGCAGGACATGTAGATCCGCTGAGTCCCTGGTTGGGCAATCTGTCCAAGATGCTGGGTCTCGGCGATTGGTGGAACAGGAAGTACTACTCATGGACCGTCATAATCCCGGAGAAAGTCAGGAAATGTGCACAGGATGTGGACACAAGGGTCTCACCTCTTGATATAAATACAATGGGCTTGCTCAGGCATAAGTGGGGTGAATCAGCACTGGATGACAAGAGGTACCCTGGGCTGTTGAAGCAGTTGAGGCCGTGGCATGGAGTTGACTTCCATGAGAGCATCATCTGCTGGCACATTGCCACCGACTTGATCTTCGCCGGAAGGAAGCAAAGGGGCCATGATGCAGCCGACGACCGTGTGGAGGCTGTCAGGACACTGTCCAACTACATGATGTTCCTCCTCGTGGACTGCCCCTACATGCTACCAGGCCTTCCTCAGAACTGGCTGTACGAGCAAACCTGCAAAAATCTTGATGACATATGCAATAAACACCTCGTCAGTTCTCCTGGCAACAGAGTCTGCACCATGCTCAAGAAATTGTTCCGATCACACAGACATGGCCTGAAATCTTCTAGGCTTGAGGAGGAGCTCGCTGGAATCATACTGGAGGAGCCGCAGGGGAAGAAAGCCTCCGCCTCCGAAAATCCTCGGCTCATGTATGCGCGCAGAATTGCTGTGTTACTGCTTAATAGTGAGGAAGATGAGGTGTGTGTGCTGCTAGACCTGTGGACCGACTTCCTAACCTACGCAGCCAACCGGTGCAGCAGGGAGTCACATGCCCGGAAGCTTAGTAGTGGTGGTGAGTTCACGACTGTCCTGTGGCTTATGATAGAGCATCTCTGCCAAGTAAAAGTAGGCGCAAAACAGGGACATAGCCATGTATAGTTCATTCTATTAGTTCATGTCTATTGACCCATGGATAATGTATATCTTTTTCTTTCGCACCTTCCACTCTGGTCTCTGCCTTTCGCTACTGATTAGCCCGCTGGCCCTGATTCCTCACCATATTTGCACTTGATTACTCCTGTGCTACATAGCTTACTAGTTAAATGCACATCTATGAAGAGCTTCTTAATTACTCCTGTGCTACATAGCTTACTACTCCCTCCGTATCAAAATATAAGATGTTTTAGCATTTGTCTTTCCATCCGTATCTAGACATGTTTAGTGCAAGATTAATATGAACCTTGCACTCAAACATATCTAGATACGGATGGAAAGACAAATGCTAAAACATCTTATATTTTGATACGGAGGGAGTACTTCCCGTGCTAATTCGATTGATTTGTAGTGACTAGCAAGCTAGTGGTCACTGGTGTTGGCTGCTGAGGCAGTTAAACTGGGATTAAAAAGTAGATTGTGGGGAATGCAGTTAACAAAGGCTTTTGGAGGTGTAGAGGTACTCTTTTAGTCCTATTTAGAAAACTGTTGTCCCACCATGGAAAATATGTTCTTTTGGTTGCTAGGTCATGATAAACTGATAACTAAAGATAACTTGCTCAAGAGAAAGAAAAAAAGTGAAATCAGCTGAAGGTAGACTTCTCTTGGAAAATGGAACTGTTCATCATCTATATTTTGGTTATGTGGTCACTACCAGGTTATGGAAACAATTGTATGTTACAGTTTAATGTAGCACGTGTGCTAGTTATGAAATAAGGTTTTGGACAGTGAGAAAAGACAGCATGCAGTTCTCATTACTATTTCTTCTGCTTGCACTGACATTGTGTTTGAGTGACTGCTGTGACTTGGATCAATTGGATTTGTTTTCTTGAAAAAAATGCGTTTGGGAAAGGGTCGTGTCAATGCCAAGGAGCTGGAGGTGCCACCAGGTTGTGTCTGTCCAAGGCTCCTTCTGCAGCAGCAACTGGCTGAAAACAACGGACGCCGTAAAGGAAGTGGAGCTGCTGTAATTGAAGCCAAGGTACCGCCGCCTCCTTCTGTCCTGCATGACGGGGCTGCCTGCACCGTGCCCGTGCCGCTGCCAAACTCCGCCTAGCGGATCTTGGCGAGCCTGGTACGTAACACTTGCCAACGGGATTCCTAGCAACATTGGGTATTTGCGCTTGCATCTAGAACTTTCTTTGCTAGTAGTGCATCAATTATGACTAGTGGGCTCTTTTGTGAAGATAAAAGAAAGAAAATTCCCCTATGTCTGTTCCTGCACATGTGCTAGCTAGTGATTAGTGAATGCTATACAGCTAGTTGAACAGTTTAGAGTTGACTATCATGTTTGCATGTAACGCCTCATCATCCCCCTTGTTCAAGGTAGCTGCTAGCTTCATGGTACATACTCCTTACTGCATGTGCTTAGTTCATCGGTTGATTGACCAGCTGACCTGCGCGCTGGCCAGTACATCATCTCTGACCCCAGCCTGTCGTCCTGATCTGTAAATGCATTGCATATGCGACTAGTAAAATTTTAATTTGCATATACGATATATGATCATATATATATGATGTTGATTTCACTGGATGAGATCGAGCGGGCGACCGATCAATGGAAGAAGGATGGGTATTCATACCTGATAATATTTGCCAAGCAGGAAAGGGGTATGCATTGTATGACATTG
This sequence comes from Puccinellia tenuiflora, assembly GCA_012064385.1. Lineage (NCBI taxonomy): Eukaryota > Viridiplantae > Streptophyta > Magnoliopsida > Poales > Poaceae > Puccinellia > Puccinellia tenuiflora. The sequence goes on along the minus strand of QRDG01000974.1, from coordinate 135,500 downwards.
GCAGGTTGAGTAGTAACTGCAGAAAAGAAGGCTTTGATGGGATTGAAAGTTCAAATCTGTCAAGTCTTTCTTCTTAATTTTCTTATGCCCTTTAACTAGCACAAGTTTCTAGAGGCACATCTCCAAATTTCTTCCCAGCCAGACAAGATAAGGGATTCAGTGTTTGAATTTCAATGGATCATATGATATGTTTTCTTTGTGTGTGTGTGTGGAAGAAGCAACAGTGCTGGAATTTCATGGAACAATGGGGCAGTAGCAACATGCTGCACTTTAGCACGATCTGCCGACTAGTCCTCTGCTAGGTAGATTGGATATGTATGTTCTGATTCTGCTGCATGTCAAAATTATCTAGTAGGTACTCCTGCTCTATTCAGTTGTTGACTTCTTATAGAAACTTCAACAAGAGATTCATAGGTGCAGCAAGTGTCTTCGCTGAACAACTGAGAACAGTTTTCAATGCCAAGTTTGGTGCAGGGTCACTTTCATGTTTGAAAGTGTTTGCCAAGAAGGAAAAGAATGTGCACCATCATGCTTAGTTGAATGTTGAAACTGCAGACGTGGAAGGACTTGATGGTGGAAATGTCTTAGTTTAACATCAGCTTCTCGTTTTCATATGCTCCTTCTAGACTAGACCAAGTCACTCGAGAACCATTCCAAATATCAGTTGTTGAGTGCTCTGAGAAGTTTCAGATATGCATAGCTTCTCCTAGCTCCTGAACACACATACATGGAGGTAATCTTTTCGGCTACTATGGGTGAGCTTGCCAGTAGATCCATATGTTTCCTCGTGGACAGATACCTGAAGCAGAAGGCGGCGCCAACCGAGGAGGAGAGGCTGCGCAGCCTGCAACGACTGCTACTGCGGATCCACGTCGTCGTCGAGGAGGCAGATGGCCGGCTCATCACAAACGAGGCCATGCTGCATCAGCTCGGCATATTGAAAAAGGAGATGTACAGGGGGTATTACACCCTTGACGTCTTCAGTTGTCGAGCCCATGAAGAAGACAGGGCGGAAGATCATGAAGCCAATAAATCGTTTGCCCCATCTGTGTTCAACCCTGCGAAGCGTGTATGTTTCTGCAGTGGCAGCAATAAAGGTGCAGCGCAAGCTGAGCTGCTGGAGCAAGTTCTTGGCAGCATAAGGGAGACCATTGAAAATGTGACTGAGTTCGTCACGTTTCTGTGCAGATGCCAACGTTTGAACCGTCAACCATACAGCATGTATCTGCTGCTGAACAAGTGCATGTTCGGACGCCAGATGGAGATGGAACATATCTTGAACTTCCTGCTGCAAGAGGAGAATGCTCCTGGTGCTGCTGAAGATCTGTCCATCCTGCCGATCATCGGTCCAGGGAAGGTTGGAAAGAGCACCTTGATCGAGCACGCTTGCGATGATGAAAGGGTCCGCAACCGCTTCTCTCAGATTTTGTGTTTCAAAGGTGATGATCTTAAAGGTGCAAGTGTAGAGACCCTAAGAGATGGAGGTAGAATCAAGCATCAAAACCGTGGCATAGGCGGTGGAAGGACGCTGATCATCATTGATCTATCTCTGGATATTGAAGAGTCTGTGTGGAAAAGGTTGTATTCAGACGCGAGAAGTCGCATCGTGAGCGGCAGTAAGATCATAGTGGCGAGCCGATCCAGCAAGATTGTCAGCCTTGGAACCACACAGCCCCTGAGATTACAGTGCTTTACTCCGGAAGCATACTGGTACTTCTTCAAGGTGCGGACTTTCGAGAGCACCAGTGCGGAGGACCACCCCGAAGCTCACAGCAATAGCCATGGATGTGGCCAGGCTATTGAATGGGTGCTTGATGGGTGCGGCCATCTTCAGTGGACTGCTGAAAACAAACTTTAACCTCCCTTTCTGGAGCATGGCCCTTGCAACTCTCAGGAATATCAAGCATAGGAACACCTTGATGTATGGGGAACGTTTCACTGACGCCTGGGAGTCGGAGGAGCCGGTATATGTTAGGAGGGCAAAGAAAACTTCTTCTGAATGCTTTGTAATTCTTGCCGACTTTCAGACACGTTGTGCTGAAACTGAACCTGAAGATCTCGAGATGGTGAGCGTCCAAGATCTTTTCTTTGGAAGTGTTGGTCCTCAGGAAAATTTCAAGGTCCATGCATGGACATCTCACCTGCCGCCTCACTATAACCACATTTTTCGCTGTGGGATACAGAAGCCACAGCGTATGGTCGCCAGGAACAAGCACTAATTCAAGACTTCAAGCTGATGCATGGTGCATCCTCGTGCAACAATATGAAGAGACGTAAGTAGAATGGTTATTGTGTCTTTACTGAAATGTGCAACTTCTTTTTTTTTTAGTGTTTTTGGAGAACTGGGAGATACTGCAAACTCTTTTTATTGTTCCTGATGCAAGTAATTTTATGAATTTCTTTATCATAGTTTCTAAGCACAACTGCTCGTACAATAAAAGAAACCAGCATCACATTTGACCAACCTGACGCTGCTCCTCTCTCTCTTGCCTTTTCTTCTCCTTCTTCTTGGAGCGTCTGGGGGCATTGCGATTCTGGTTAGTTGAGATAGCCTGTTGCATTGAGTACTTTGACCAGGTGTACTGACTAGTGAGAAACCATGGAATAAACACCTTCTCTAACTGTTGAGCTTTGACTAGATCTTTCCTTACATACAACTGTCTTTTTGCTCGTTTAGTAACAACTGTGCCTACACAGTTGCATTTACTAAATAATATGATTCTTGCAGGAAGACTATGCCGATGGCGAGGACATGAGCATACACCTTCCTTACCTCCAGAGAAGCAACGCAACACGACACAAACACGGATGGAATTCATGCTGTAGGTGGTGGTACTGATCGATGAGGCAAGCTACTGGTCGGTCTCTGGACAATTTTTTTGGGCTTTTCCAGATGAATTTCAGTGAAGAAGGCATGGAGGCAACAAAGTGTCATCGGGTCCTTTTTTTTCTTGGTCAGTGATGATGAGAATCCCAACTACATACTCTAGTATTAATCTTCCAGAGAACCTGTAACCAGTTCCTTTGGTTGTTTCTGCAGAACCTAATTCGTTGGTGTGGCTTATTTTCTGCTAGTTCAGTCTTTAACCAAAAATTATTGCACCATGTACATTCTTCCAGAGTCTAGGCTTGACCTGATGTTGATCTCCACAATGAAACGGATAATAGCATGATGTGACTTGGACGATCGACAACTTGGTTTCGTTTCCTATTTGCAACAACATTCTCTCTAGATAAATTAAGCGGCCTCTGCCAAACTAAGTCCCAGAGAGAATCTTTGAAATACGGAAAAGTCTCCAGTGATGACTAAAACTGACTACTCCCTCCGTCCCAAAAAGGATGTCATTTCTTTATCTAAAGTTGAATGTATCTAGACACTATTTAGTGGTTAGATATGTTCAAATTTGGATAAAAAAATGACATCCTTTTTGGGACGGAGGTAGTACTATTTCTAGTAATCACGGTAGGTAGGTCCAAACTGATTCCTGGTCAAAATGCATGTATGTATAATTATCTTTGCATTTGCCTCGCGTTGGACTCCATCTATATTTGGCATGGCATCCAATATATGCGTACCTACTCTAGCAAAGTTTAACCAAAACCTGTTGCACCATCTGCATTCTTCCATGGACGTTTCATCAGGCTTTCATCTATAAACAAACATGATGCTGCTCTCCACAAAAAAAGAGTTGGTTTGATCAAAGTTGTGAGCCGCTGTATATTTGCTCCCTGTAATGTAACTACCAAAGCATGAGACATTCTGAAATGGGCCAAGAGTGCTTCAGCATTGCCAAAGTGTAGACCAAGAAAAATCTGTAACTGGTTTCCTATAAGAAATCCGCAATTTCTTGTGTTTCATCATGCATTTTACTTCACACCCATTTCACGCCACACCACAACTAACTCCAGCCACGGATAATATTTCTTACCCTGAGTGCAACTTGTATTCACAATTCTTAGATGACAAACAAATGAACATACTTCAAAGCAAGTTGTTTTCCCATGAGCTCTTGTGGAGTACATGATATATGATCTGCATGAATGAATACAAAACTCATGCATACTCATACTTCCATAATGACATCTCTATACTATATATATGTATGTATGTTTCCAAGAACTTGATTGAGAACAAAACTACATGTCGATCGAGAGCGATAATCCTCCCAAATGTGCCATGCTAGGGTTACATTCCATTCCTTGCACGTTCTATATTTTTGTGCGCTTTGAAGCATTGGAGAAAAACAAAGAAGTGTGGCATGCAAGTTTCTTCATATGATACATTGTCGATGCCTTTCACATATATCAAGGTGGCATCCTTCGGCGAGATGCTGGTACGCCATCTTACGGGAAGGCACTCTATGGAATGTGGTAGGACTGCGAACTCCTAAACGGGTTGCGACCTTTTGGTGCTAGCTCTGGCCCATGGGATGGCGATAATAGTCGGGACGAACTCAGTGACGGTCGCAGCAGTAATTAAAATGAATATGTCCATGACACACTCAAATGATAGGCATCGGTATCCTTGGCCAATGGAGGTCGACCCTACTCCTCCGACTAGCTTCTTTTGATTGTAATGGAATTTTGTTACCAGGCTTGATCCCATTTTTAATTACTGACTTGGCGAAGAGGCAAAGTTCAGTTTACACCTTGTAATGGATACACACGGAATGACACTTGGCTACTTGTTAGCAGCAGTTATGGTTTCCTCGGCAAACCAGGACAAATTCTTGTCCTAGTGATGCATATACTTGGTCGTGACAAGTAACCAGAAGCAACGCGGTCACCGGCAGTGGCGGCGCCTCTCACGGATCCCCGCCGGTCGCCCACCGCCGTCAATCAGTCTCCACTCTCCACAACGGCACGACGCATCCTCAGCTAGGCCCACGCCAACGGGGTGATCTTTTTCCCTCCCGCACCCGACGCACGTTTGTTTGTTCACCAGCATAAACCACCACGCCGCTGCCGGCCTCGCCGCCGATCGATCGGTAACCCAGCTCCCGGATGGCGCCTCCCTCTGCGGCGGAGGCGGGGCGCGGCCTCGTGCTGTGGCTGCACGGCTCCGCAGAGACGGGCGAGCAGAGCCGCGCCCAGGTCGCCCCCTACTTCTCCGCCGCCCCCGCCCTCCGCCTGTCCTTCCCCACCGCCCCCACCGTACACATCGCCGGCTACGGTACGTGCGGTCACAGAACGCTGTTCACGATTCGAGGATTGGGAACCATGCATCAGTTGCGATGTTGGTGCAGGTGATGATGTGATCACTGCTTGGTTCGGCATCCCGGGGGTTCCTATAACCGCTGTAAGCTCCTTGCTCCAGTAACAATTCTGCAGCAGTTCAGGATATGCATGCGTCAGAAATAGAGATTGCTACCTTCACACTTTGTTTTCTCCTAGGCACAGAATCATAGCGCTCCCTGCCTCCCTGTCCAGTAAATAGTCAGTAAACTGAAATTGGTAGTGCTGAAGGACAAAGTAAAGGCTACTCGTTTTGAGCATGATAAATAAGAATTTTAGGTTTGGTATACATGTTGCACTGTTAGTTTAGAACAACATTACTTCATGTTCTCAGCAATTTGAAGGTTTAAAAATATAAAGTAAGTTTCGGGCACTTTGCATTAGAACAAACCTCTTGCACCAAATTAACCCTTTTAGAATCCTGGTGACGATTCAAGGATCAGTGTACAATTTACAACAGCAGAGTACCTGGAGCCTGGATATACTATGATAGAGTGGAGTGCTGATTTAATGCTCTAGAAGTTCTGCATCCTTGTATTTGAACAGATAAATTAACCCAAATCTCTAAACATTTACAGGCTAATGCCTGTTTTTGGCTACTGTTGCATTATTTACTTTGCTTCACTGTTCCACACTATGTTTCTTAGACCACCGTTCGAGATGAAAAAGGAGTCCTTGAAGCCGTTGAGCATGTGCACAATATGTTAGACAAAGAAGTGGCCGCCGGAACATGTCCTACAAACATATTTGTTTGTGGATTAAGCCAAGGAGGTAAATACCTGAAATCTGCATCTACCATTTATGGTTTCAAGACAATAGTGACAGGATTGTGATTTCTATTAACTTTCCTCAGGCGCTCTGGCCATAGCAAGTGTTCTGCTCTACCCCAAAACTCTCGGTGGGTGTGTTGTTTTCAGTGGTTCAGTTCCTCTAAGCAAATCAGTCGCCGAGAGGGTGCCACCTGAAGCCAGAAAGGTCACAGCAACCCAGCCCAGCAACCATTGTTAAACTGAATAGTATTTCATAGCTGAATCCTCCAAATGTGTTGTCTTCAACCTTGAATTTTTCAAAACCTGCAGACACCAGTATTATGGTTCCATGGGATGGCGGACGGGCTGGTATTGTTCGAAGCCGGGCACGCCGGGTGTGCGTTTCTCCAAGAGCTTGGCATGGCCTGCGAATTCAAGGTGGGGCAGAAACATACTTTAAGCCACGAAATGAAGTTCAAAATGAATTTCCTGATTGGAGCTTCGACAGTTAACCTTCTCTGACTATAATTGTTTCCTGAACATGTTGCCAGGCTTATCCTACTCTTGGACACTCACTGGTGGATGAAGAGCTCCAGTATTTTCGAGAATGGGTACTGGAGCGTCTAGGAACTGAAACTGCAAGACCATCATCGTCACCCTGACCATAAAGATTTCCACTAGCTAACTGTCAGATTTATGGATACCATCTGTATGTGGTATATTACCACTACATCAGTGAATTGAACCTCAGTTTATATTATCACTCGAATGTTTTGGAACGTGATCCAACGAAATTGTTATGATATTGCTAGTTGACTTTGTTATCTGCTCTCAATTCACGTGCCCGGTTGACTTGCTCTGTCAATCATTGATGCTCCGATGAACTGTCACGTGTGGCTGACAAGTGGCACATCTATCATGTTTTCCAAGTCAATCATCACAAGGTCACTAATTTTCGTAATCGTACAGAGCTAGTTGAAGTCTCTGTACTCCTGTGCATTTCTCTCTTCTGAATGTCAAGCAAACAACAAGCACGCTAGCAGTTAGCTACTTCGGCCCGGCCCGGCCCGGCCCACGACCCATGAGTAGCCTCGTCCGCTTCCTCTTCTCCCTCGCCGCGGCTGCCCTCCTCACCGCCTCGCTCCGCCGCCGCGCGCAGCCGACCCGCCTCCCCGACCAGCTGAACCCCGGCCCCATGGCGGCACGCAACCGGAGCTTCGTGCTGTGGCTGCACGGTCTCGGCGACTCCGGGCCCGCCAACGAGCCCATCCGCACCTTCTTCTCCTCGCCGGAGTTCCGCCTCACCAAGTGGGCGTTCCCCTCCGCCCCAAACGCCCCCGTCTCCTGCAACAGTACGCCTCCGGCCACCCTTCTTAGCTCGCCCCTCACACCATTAACAACATCAAATTTGAGGGAATTTGTACTCTGCTTGACCAGATGTTAAATCACCTAATTCTGAAGAACAAATTTTCTTTTGCTCTTTGCAGATGGCGCTGTGATGCCGTCTTGGTTCGACATCCACGAGCTACCCATGAACGTTGTGAGTCCAGTCATTCACTCCCTCCCACTTGTGTAAGCAGACGAGACAAGTAGTTTTAACAGTAGACATTGATCTGGCTCAAATCTGTAACGAGCAGGGTTCGCCGCAAGACGAGGGTGGAGTTCTTAAGGCCGTGGAGAATGTGCACGCCATGATCGACAGGGAGGTAGCCGCTGGGATCCATCCTGACAATATATTTGTCTGTGGGTTCAGTCAAGGAGGTAGGATTGATACATTCGTTGGATGTATTTTGGAGACGGAAACTCTGAACTAACATATTTACTGCATTGTGTATCGGACATTCGGATGTCAGGTGCTCTGACATTAGCAAGTGTTTTGCTGTATCCGAAGACACTAGGTGGTGGCGCTGTGTTCAGTGGCTGGGTACCTTTCAGTTCGTCAGTCATTGAGAGGGTTTCACGTGAAGCGAGGAAGGTATGTGATACTGTCATCCCTTGATGTCTTCTACTTAAGTTTCACACACTATCACTAGATATGAGGAAGCACAGATATATAGGTTGGTAAAAATTGAAGACTAGTCGAACAAGAGCTGTGGTTGGTGATGTTTATGTTCTGCCTTGTTGTTGCGTATAGTTCTTCTTATGCACCGAACACTGTCGGAACTCTGCCTACACTGGTACCGCCATACCCAGGATCCATCGGCTAAAGATGTTGTCAAATTTAGTTGGATTGCAGATGCACCTGGAACAGAAGTACTTATTGCAATAATTCCTTATCAAAATGAACATACTCAACAACTGAATGACATAGTTTTTGCAACTATTATGTTGGATTGAGCTGGTCTATGAAAGCGACTGAAAGACAAAAATGTATTGACCTGAATGTTGCCAAAGGAAATTCACTCTATCTGAGCTTTAGCTATTTCCAAGTAGGTTACTTTGAAACTCATTATCCAGTGTTGCCACGGAAATATGAAATATTGCAATATTCCTACTGTGATCCAACCTACATAGTATAAATTATTACATTTTAGGACAAAGAAGTGATGTCGCCCACCTAAGGATTTTTTATGTAAGGTAGTAACTAAATTAGGCAAAACATTGTACAGCGATAATTAGCTCCAATCTACTTTTGTATTTCAACCAGTAAACTATGATGTTATTGTACACGACAATGGTAAATTAAACCTTGAAGGATGCCATTGGCAATCTACAAACCTATGACTCTATGAGCGATGTCATGACTGACTTAACCGATTATATTGAGCAGTGTTAGTCTTTGCACTGAAATCGTATAGCATTGAATTTTCTATACAAGAACGTATGGATGAAAAACACGCAGATTACAGGCATTTCTTAAACATGCTTAATGCAATCCGCCTGATCGATAGAAGGAATCACTTGCTTTAAAAAATAGTGAATTTTGAAGAATGTTATTAGATGAACCCTTCACTATACGGATATGTGCAGTTCAATTATACAAGAGATTTGGTTTTATTTTGCTGAAATTTTATTCCTGGAACTTTTCAGACACCTATTATGTGGTCACATGGAGTGGCTGACAGAGTGGTATTATTCGAAGCCGGTCAAGCTGGCCCGCCATTTCTGCAAAGCGCCGGTATGAGTTGTGAGTTCAAGGTAAATTTCCTGCATCTTCCTTTTTTTTGCTTCCCTCTCCAGACGAGCCTCTGTTTTATGCTTTTCTGCAACCCTTTGGTTTTTGTGTTACCTCTGAGCTCTCAACTTCTCACGCGCTTTTATCAGGCATATCCAGATCTCGGCCACTCGATTGCGACGGAAGAGCTGGCCTCTCTCGTGGTGTGGATCAAGGGTCGCCTAAAAGCGTCTAAAGAGTAGGAAAGTTAACGATCTTCAGTTTTGGCCCCGCTACCACCACTTCCCCACTATAGCAAACCGGCTAATGCGCTCGTAATCAAATTGTATTTGGTATTGATGAATTCAGATGATCCCAATTACAGTAGTATTTTTCAGACTTCCTCATGTTCGTACATATGTACTACTGCTACCTAAAGATCGTTGAGAACTGGACGTAGACACCCTCTCTTTTCATTCCACAGATTTTGTCTTTCGGTGCCGTCCATCTTGGCTCTCCACATCCAGTTTCCGTAAGCACGGCACGTAGAACTTGTCCTCCTTTTCCAGTAAGATACCGGGATTCTTTTGCCAGCGTTGGATATACCGAATTTCATGTCCTTTCTGCGCAAAGAAGAAACGACCATTGTCTCGTTGGATTTGCTTTGCTCTACGATCTCGGGTAAGTATTTCGCTTTAAGTTTCAGCCAGCGAACCTGGCTTGGCTCGAGCACAGCCACGGAGTCAAACTGAACTCATTCGACATGTTCCTTTCCAAAAGTTTTACAGGTTGACACGCCGCCGGCTACACCGTTTCCTGGCTGCTGACCGTTTCAAGGCGAACGAAAGAACGAACGTAGTAGCAGCCGACTGATCGCTCGCTGGGCTTGCGCTCGACTCTCGTCGCCAGTTCCTCCGTCCCGGTCAGCTACGGCAATCTATGATTGAGAATGACCGCGACCTGGCATCGAAATTCCCGTCGCCGATACGACCCTCTTTGCATCTCTGTCGTTGCACGGTAAGAGGAAGAGTGGTCCGAAACGCAAAAGTGAAATCAGGACAGGTTCAATACTACTCTCTTTCCATCACGACTTAAGTGTACTTCCATCGACAGTAGTTGTCAAAAAAGAAAATTGATCATCACGACAGGATCAACTTTATATGATGTCAATTTGGTAAATTATGAAACTACGTTTCAAGACGGTTCTAATGATACTACTAATTTAGTGTCGTAGATGTTGCTACTATTCCCTACAGTTGGACACTTTTTAAAAAGTTTGACTTAATACAATAGGTAGAAGTAGACTTATTCGTGGAGGAAGTGAGTATTTCAGTAGCCAAGCTTTGTCTTCGTACAATATCGGTCAGTCCGCCTGTCATATTTCTAAGATGAGCAGAGATGCATTTCTATTTCGAGGCATCTTCAGATCGCACAAACTTAAAACGATAGAATAGGAAAAACACAAGATGTCACTATGTGGAATTCCTACAAAATTTCGAAACATATGAGTTTCGAACATACCTCTTACAATGGTCGCTTATGCATGTCCGTCAAAAGTAGTTTAGAAGCCCCAAGTAATAAGACGGTAGGCTTATGGGAGAAGATGAGGAGGGGGCAGATTATTTTTTTAAGCAGTCAAAAGAACTAGTCCTTAATGACGCTTTGCAGCTCACCGGCTCCGATCACCACCAATTCTCTCCCATGGGTCCCACCAAGCCGACCAAACCTCCAAGATGAGTCTCTTCAAGAGGCATGTGACACAAAAGCAGCGCCGTCACCTAATCACTCGCCCTATCATACATGGGATATGGGGTTTACCCCCAAATGTTCCTGGTTGGAGGGGGTAGAAACATTGCCTTCATGACGCCCTCAAGAACACACCTATGTTTCATCTGACAATGTATCGTGAAGCACACACCCGTCACGCGAAGACCGGCCAGACCACCACCGCAACTCGGCGCCCAAACTGCCAACCCCCCACGCAGTTTGTGCAGCCACCAACAGAAATAGAAGCGAGACCCATAGCCACCAGCGACAACAGAAAGCGCCATTCGGAGCCACGCCAGCCCAGCGAGAACCCCTCCATGAATAGTACCCAGCAAGATTGCAATGTTCGACAATCGACTCGGCACCCCGCACGACGCCTTGCTTAGACCCTGGGTTCCAGCCACTGCAACTGGCTGATCCATGCATGTTGCCACTACCGACCACCACCATCCCTCCCTTGGCGGTGCGACGAGACCATCGTGCCGTCACTCCCCACGCTAGCCATGGCCGCCCATCCCCGGAGCTCCCGCACACAAGGATGCCAGCGCGCGCTATCTAGTCACGCCTCGCCCAGCGTACTGCACGACCGAAATCGCCAGATAGGTGTCGCCATCTTGCCTTCGAATCTACCACTAACGAATAGACCTACCGTTGACGTAGCATGGCGACACCTTTGACAGTCGAAAGAGGGGGAGGGGGATGTCATCTGCACGGGAGCGTAGGAGAGGATAGGACCTTAATAAAACTAGAAAAATGAATTGGCCGGATCCATAGAAAACATACTCCTTGAGTAGTATCATTCGTTTTCCACTTTAGATTCCAAATTTTGTAATTCCTGCATTTGAGAGGGCCTCAAAGACATACAATCGTGACGTCTTCAACATGTGTTAGCCGGACGTGCCTCGAGTCAAGTTCCTAAATCGATCATCACGGTACGGGAATCCGAGTTAGGCCACCAGCCCGCGACATTTGCACCCCAAAACTGGAGCACGCGGTTGATATAATAAGAAGAAAAACGAGGCAGACGAGGCAAGGGAAGGGAAGGTAGGGACGCATGGCATGATTCGTCGTCGTCGTCCCCAGCCTTTCTTTCGAGCGTACCGAAGCGAACAAAAGCACAGGTCCCCGCACCGGAGTCCCGCGCCTCGTGCTCGCCGCCGCCGCGTCACCCGTCTTATTATTATCATCCTCACCGTCTCCGATTTACAATCACAATCTCGGTAGCAAGCAGGACACTCGAGGATCTCACGCTGCTCGTACTTGCAGTCACATGCCGCACGATCGCTGCTACTCGTATTTGGCTGCTCTTGCTTATTATCGTGTAACGCATACAGGTGACAAAGCCTATGTGGATAGGTTACGAAGAGCGAATCCTCGACAAGACGGAGGCTCTTGTCCAAAGCAGAACATGCCCTTTGACAAGGTGGAGGGAGGGAGGGTTGCTACCTAGCTTAGACACGTGCTAATGCATCGTCTCTTAGCACGTAATTATAGGAGTAATAAAAACTTTAGAAACAACTATGCCAATGCATTGTTTCTTATGGGTTGTATCTAAATTTAATTATTTGGGGCTAATACATGCATATGATTGGGCATGCAACATTTTTTACCTATGACTACATGCAAGTGTTGTATGTTAGCTAAGATACAACCACACTATCTCTCTTCATTAACTATTATGCCACATAAGTAAAACACATATGAAACTACAAGTCTCTTAGCACGGTTTCATATGCATTTTGCTTATGTGGCAGTGTAGTTAATGAAGAGAGAGTATGAGGTTGTATCTTAGCTAAGATACAACCTTTACACGCGGCCATAGGCAAAAAAAGGGGTGCTAGCCCAATTACATGCATGCATGAGCTCCAAAAACATTAAATTTAGATACAATCTCTAACAAACAATGCATTGGCATGATTGTCTCTTAAATTATTAATGCTCCTATAACAACGTGCTAAGAGACGATACATTGGCACAGCCCTTAGCTTAGCTTGGGTCTAATTAAGTAGTAGTACGGCTCAACGTACTAGTACTACTCGTACTATTACTACTAGTGTGTCGCATCATCATCATTGCATAGTTATCGGAGTAGTTTATGGTGACCGTAGCCAAAGCCACGACTTGACTGTCGTCGACGTCCTAACAGGTTTCTCCGACTAGGCCCTACCGCGCCGTACACACTCACCAGGAAATACATTACATTACGTACGGTAGTTTTTACCATGGGGCAATTTGACCATAGGCAGTTTAGAGCATCTTCATCGGACCATGAAGAACCCCGTAAACGTCCGTTAGGGTTCTGAACGGAAATTCGGCCACACCAGCATCCTCAAAGCTCCTGTGTGTCTAAAATCTTGTCCAGCACCGTTGAGCAAGGCCCCAACTTTTAGGGTGATTCGGCGGTGCCGGACAGCGTCAGAACTTGTCCACACACAATCAGGTCCCCCTTGTCATTTACGTACTGGTCACGTCGCCGATGTTAATGGTGGAGCAACCTACGTGACGGAGCCAACATTAAACCAGCCCATCGCCTCACCGCCCACCCGTCACTTTCCGCGCGCGCCATCGTTTCCCGCCGAGCTGGCCGGCTATAAAGATGCAGCGTCGTGCCACCGCTTTCGCAGTGCTCACATCTCGTTCTAAACAACACAAATCCACCCCTCGCCACCCACCAACATGCCATGCCGCCTAGCCACCTCCTGGGCCACCCTCACCGAGATCGCGCGTCGTCGTTTCCGGACGGAGGAGCAAAATCCTCCGCCGGCTAACGACGAGCACAACGAGGACGGCGAGGATAATGACATCGACTGGCCGGAGGAGGTCGACGAGGATTCGATGGAGAAGTCAGAGCAGACGGAGGAGGCGGAATAGGTGCCGGAGCTGGAACAACAACTGCCGCTATGGTCGGAGGAGTCCGCTGAGTACGACTAATTTGTCATCGCGCACGAGGGAGCAGGTGCCGCTATTGCAGGTCCTTCGTCATGACGTGTACGACGCGGCGGAGTCGCGTGCCATGGAGCTATCGCGCAAGACGGCGTTGGAGGAGTAGTACGCCCGTCCCTCTTCAAAACCCAATGACAGGCGCACGAGGAGCTGAACGCCGCGAGGGATCACCGCATATGGGTGGAAGCCGCCTTTCACCTGTCCGACAAAGCGCAGGAGCTAGAGAAGCTGCACTGGGAGTCCGCGACGCGGGACGAGGCGGAGTTCGCGGTGGTGAGGGAGAGGTAGACGGAGCTGGAGATGCAGACAGAGCAGCACAGAACGGCGGAGCAGAAGGCGCGGTTCGTCCACGTGACGCAGAGCTTGAGACGGCAGCAGAGGCGCTAGTGTGCGTATTCAAATGGCGGAGCTGCACCGACACATGGTGCAAGTGCAAGTCAGGATGAAGTGCCGATATGAAAGGCACCAAAAAATGCTGAAAAAGTGTCCACCATTTCAAAGCGACCACAGATTAAGGTACCAAACACAAATTAGACACGTTGTGGAGATCTTATCCTATCTAAGAGCATCTCCACCGGGGGTGCCTAAATTGTGTCTGGCACCACCCGTTTGGAGGCCCAATTGCAAGGTGTCGGAAACTTGTCCGGCGCTTTTTATTTTTCGGCCCACACCGGCACCCCCTAAACGGCCGGACATCAAACATAGTTCGAACGAATCAAATTTGGAAACGACTCAAATTTCATTCAAACTTAGTTATATATTACAAGATTTGAACGAAATTTAAACTAAAACCTACCCTAAATCTAGCCGGACAGATTGTCCCAGTCGACGCCGTCGCTCTCCTCCTCGTCGGTGTCGAGGAGGATGATGTTTGGTGACGACGAGCCGGCGCGGGAGGTAGAGGCGCCGTTGTGCTGCGCATAAGAGGCGCCAGACAAGGTGGAGGCCGAGGCCGCCATTGCCGCCGACCTCTCGAGAGCCTGCATTAGCCCGGGGGTGTCCCTCTCGAGCTCAACGGCCGACGACGTCAAGGCCCAGGAAAGCCCGGGGCAGTCGCCATCGTGGACGTCGTCCTGCAGCTCCGGTGGCACCTCGAAGCCCGGCGGAATCACCACGGGCTTGACGTCCTCCGGCTCCTCCTTGACACGCCGTCGCCACGAGCGCAGAGGGACAGCCAGCCGCGCCGAGGCCGCTTCGGTGGCGGCGAGGGTGCTCACCGTGGGGGAACCGGCACCAGCCTCAACGGGATTTGGCTCCCCGTTGCGGCGTGGCGGCGGGCGGCCTCGATGGCGCTGGCCACGGTGTGCCCGGTGGCACCCCACCACTTCTCGCGCCCGGCCGCGTTCCACTTCGCCGGCTTCCCCCAGCGCGTGCGGTCGTAATCCGCCACCTCCTCGTCGCGTTCCCGGTGGAGGCGGGCGAGCCAGGCGCCCACGTTGTCGGCGGCGTTCTCCGGCTGGTTCCGCTCCGCCTCCGTCATCCTATCCCGCCGCTCGAGGATGGCGAGGCGGAGGCCTTCATCGCTGGCGGGGAGCGGCGACACGGCGAGGCCCCCGATAGAAATGACCCACTCCTTGGGGAGGCGGCAGTCCGGCGGGCAGAGGAGCCCGTACTGGTGGAAGATCTTCGCCTCCGGGACGTGCAGGGTGGCGCCCCGAGCGGGGATGCGGTGTGGATCGTTGTTGTTCATGGTGGAGATCGCGAGCGGGCGGCGATGGAAGATGAGAGGGAAGGAGATCGCGAGCCGGCGGAGATGGGGTGTGGATCGCCATCGCCACCCCTCGGCCTCTATTTATTCACGGGCAGAGGGCGAGCGGGGCGGCGAGGCGTCCGAGAGGGAAGGCGTGACCGCCGCGTGGCCTGGCGGGTGGGCTGGCGCCGCGTTAATGCGCCGCGTAGCCGCCCAGTCCCGTCGCCTGCATGCTGCACCGGCGTGGCGTGGGAAAGCGGTGACATTTACGTCCGCATGCGTACCGGTTTCCTATCACGACGCCATTAATCCAGAGAAACCTCTTCGTGTGGCTGACGGGCGGGTCATATCTGTCGGAGTCTCAGGCCGGACAGTGTCCGGCACCGCGATGGCAGACCCCAACTTTGGAGCCCATATTGACGGTGCCAGACAGTTTTTAGTCTGGATAAAAGCTTTACGACTCCTCGATGTGGCCTGTTTTTCTGTTCGGGACCCTAATAAAGTTTTAGTGGCCTATTGCGACACTCGGTGAGATGATCTAAAAGAGTCAGAAAATTGTCAAATCGCGGCACAGGTGGAGATGCTCTAAAAGAGGCAGAAAATTGCCAAATCGCAGCACAGGGCGGTATGAATCGAGCTGCCATGTTTCATTGCTCGCTTCCCTGCGCTTTTTTTTTTTGTCACCAGCGTGGCAGCGCATGGTCGCTGTCGATGCTGACTGGGCTCTCTCTCTCTCTCTCTGAGCGCACCAGTGCCCCGCACGGCACACCGAGAGCGACGGCACAAGGGCCCATGCGACATCGTACGACCACTGATGACCGTACCCAGGATACCCTCCCCAGAACTTGATCGCTGACATTCATGGCGCGCCACGAAATTTCATCAGCTGATGACCGAAGAAGATCAAACTGAAGCCGATGCCGGAGCAACCACAGAAGGAGAAGGGAGCTGCAATAATTCTTTCAGCTTTGCAGCGGCTAGCGGCCCCTGCGAGGGATCATCGAAGCCTTCACTTTAAAAAGACAATCGCCGATGCGAGCATCAAACGCAGCAGCAGCAGCAGCAGCGAGCGTTTCTTCCTCTCGCTCGCTCTTTTTCCTCCATTGATGATTGATGATCTCTCTTTATGACAGTATTTGCCTCTGTGGTGTAGTACTAGCAGCTCCCCTTGTGTACCTTGGACTGAAGCAGCAGCAGCAGCAGCGCGCCAGTGGGAGTGAAGCGGGTGCAAAAGCAGGCAGGTGCATGGTGGCCGTAATAAATCCCCGTGTCAGGCACCTGCTCCTCCGTGTCTGTCCTCGACCTTATCTTTTTTTTTTTGAATAGAAAAGGACTTTATTAATTAAAAGGCAAGATACATTGCACACTACAAACAGGCCCTAGAACAACTAGGAAATACAAAGCAAGTCCCTGGACTTTTACATAGAGGACCTCAAGCAGAGAGGTGGAAACGCAATCAAGTCCATGCCGCCAGCCGGGTTGCACCTCGCCGTCGCCGGGGACGAGGCCACTTGGGACGAGGAGGCTGCTACAGCACGAAGCCATAGCCCCCAGCCAGAAGCAGCAGTGCCTCCAATAAGGCATGTCGCCAGGAGGAAGAACGCGGCGCAACATCGTCGCCGCCCATGGTCGCCCTTCGACCAGAAAAGTCACCAGAGCGTCGAAGACCGCCCATCGATCGCGTCTCCGCGAGCGGCGTAGCTTCGCCAGCAACTCCAGTGAGGATGAGCTCCGAACCGATCTGCAAATCCCCCTCCTCCAACTCCCATCCCGTCGGTCGCCGTCACCGGGATGACCACACCATGGGAGGAGAGAAGCACAAGAGATCCTGCAGACCAGGGACAAAGACCCTGCGAACCGCCACCTCGCCGCAGATGAGGAGGACCAACAGCACCTCTTCCTCCCCTCGCCGCCGCGGCCGGCCAGAGGAAGAAGAACCGCAGGCTCCACACCTACTGCAGGGAGGCCACACGAGCGCTTATTGAAGAAGGCCGTCGTGGCGCCGCCGCCAGCACCCATTCTCCGCCATGGAGACTTGAGCGGGGCCAGAACCACGAGGAGCTCGGCGCTGCGCCCAGACGCCGGAGCTGCAGGTCTTCGGGGGGAGAAAGACGGCATCAAGCCAGACACCACGAAGGATAGAAGCAACAAGCAACAACAGACCCTAAAACTACTCCTGTACAAGGCGGGCCGGCACCCTAGATCATCTCTGCACCCTCCAGCGAGGTCGCCGGCGGCGAGAGCGGCCGGATCTAGCCTGGGACGGTGGACTCTCAAGAGGAAAGAGGATAAGGATGGAGGCAGAGAGACGTGTCTTTTATGGGGGGCTGTCCTCGACCTTATCACCATCAAGCTTCGCTTTCAAAGGGTTTACCATCTACAGTGGCCTTGGTTTTGGGCTTTTTTGTTAGCCAATGGAAACCCAGCTGCTTTGGTGCCAAGAACACGTATGCAGTTTTGTTGGCACTAGCGGCGGCGGCTTGTGCTTGTGCATCAGCTATGAGATCATAGGAGGGAGGAAAAGGAGAAGCTACTAAAAAGGAGAGGATTAATTTGGTGGTAGTAGTATTAAAGCGCAGTAAACTTTGTACTAGTACTTGTTGTACTACGGAGAAGAGGTAATTTCTCGTGGAGTACACGTCCTCGGCGAGCATAGTGGGAGTGAAACTGCTCGGCTCATCACAAATAGCTTTCGATTTGCACGTAGTACCAATTCCCCTCGGATTCTTTTAGGTAGGACTGAGTACCAATGCAGTGCAATTGGAGAAAAATATCCAATGGATGCTTTTGCTCTGTCCAATGCCGCAATTGAAAACGGAGAAAGAATAAGGAAGGTCCTCCACCGAAAAAAAAAGGCTCATTTTGGAAGGAAGAAGGGTTTGCAAAGATATTGGTAGCACGCACCGGGACGAACTTGCTCCTTTTGGGTCAAATTTGTTGGTGGTGAGTGGTGAACTGGTGATGATGCTGTGGTTAGATTTTCTGTTTAAAGGCAAGCTTTATCAGTGTATAGAACTGCTCCAGCTCAACAGTACTAGCAAATCAATCAAGAAAGTACGCATGCGATTGCGTTTCCAATCGTTCAGGGAGCTCAGATGTGACCAAAGCCCACTAATGCGGTGCGGGGAGCAAGCTTAACGAGATCTTTACAGATACAATGGCATTTACGCAGATGCTTTTCCTTAACAGCGAAGGCAAGCGCTAGCTGGGCATTATCTTGCGCTTTATCCGCAGTTAACAAAACACAATCTAAAAATATCTCCTACTGTTAATGGGAATCGATCAATCGACGACAGTTCGTAGCAGTTTCATACGTACGAGCAAGAGGCTGATACTGAAACACAGGTCGATGCCAGAGAAAAAGGGGGAAATGGGGACGATCCTGCAAGAAGTTTCTTGCTGTTGTTGAACCAGGGGAGCAAAAATATTTTACATGAGAGGACGAAGGTGGGGGATTTTGGTTTGGATAGAACCAGCATGTTAATCCCCAACCTCCAGACCTCGGGAGTGCTCATCAGAAATCGAAAGAAAGAACAGCAAAAGAGTGTTCTTGAGCAAAACAACTACTACTACCGGTAGCCTTACTGACCTTGACCTCACCGTCTTCTTGGTGGTCTCCTTCCTTCCATCCTAATCTACAAGAACCAAGTCAGCAAGCTGGGGATGCGGAGCAGAGGTCAGCTCAGGTCCAGGGACCCCAGACCTTCTCGCCGATGAAGCGCACCAGCTTCCCCACCGTGCTCTTCTCGGCGGTGCCGCCGCTGTTGGCGCAGTCGCTGTCGTCGGTCAGCGCCTCCTCGCCGTCGTGGTCGAACACGCTGTCCGCGCCGTCGTCCTCGTCGCCCTCGTAGTCCCCGTCCTCCCCGACGTCGGACGCGCAGCAGACTTGTTGGAGGCCCACGCCCACGCCGAGGTCTGCCTGGACGGCGTCGCTCGCGGGAGCGTCGAGATCGTCGCGGCCGCCGGCGCGGCCACCACGGCGTCGGCGGCGGTGTCCTCCGCGGCGCGAGGCGGCTCCAGCTGAACCCGCCGGCCCGCCGCCGGAGCCCTCCTCGACGGCGTCGATGATGCGGTGGATGAGGTGGCGGTTGGGGGAGGCGTCCCAGCGCGCCCAGAAGCTCTTGTAGCAGCCGAAGCAGCCGCAGCCCATCTCCGGCTGGTGCGGCCCGTTGTGGCGCTTGCTGCTGCTGGTGCGCCGTCCCGCGCCACCACCTCCTCCCGATGCGCCGGCTCCCCCGCCGGTGCCGATGCCGGAGAGCAGGTAGGCGAGCACCTCCTGCTCCTCGGCCGTGAGCGCGGCCGCGAGAGTCAGCAAGGCGGCCGGCAGCAGCGCGAGCGCGGCGTCCGGCGCGGGCGGCGGCGCCGGGTGCACCCTCCGCCCCTTCCCCTGGTACAGCTTCTTCATCCCCAGACAACCGCCGCCGGCCTCAGTCCCTCACTTGTGCTACTACTACTGCCGGCAGGAGGAAGAAAAGGTTAGGTGGGTGGCTACCAACTGGTCGACGGAGGAAAAGGGCACGGGCGATGTGAAGCTCGGCTCCCTCGGTTCCGGCGGCAGGGGGTTGGTGGGGGTGGGTAGGTCTCGTCGTCGGCTGGGACGTTGCTGTTTGGATGGGTCTCTACTCTCTAGGGTCCTTGGTTTCTTGGGGGCTCAAGCTCAGGGGAGGAGGAGGAAGAGAACACAGAACAGGGGTTGGGATGGGATGGGTCTGGTGGGTGGGAACTGGGGACTCGGAGGTCGGAGCCTATTATTGCCAGGGAGATTTGTTTTTTTTTTGAGATGTTATTTTGCAGCAGAGAGGGAGATTGGTGGTGAAGGAACGGAGAGGGGGGAATGAATCGTATCGGTATCTCACTGTCGTCACCCCGTTTCCCAGTCTGGTTCTTTGGCTCGTGTGTGTGTGGCTGTGGTGTGTTTGGTCGGGTCGCCACGGCAACGAACGAACGGGAAGTCCTTCTTCTGACCGCGTAAACGTGAGACGGCAATGGTCGGTCTCCGGCGCGGCACGCCTCGCACGGATGGTCGTGGCTGCACCTGGTACGTTCAGACATTACTTGTGTAGCAGTCAAGGTCTCCACCTACCACTTGCTACCACTAGTAGTACTACGTGCTAGCTCGACCTAGTGCCGTCGTGCCCAGTGCAAGTTTCGACACTCGTACGCTCGAGCCGGTCACATGAGTTCCACGGAAATCTCCCAGCTTTCGTCCACCTATATTAATACAGGAACCAACCGATATAAACTGAGATCAACAAACATGACAAGTTAAGCCTAAAAAAAATAAGAAGAGAAAAATAAAATAAAAGAACACCGACAACGGCGGATCGACGAAAACGGAGATGACTCGCCACTGTTGCGCCCTCCGGAGAAATCCACCACGCTCAGCACCTCCAAGAAGGTGATCGACGATGACGCTGCTGGCTGCTACTGCCCGACCGGTCCCAGGGGTTACCCCTTGTGCGCGTTCCAGGGTTTCCCCCGGTACGCTACGGGGGTGGGGAAAGGGTACATCCGACGCCCTTCAGGAAGGGAGGCCACACCCGTAGGCGTAGCCGCGTCGGTGTCGAGACGACATGGATTTCTTCCTACCCCCAAAAAAACCACTTCCCCGGACGTTCCGTAGCACTCCACCAAGATTGCCACCCTCCAGCACACGCCACCACGGTTTTGTAATCACCGCCGCCATCTCACCGCGATCTACGTTGCGAGGCCGGAAGACCGAGACGAAGGGATTCCGGCGAGGAGTGGTAGGACAGTAGCACGCGGGAGGGAACGACCTCCACCGCCGTTGGCAATAGCCGACCGGATGTAGCATCAGGGACACACCAGGCCCTCACTGGCCCGGCCGAGCCTAAGTCCACGCTGCCGCACTGCAGCAGGAACGCCACCGTCACCACCACCCCTGCTCCAGCCCCTTCACCTCCGTCGACTGGGAAAGCCGCCACCACGTCTGAGGCGGCCCGCCCAGGTCCAGATGGGGCCCAAAGGGCCCAGATCTGGGCCGGGAGGGCGCCGCCGGCCGCACTCCGACGACCAGCCGCGCTCGGACTACCACGGCCCCCTGCCACCAAGAGGTCGCCCCGCCGCCACGAAGACCACCCGACCCTCGCCGGACCACCTGCGGGCTGAAGGAGCACCGCCACATGCCGCCAAGCGCCGCGACGCTGGGCCATGCGAGCGGGGGAAGGCTGGCCGCCGGCACCGGCACCGCACGGGACGCGCCCCTCGGCCCGCCCCAGCGGCGGCGGAGGGGGACGAAGGGGGAGGCTCGAGGAGACGCGAGGCTAGGGTTTCCCCTGCTCGCCCACGCAGGGGCGAGACAGGGGAGGAGAGGGGATGGGAGGGGAGCGGGGGGAGGGCGGAGGCGGCGGGCCGGAGAGGCGAGGCGGCGGCGGCGATGGGGAAACCCTAGCTAGCTACGGGGGCGCTGGGGAAGGAGAGAAGTCCGCGGTGTGTCGCTAGTAGCTTCCACGGAAATCTCCACAAGGACGACACCAGAGATTTCATCCAGAGGCAATTGCACCGGTGGTACAACATTAACTTTGTCCACCAGGTGCATATTCATACAACTTCTTGCATAGTGAACTTGTCAGACATCATCTGCACATAACCAACAAAACAAACAATAATTCAACTAGTAAATCATGTGCAAAATCATACTACAAAAACGGAAATTCAGTTAACCATGCAAACCCAGTGTTAAAATTCAGTTAAACATGTGAATTCAGTGTCGTGTATAGCAGTTAATTCAGTGCTATGAATTCAGTGTGATGTGGATAGCCATGTGAATTCGATGCCGTGAATGCAGTTAACAAGTGCAAACTCAGTGTTAAAATTCAGTTAAAGACACCGAGACGGGACAACCTCAAAAAACAGATTTTGTGCCCATAAATTGAGGGGAAACGATTCCTACACATCAACACTGCGTACATAACTTCGTTTGACCTCAAAAAATAGATGGGAAACCGGAGATTTCACCCTAACCGCGCCCACGCCATGAGCGGACCAGCGACCACCTAAACAGCTCATATCCGAGACGGAACTCACCGTAGTGCGGAGGCTCTTCGCCCTAGTACCGATTGTGCGGATCTTCAGCTATCGTCGCCTAGGTCAAGCTAAAGCTCCGTTCTCCTCGCCACTTTGAGCGCTCCATGGTGGCGAAAGTGGCAACTACCGAGTGATTGCTGCGTGGACGGGTACCAAATAGAAAAAACAAAACAAAACGGGTTGCTTTTCTAAAATTGCAACAGCCTGTCAAGAGGAGCATCAACCGAATAAGGCTCCGTTCGGTTCCATGGGTTTACTTCCCCAGGAGGCTTTAACCCAAGCGGGATCATAGTGGATCCCTCCCTGTCACTCCTTTCCCCGTGTGGGTTTCATTCCGTAATCCCTGTCATCCACTTTCGTTCGGTTACAGCAGTGGATTGAAGTGGAGTTTCTATCCAGCACAAGAACTAAACAGCCGTAAGAAAGAAACACAAATATTTCTTCTCAGACAAGCAAAAGGCGAACAGATCAAAGATCATAGCATCACATAAATATATCCAAATTCACAATTTCATATGATATCATCAAGAAAAGGTACCCAGCTGGTCATCCAAAGACTACACAACCACAAGAATAGATCCTGATTCATACTTCAAACAAGATTTTTAAATTATGGTACCCAACAGATCATTCAAAGACCATTGGCACTCACAAACAATACATTCAAATTTGTACTTCATAGTAAGCCAAGTTCATAGATCGAGCATAAGGCATAATCTTGCAACTGAAGTTCACACAGATCATAAGTAGGCCTTCACCGGTGTCGTGTTGCTTGCTGCTAGTACCTATATAAAAATATGTAACTTGGTGAGTGATACATAATATGCAACATGGGATCTACATATCAAGATAAGTTTACTTCTGCATAAAATAAATTCATATATGGCATCTCCATGCAAAAAAAAACTATAAAGTGCGAGCTAAGATAAACATTGGATTCACCAACTAATTTAACTCTAGCTACTTGTCAGGCTACTTGTTCATGCAAGACCACAAGATTAACTGCAGTCCATCTTATGTCAGTACTAAGATCATAAACTGACCCTATAGCTAGACATGCTTATGAAAACATAAAACCAGGACAAGATATTCAAGAGAAGCAGCACTAGGTAGAGCAACAGAACTGACACAAGCATTACCAAGATAGAAGACATACCTTCAAACAACTACAGCTTGGCCACTGCCTTCCTTAGCCAAACCAGAGCTGCTTGTGGGTCATCTTCTTTTGAGCTCAAGAATATTTCTTTGTAATCTGGATCCTTTAATACATCAAATGATGCATCCTTCTCCTTGGTTGACAATGCCATTATCATCATTTTAGAGATGCATCTCTTGATCGAATAGTCACCAGCTTGAGCCACCTTCTTTTCATCACTTGCCAACTGAGAAGATTCCATCTCAAATTGCTTTTCTCTCATAACAATGTACCTCTCCATACTTCCTGCAATGTCGCTGGAACTCTGCTTCTTTGGCTTCTTAGTCTCTTTCTCTTCCTTGTTTCTTGTAGTAGCAGCTCTCTTATCCATCCTTTGTTCAGTCCTTGCCACAGTTTCATCGTCTTCAATTGTTATGCATCTTCCTGTACATCCCCTTGTACATTGTAAGCCCAAGTCTCTTCAAAGTCTGGAAATGTATCCTCTGTGTGACTGAGCTCATCTCTATTATCAACTTGTGTATGAACAGGATGTTGATGTTGCGGTGGCTGGGTAGAATTGATATTGTAGGTTCCTTCAGCTATATGCCCATCATACAACTGTCCCAGTGCATCAAACAGGGGGAAGGACTTGGTTTTGAACTTGTTAATTTTTGGGTTTGAAATGACCAGGTTGTCCCAAATATGATCTTCTGCTTCAAAGGAGATAAAAAAATATCTAAGAGATGCAACAAGTATAACCATTACCTTGATTGTTAGCCTTTTTTGTTGAGCGAACTTTCGGAGACTTTTTTTTGGCTTTGAGCAGCCTTGTTCATGATCATGCTGAACCTGGGGGAACCTTTTGAAACCATTGGGGAAGCCCTTCCAACCATGCTTGCTGTTGGAAACATTCATAACATAAACATTAAGCAAATACATAATTTTCATATCATAAAATTACACAATTTGCAGAACATGATTCATAATAGAAACATTACGCAAATTCATAATATTCATTACATATGATCCGTAATATAACACTAATTTCTACGCCTTTGGTAGTCACTCCACATTTGTTGTGCTATTGTATCTCTGAGATGGTTTCCCTGAGTGTCACTCTGCTCATTTCCCTCGTCGCCATCAGGTAGATCAATAAAATTTGCTGGAAGGATATTATCTTGCTGCTCATCCAACCATTGCTCATCTCCATTCAGAGCTTTAATGATGTTGTGTAATAGGGCAGCAGCCATGGGTATCTTCACTTGGTTCTCCATTTGATGGAATGTTGCAACCTTGAGGATCGGAAACCGCTTCTTTAGAACCCCAAATGCCCTTTCTATAGCATTTCTAAGTATTGCATGTCGGTGGTTAAATAGTTCTTTGTAATTCTACGGACTACGGTGACCTGCACCAAACTCCTTTAGATGGTATCTTACTCCACGATATGGTGCAAGGAAAGAAGAGGTGTTCGCATAGCCACCGTCCACTAGATAGAATTTCCCAGGAGGTACATGGAAACCACTATTCAATGTTGATCTAAGGACCCTGGCATCAGTGGCTGATCCCTCCCATCCAGCAGATACAAAAGTGAAATTCAGATCAAAATCACAAGCCATCATTACGTTCTGACTAAGTGTTCCTTTCTATTTCTAAATGGAGCCGCTGCTTGAGGAGATACGGAAACTGGTACGTGTGTGCCATCTATTGCACCGATGCAATTCTGCACAAAAAAGAAACCTAGATGTGATTTTATAGTCGGAATTTGTAACAGAAAGTATTGATCAAGACACCAGTTTTAAGATAAGCACCTTGAAGTAGGGATAAAATCTAGAATCACTTTGAATTTTATAATGTACTGCATTAGGATTTGGAAGCCTCAAAAATCTGTTGCCGAGGATAGGCACAACTTCGTTGAAAAAATGCTTCATATGACAATGGTAGCTGTCATTGCTGTGTCCAAATTGTCCTTGCAGATCCTCAAAAGATGCATTATGGCTAAGCATGTACAAGAAAAAAGCTAGCTTCTTCTCAACCTTAATTCTAGTGTCACGGACCAACCGTTCCCTTCTAAGGTAAAATTGATTTGAAGATTTGAAGATTCTAGGTTCCATTCGAAATGCTACCCTACAATTCTTCACATGCCCTTCAAGTAGCTCCCGAACCTTTTCCTCTCCAGTTAAAATTTATGTATGACGTTTCACCTTTTCTCTTCCTCCACTAGAACCCATCAGATATAGTGCAGGCAAAATGAACAACATCATATCATCGTCCTCATCATCCCTTCTCTTTCTAATGCGGTCCTTTGTCGTCATAGACATTGCCAAACTAAAAATAATATTTTGTTCAGTATGCAAGTTAAAACAAACGCCTAATATATGGAATCAGACAATAGGAATGTATTCAAAGGAAAATATAACAGCCATATACTAGTATTTAAAGCACTATATTTGTTTCAGATTGAGGAGCTTGAGCTCAAGTAATGAAGCACGAAAACTAAGGTGAGTATGTATTTTGCTTTGTGTCAGTATATATCTTTTCTTTTGAAGGGTAACTCAGGTGTACATATGCAAACAGAAACACGACTCATACTCCTCTTCTATCCAAATCCAATTTGCAAACAGAAATAAGACTCATACTTATTAGTAAGCAATCAATAGTTGATGACCATAACAGAAATATAAACTGTAAAAATCTGCCACTATTAGTACACCACCAGCAGCAAATCGACACTGCAGCCCCAGCCTCTGTCCGAGCTGCTCCATCGGAGCTCCTCTCATTTGAACATCAACCTATCTATTTTATATGGACATGAGGCATCTATGCATGCTAATTTTCGACCAAATTGGAGAGAAAAAAATAACAGAATAAGACATGGATGTATGTGATGTACATAAATCAACCTATATACAACATGATGGCAGACCAAGATCGATCCACCCCTTTTGCAAAAAAAAAAAAGAGACTAGCTGGACTAACACAGATCAGAAAGAGACCAAAATCAACTAGCTTACTAACACAGATCTTGATCTACCTCAAGCACATGGCTACCAGACCAAAATCGAACTTGCTACTGACTGCTAATCTCCTCATATAACATGAACCCTAGACCTAGACATCGTGTCACGGGAGGGGCAGAAGAAGGACAACCAGACGCTCACATCAGATAAGAAACTGCACCTAGATGCCAACGTCGCTGCCGCAAGTCACCGCCAACAGCAGGTCCGAATCCAAGAACTTCACAGTTTGCCGGAGGAGAGGATGGGAGGTGGGAGGAAGAGGAGCTTTACCGGCGAGAGGATTCCGTCGTGGGGGAGGGACGGCGCTGGAGATGCGGAAGCGCGCGGCGGCGACTGGCGACCTGGCGTCGAGATCGCTCCAGGTCGCGCCGCCGCTGCGTCGTGAGACGAGTAGCTGGGGATTTCTTCCACGAGTCGGGAGACGATGTTTCGATGCGCCGTGGAATGGAGGGGATCGAGAGGGTTTGGGCCGGGGTGAGTTCCGCGTCGGGTGTAACCGAACGCGTGGTTATGGATGGGCCGGGAACGAACCCAGGCTGGATTGATCCACGCGGTTTGACAGGGATTCGGCCTCAATCCTCGCCGGGTTGGGCCTAACCGAACGAGGCCTAAGTGAGAAGCAAGGGGGCGGGGGGTCACAAAATTGCCAGCGCCACCCCCGTGGCTTTTTCCAGCGTGGACGGGGACATGTGTCGGCCCCTAATTGGCTTTGTATGAATTTGCACGTCCAATCAATTTTTTTTGTACCACCGCACCACACTTTGCACAAGAAGTTGTATAAATATGCACATGTGGACAAGTTCTTCTACTATCGGTGCAATTGCCTCAATCATGGAATTCAATCATCGACGGCCGCTCGAGTCAATCGTATGGGTTCCTGAACTGCTTGAGGAGGTCGGGGATGTCGTAGGCGAGCATGTCGTCCACGCCCTGCACCATCTTCAGCCGCAGCCGCTCGAACTGGTCGAAGCTGTACGCGCTCAGCGTCTGCCGGTACTCCTCCACGCTCGGGAAGTCCCCCGCCGGCAGCCGCATCTCCTTCTGGACCTGCCATGCCACCAGCACCACCAATATTTCAGATTCAGAAACCAAGCAGTTACTTCTGAATCTCAGGTGGTTTTGGTAACCTTGGCGAACTGCTCGTCCAGGGTGTCCAGCAGCTTCTGCTGCGCCTTGGCCTTCCCCATCAGCGCCGGCATCTCCTTCTTCAGGTGGCTGATGATGTGCGCGTGCACCTTCGCCGACCGAGCACGCTTCACAAACTCGTTGATCTGCCATGAAAAATCGTTGCAAAGTTTCTCGGTTTTAAGTTAACTGAGTGCCGGGGCTTCTTAATACATTCATACTGATCGCTCGGCTTTGCTTACCCGGCGGTCGCACGCCTTCTTGGGAATGTCGTTCAGGTCCGACAGCAGGTCCTCCTGCTCTCGCTCGAACAGCTCCATCCCCAGCGGCCCCGCCGCCGTCTCCCGGATCGGCTTGTCGTTGAACGATCTGCACACACATAAACAAAAGATAGTTTAGTTTAATCAATCATTGACGATGGTGCATTGTTAAATACTGTTACATCAGAGGATCAGATCGATGGGTGAGTTGACTGTGTACCCTATGTACACACGCATGACTTCTGGCGTGTTCAGGCATTTGCCCAGCGACCATAGCAGCGCTCCATAGACTCTCATCAGCTGTTTCCCCAGTAGAAAAGTCATCAATTCATTTGAATCGGCATAGATATAATATTGGATATGCACAAAGTTGATTCCACTTAGATATCAGCTGCTTCCAGCGGTCTTAATTCCATGCTCTATTATCTGACACTTGGTTATGAAGTCTTCAAATCTATAAATGTATACATGATTTCTCATTTGCTTTCACTTTAAAAGATATCTGTTGCTTTCAGTCAGCTTAGGTATTCTATCTGCTGCCACTTGGGATATGAAAACTTCAAATAAGATACTCCGATGTTTTCAGGAATAAGATATTGAGGAAGGCATGGAAACAAGCAGGCACATTCACCTGCTGCGCGTCAACTTGGTCTGCTTTGTTGAGGACTATCCGTATTTTGTCATCGTGTCCACGTAGCGACCCAATTACACGCTTGAACTCGTCGCTGATGTCGAGCTTGTGGGGATCAAATAGGAGAAGGATCAGGTCACACTTGGCCGCAAACCATGATGTGACTCCGGTGAAATCGTAGCTGCGCTGCGTCCTCTGCTTCTCCCCTGATAAGACTCCAGGAGTGTCCACGAAGGTAATATGATCCAGCAACTTGGCAAAGAAAAAATAAAGCTTAATATTAGTTATTGTCTCCAAACTACAAGAAAATAGTGAAATAGTAACTACTCGGCGCAACAGAGGATATACTGGATGAGGCATCTGAGAACACTCGAACTTCGATAAAAATGCCGTTCCAAACGATGACAGGCCACTGTATGGCATGTCAGCCTGCACAGCAATTGTATTCCCAGGAATGCATCTTTCATCTGGTCCAGACTGCATTAGTGCAAAAATGTATCATCAAAATGGGAGTGGGAGATAGAGTTAGGCAGAGAGTGACATCGACATCTCTGTGGAGAACTTACAGTAATAACAACAAATCTGTCGGTTGTAGGCTCTGGTCCAATATGGGCACCTAAAGAAGTAATATCAAAGATACTATTAAACGGTAGACAACAAAACATGAGATGCCAAAAAAAAGGTGCAACTGATTCTCAAGTCTAAATACAGAAAGGAAGAAAGGGAAGGAACAACAACCCATCTTGCTTACCTGGATAACTTGTCTTCAGTAAATGCTTTATGAATGTGGTTTTTCCGGTGGAGTATTGACCCAATAGCATGACCATTGGCTTCGCATCAAAATCGCTGCTAGTCTATAAACAGATAACTTCAAAAACATTACATATGATTAATTAAAAGACAGGGCCCCTCCAGGTTGCTCCAAAAAATGACTATAAGCCAAGCATGTAAATTCGGAAGAACATGAAGAACATCGTAAGTTTCACAATTAAGCTGTAGAAATGAAGAATGCAAGGATTGTTTCTAATTAATATTTTTACATAGCACGAGCTAAGATACGTAATTAGCTCAAAGGAGCCCTCCTTTGACAAACGCAGGCAGCGAACAAGAATTGTGTATTTACTTTCTTGTATAATTTTTGGTAGTCTTTTGCTTATTTACCAAAATTGTTATGTATGTCCCAATTATAGGAGCTTCTTTATGTTGAACAAATGCTCGCTTCGCTATAAGTTCTAAAGGAAAAGGCAAAGAAACGCATGAAACCAAATGTAACTAGGGAGAAAGAAAACAAAAGGGCGAAGGATAGTATGGTAAGACTCACCAACAAAGGTGAAACAAAGTCATTATATTGATAAGTCTTTTCTAAAGGCCTCAGTTTCTCAATGTATGATTTCTTTAGTCCATCGATGATCGAGGTAACTGATTTCAAAGCAATCTGCAAAATGAAAAATATTTTATAATGCAATTGTTCAAGCAAAAATAGTTTTTGAGACCATCTGCAGTTCTGAACACAACTAGCCAATGTACCTTCTTTCCCGACTTCGAGTTAAACCAGTTAGCTGATATAGGTGATTCGATTGGATGGTATGCTGCATGATCAACAAGAAAAACAATCAAAATTAGCCTCTAGACTAGGTGCAACAATGAACAGCTGGAGACTACAATTAGGTAGTGTAACAACCCGTACCAACAATATCGGAGCTGCTCTTATTTGCAGAACTCTTTTTCTTCTAGGGTTGAAAACAGAAAGTAAGTTGGGGTGAAATAATTAAGGCCATATTGCAGCAGTATTAACTGATGCAAACGAAAGTTAAAGATTATTGTACACATACTAGTTTTTTATCCAGACCTTCCATTGTCGGAGGCTGCAAACAACCCAAATCTGAAGTAACAGGAAACAGTAAATTAGAAATAGTTTGTTCTAAGTTCTAACACATCCATGAAAATTAACCGGAAAATGTGTGTCAAATATACCTGCATGTGCAAGGGTGTCTTGACTGATCTCCTGCCCTGCCTGTGCCAGAGAAACCAGCTGCACATTCCCATCCGTTCAAAGTTATAACCTTTGATAAGCTGCAAGAATATATTCACATGTGCAGAAGCAGAAATGAAGTAGAACCATTATCGTGGACAAACCTGCATAGCGGTCATAAACTCGAAGAATCCAAGATAACCCTGACGTTTAGAATCAGCAATCGCCCAAACCTGAATAGGTGTTGGTCACGGAGGTACAGATTTTGTATTGGCGAAGATGAAAATTCAGTCAAAGAAAAATATATGCATCTTCCAGGAAAAAATAGCAGAGGAACATTAGAGGTTCTTTTGTTCATTCAGACAATAGAGGATGTGTAACATGAATGTATACAGGAGAGGTGAGTGTACTGTATAAAGTGTAACGCCTTATGTGTTCGTGTAGCAACCCACGTTTTCAGTAAATCAAATCGAATGAGCGAACAATGATATCTAGGGTGCAGAAATGTGGATGATTCAGTGGCTGGCATTGTGCATCGAGGAGCGCACCTGCTTGAGCTCGTCCCTGGAGAGCTTGGACATGGCGAAGAACTTGAGCGCGTCTCTCCCCGTCAAGCGCCCGTCCCCGTCTTCCATGACCATCCGAGGGAACTCACTCAGCAACATTTACCGAAAGATCGACGGAGAAACCTAATCAGCGGGAATGGTGGAACGTACGTACCGTCGTCGGCTAGGTAGAACCAGCGGAGGTAGACGCTGCGCTGCTCCTTGGGGCCCCATTTCGTGGGCGACGAGTCCGCCGACGACGCCATCCCTCCCCTTCTCCCCGGCGGCCCGTTTCTCTCCGGTCAGGAGAGGGGGAGAGGACGATGAACGCCTGGAGACGAGAATGCCGCGCGCGCGCGCAGGGTGGCGCGGATTAAAGGCTGCGATCGCGCGCCGCGGTAAATGCGGCGGCGTTGCTCGGCGACTTGACTCGGCATCGTTCGTCGGCCTTGTTGGGCTCCTCGATTGGATCGGTCGAGAGGGCCGGTGATGAATCCGCCCCGTGTTTTCAGCTACGCCAGCCCATCGCAGCAGGCCCAATACCCTTAAAAACATACTATATATTCTAAGATTTCACTAAAGAAATATTCTAAGATACCCTTAAAAAAATCTAAGAACATCTAGTAACTCGCGTAAAATAAATATAAGCAATTTTCATATAGCAGCAGCTCCTGAAGGGTCGTCTAAATTTGCATGTCATCTAAATTCCCCTTGAAGCCGTCCACATTTGGACAACGCCCCGACATCATCCAAGCGAGATGTCACTCTTCCTAGCCTCGAACTGTCTGCGAGGTCACCGTCGCACCCCTAGTGCCGGATCCGCCAGTCGTTGCAACCCTTGGCCAGATCCAGACGTACGGTTTACGTCAACCTCCCGTGGTTAGACGTAGGGCTACTCATTTCATCTGCATTAAAACAAGATAATTCAAATAATATCTTTGATTATTTCTTAAAATCTACAACTAATCACTAATAATTGCAAATATTGCACAATCTTCTTGGGTATTTATTTGTATGCGGGAATGAACACAATTATGATGAAATCTGGATAAATATGGGAAGAGGATGAAGAAGGAACCATGAGAAAGGGGGAGTTGACATCAACGGGAGGTTTAACGACATGTGCGACGAGCATGAACGCTCATGCCCGCGGTCGTAATGTGCGCCGACGCCTCCATGACATCGTCCAAAACAACTTTTGTTGAAGAGACAATGCTTGATTCTAAACCATTCGTCCATGAAACCCTATTCCACCTTCTTGCGGTGTATAATAATGAGAAGTGATGCAGCGCCAATGGAGCGCACAGAGGAAAGGAAAGAAACTTTGGTGCTAAAATAAGGCTTTTCTTGAGACTTATTTTTTTGTCTTTTTACACAGGCCACACAAAATGTCGGTTCTCCGCGAACTGACTTTGTGTACATATAAAATGTGAAGATGTATCCGTTAAAATTTATTTTCCTAATTTTTCTACATCCCAATTATTTTTTAATCGGGCGCATATGCACCCCGGAGCGAAATTGAATTTTACCAAGATATAGCCTTAACAGAAAGAATTTCAATAAAAATAAAGGATATAGTTCAAAAATACCATAACTATATGTATAACCACATACAAAATAGCTATTCAATTTTCTAGAACCGTAATATCAACAACCCAGGCGACA
Organism: Puccinellia tenuiflora; assembly: GCA_012064385.1. NCBI lineage: Eukaryota > Viridiplantae > Streptophyta > Magnoliopsida > Poales > Poaceae > Puccinellia > Puccinellia tenuiflora. Next base: position 102,625 of record QRDG01000974.1, on the reverse strand, counting down.
ATTGTTATTCGGAATTATCAACATTAGTGATTTCATCTTCCGATTTAGAAGAGGAACTAGCAGAGTACATTTCATCACCATGATAAGCAAGAAGCAACTTCATCTTCTTCTTTCGAAGGTGGAAAATTCAGGCCTTTGGGTCAATAAGCTGGAAAAAAATAGCACGCTAACACTATGACGTTTTAGCACAACAAAACGTGTTATTTCACAAAATAGCAACATAGCGAGCAAAAATAATAAAATTTACTGCGGACTCTCGAGTTATGCTATATCGTGCTATTAGCGTCGAAATAGCCGAAAAGTCATTTGGGGCCTCAGTTCCGTTGATCCCTTTAATTTCAACAATTTAAAAACCATATTTATAGTGTTTAGAAAAATATGAAATAAAATTATGGGTGTTGTTAATGATCTATCATATAAGCATGCAAATCACATTGCCAAATTCTTTATATTACAGGCGGCTACAGAGAAATGACAAAATCTTGTATATTTCTTAGATTTAAAAATGGGTATACTCGTATCCACACATTTGTCATTTTTGTGTAGTTTAAAATATAAAGTATGTCAAATTAATATTTTGCACGTTTGTGGATACATTATTAACAACATGAGAGATCTTTCTAACATTTTTTTAATTTATAAATATGATCCTTGAATTTTTTTAAATAAAGCAATCACTGGAGCTCCGGAGCCGTTTTTTTTCGAGAACCCACAGGGGATCTGCGCGTTTCTATATTAACCTTCAGGAAGAAAGCAGCAAGAAATCTCAATTCCTTAGTAGCGCTCCATTTTTTCCCGTGCTTAGTAGTACTGCTATTATATTAGTTATTATTATACACTTATACCACAGTGCAAGTGCAACTCGATAGTTTTCAAATACCACAAGAGCAAAACCTGGCGAAAGAAAGATACATATATAACGGTCGATGTCAAGATTGGCACATAGCAAGAGAGCATGTCTACGATGCAACTCGGTAGAACAACAGAACTAGTCCTTTTTGGGAGAGATGGTGAGAACCAAGCCAAAGTGATGGCTGGGCAGAACCGGCACCACGCCTCCCTTGTCATCAGCGTACATAAGAGCAACTCTAGCCATCCCCCGATAGCCCCCCCCCCCCCCCCCCCCCCCCACGGAGCACCTCCCAGTCCCCCCCCCCCCCCCCCCCCCGGGTCTCGTTTTTCGCCGGATTTGGCCCAAAATTTATCCGGCGTATCCAGGCCGAACCCAGCCACTGATTCCCGCCCGTTTTTTTTTCCGGCTCCCTCCATTTCTCCCTCTCCATATCCCGTAGCTCCCGCCATTTCCCGCCGCGCGTGCCAGAAAATGGCGCCGAAGAAATTCAACAACCCACGAGCCATCGGCGAAGAACCACCGGCGGCGAAGAGGACGGGGGCGACCGCCGGGAGGGGGAGGGGAGGGGGAGGGGGCGGCCGGAGGGCGTGAGCAACCAAGAGTGGGCGGAGGAACTCGGTCGAAGGAAGACGATGACCGCCGACCGCAAGGCAAGGGGCGAGAGGAAGAGGGCCAAGGAGGCGGAGGAGGCGCTGGAGGCACGACGAGCGGCGGTCGCGGCGGCGGCCGAGCGGGGGAAACCGTGCTTTCCTGCGCCGTCGCCTGTGTTTGCGCCGCACGGCCTCTATTTGCCGCCCGGCGCTTGGGGAACACAAGGAAGCCAAACAAGCGTGGTGTCACTGTCACCGTCGGCCTTCTCGTCGTCGCCCTCCGCCTTCTCGCTGGCGTCGCCGGCCACACCCCACTGGAGGGCTCGCCCGACTACGGAGACGGCGACCCGCACGGCGGATTCAACCCCAACGTCGCCTTCCCGCGTGGTCCTTCCTCACTGAGCGCCGGAACGAGCCTCCCTTACGGGGGCTCGTCTGCCTGCGCAAGCTCGCCGGCCATGCCCTACCGCGGCCCTCTGTTCCCCCCTCCGGTGAATCCGGTCGAGGCCCACAACGTGTTCGGCCAAATGCCCGGTGACGACTCGCAGGAAGCCTGCATGGACGACATCATCGCGTCCGGTTCAGCGGCGACGGCGTCGTACCCGTGGGGAGAAGATGAGGCTGAAGATGATTTCGCCGGGGGAGAGTTCGCCGGGGATGAGTTCGGTGGGGAGGAGGACGAGTACGTCGGCTTCGAGGAGGAAGAAGAACAGCATGTCGCCGCGGTCAAGGGGAAGAAAAAGAAGAAGGCTGCCGCCGACAAAGCCGAACCTCGCATCAAGTGGACCTCCAAAGAAGACGAGTGCCTGGCCGAAGCCTGGAAGATGGTGAGCACTGACCCAATTACCGGCGCGAACCAGAATTCGGACAACTATTGGAAGAGGGTCAAGAGATCGTTCGACGAGCGCAAGCTTTGCGACCCCGAGTTCAAGACAATTTACATGGAGCGCGGCGAGAAAGTGATGGCGAACCACTAGGCGATCGTACAGACGGCCTGCAGCAAATGGCACGGGATCGTCGAGGAGGTCGAGCGTCGCCGACGTCGAGCGTCAGGTAACCCCGTTTCGGTTGCCCATGGACTGTGCGCCCGTCTTCGGCTGACATATTTTTCTTTTGCTGCGCCGGCAGATGATCCGGATGTTCGAGCTGTACCGGCAGGACAACAAAGGCGCCGAATTCAAGTTCCTCCATAGTGTTCACCAGGATCAAGAAGTACGAGAAGTGGTCCGAGGTTCACCTGAATCTCGGCAAGGGGAAAGAACCCTACAACCCCGATGCACCGGGAACGGCAGCCTCGGATGGACGCCCAGAAGGGAACAAGAAGGCGAAGGCGGCGAAGGCGATTGGACCGGCGACAGAAAGGCTGCACACGTCGATCGAGAAGTGTATCGCCGACGCCAAGACTCATGCCGTCCAGATGGAGGCGAAGTGCGAGGCGAGGTGGACACAGATGATGGAGAAACATGACGTGAAGATCGAGCTCCTCAAGACCAACGTCACGGCCAAGAAGAGGAACACGAATCTGGCGGTCCTCATGAGCGCCGACCCGGAGACGATGGACGACAAGGTCAAGGCGTGGTACATGAGCCAGCGCGACCTCATCCTGAACGAGATACCAGCGCCGACACCGACTCCGACCCCGACCCCGACGCCGAGTCCGCCAACGGAAGGCTCTGCCACGAAATCGACGCCGAGCTCCGTCGCCACGCCAAATTGTGCACCACCATCGGCCGTCCCCGTCGTGGTGCAAGTGGAGGACGACGAGCCGGCTGTTTGAGTTTGACGGCCGATTTGGTCGCTTTTGATCGCCGAATTGTGTTTTTTCTCGCCAAACTTTGCGGAAATTGATCGCCGAATTGTGGCTGGATCCGGACTTGTGTCGCCGATTTTGTAGCGGGAGCATGTTGATTAAAAAAATGTCTTGGGGGGCGAGTGGGAACCGTGGCCTCCCCAAGGCTTGGGGGGCGCCGGCGGAAGGGCCAAAAAGCCATCGCCGGCTACCCTGGGGGGCCAACAGCTGGAGTTGCTCTAACACCCGGAATAGCATCCACACCGATGATCTCGATACTGTCCAGAGTGAAGTCCCTCAGTTTGCAAAACAACATGTCCGGCCTCTTCCTCTCCGGCTTGCGCCCTAAACCCGCCAGCATTGGGTTCGCCACCGCGTCGTAGGTCCACCCGCCAGCATCGTCGTCACCATACACCTCCCACAGGGAACGACCCGTCAAGGTCGTCATCCCAGCTCATGTCGCCGGCGAGCACGACGTTGCAGTCGTCGTACTCTTTGGTGTATTTGAAGAACGTGCTGACTCCGTCGAGTCGATCCATACAGTGGGTGTCTGCCGGGGTCGGACCTGGGAGGCGGCAGGTCCCTACGCGCCTTTGTCCTTCGGCGGGTAACTGGCCCTGTACAGTCTCCGCCATGGAGACTTCTCTAAGATTACGAGGGCGAACCTTGTGTCCTTCGGCAGGTCCCTACATCGTGAACTAGATATTCACACCTGGCTCTGTGGCGGATATTCTGTCTTCCTTTTCTAGATCTACAGAAGGAGTACAGTCGAGTTCCTCGTATCGTATGGTACTTATATATAGTGCTGAAAGTTGCGACGCTTCAATTCAATCGATGATGAGAAAATGAACAGGCGAGTGATGCATGTAAAATGTATACATGAACTTTGCACTATAATACTTGTATTCCATTCATATTTGCATCATATAAGGGGTATATTACTGTTATTTAATGATTTTTGGTAATTAATAATGATTTTCCCTTTTTATGGTGCGTAGGCAGAAAACCCCTATTTCTTTCCTTATTTATTTCAGGGCCTTAACGACGTCATAATGAGCTGAAAATTTACGGGGATCATTATTTTGGAAGGAGGAAGACCTAGGAGCAAAAGAAGCAAGCGAACGGAGGCCGGAGGGGCAAAAGGGGGTGCCCCACGCGGCCAGGTACAGGGGCCGCGTGGGCCCACCTCTTTTGGCCCTCGTGGCCCCGTTTGCGTCGATCCTTCGCCCTGAAGTATCCTCGTGACCTAAAAAATGCCTATATAAAGAGCCCCCCCCCCCCCCCGACGTTTTTCGGAGGGAGAGCCACCACACGAGAGAAACAAGAAACAGAGACCAGGAGGCTGCAGATTGGAGGGGGAAAACTCCGGCAGAGCGCTGCCGGAGAGGTCTCCTTCTTCTCCATCGACATCTTCACCGTCTCCATGATGAAGAGGGAGTAGTCCACCTCTGGACTATGGGTTTGTGGCAGTAGCATATGTATCTCTCTCTCTTGAGGTTCACTAATTAGCACCGTATGAGCTGCTGAACATGATTATGATCATCGTTCTATTACCTTTGTGGTGGATCTTTTTATGAGCTAATATATGTTGATATTGCAATGTTTATTTCAGTTATGAAAGTAGATGCATATTATGTACCATGTTCTTGTATCCTTGTTTTGATCAAGCATGTTTATGAGAGCGTGTGAGGGGGAACGTGTGCATTAGTGGGAGTAACGGGGGTGGTGATGTGATAAGCTGACAACTTAATATCGCGATCCATTGGGTGTTTATCTTACTTTGTTGCTTCACTAGGGATAAACCAAAATACCATGTTGCAAGGTATGAGGAGTGACAAGCCTCTACCTATGACTAGATCCAACATGTTCTTATTTTCACTTCATGTCATTAATCTTAAGGCTATACTCTGAATCATCTTAATTACTGAGGTGTTATGATTTAGTTCGCATCTTGATGGAGTATAAGTGAGACTAATAATCAAAAGGTCTCTATGTTAGGACGTGATGCCCATATAATTAGTAACATGTCACTAATCTTGTTTGCAATCTCATATGTTAATCCTATGTCTACTTATTTACCACACTATATTAAAGAGAGAGTGCATGTGTGAAACCATGAACCCCGGTCCATTTTTAATCATAAGAAACAACTTTCCAACCACTTTAAGCATTTTCTACATTCAGCCATTTTAAAATCAGAAAATACAAAAACACTTTTATTCATTGCATACACATATAAAAACCCCAAAAATATCATCCATCATCATTACTATCATCCTTGCATTACTACTTACCACCATTGCATATTTATTTACTGTTTTGCATTTATTATTATCTTAATATCATTCTCACACCTTGTGCTTGACAACCACTTGGTGAGGTTGAGGGCACAAAGCAATCTACTTTGTTTGCAGGAAATCTAGAGAAGGACAAGGAGATAAAATCCCCACTACTGATTCCCCGAGAGTTCGATATTAAACCCTCGAGTCACCCTCGTGGGGAAAAAACTTCCACTTCTACATACTCTGCACTTGGAGGCTCAACCTATCCCATATATTATTTTCCTTTCAGGGTATCAAGAGTGCTTGTTGGCGTAGTTGAGTGAGAAACACTCTAATCAATTCCGTCATCAGCGAGCGCAAGGCAGTAAGAGAAAGGTTAATAATAGAGCTGGCTGCTGGTTATATGCCATTGCCACGTCATTTATACTCAGCTTATAGCTAGCACATATAATAGTTGCCTATTTGCATGTACTAATTTATCAATGCATAGCCCACTTTACACTCACACAAGACGCCTAGGAGCACATGCTGCAGCTGGCTCTTGCATGAGAGCCCGCTTCCATTCTCTCTCCTATTCTCTCTCCTCCATGTAAGCACAAATATATTATTTTAATCCTTATAGCTGTAGCGCCCCGACCCCGGAATTATACAGAGAGACTATGTAACCCACAGGCTATGCTACACAATCGAAGGGCATGGGTTTACCGTTCCCACGCAACACCTCGATCATGCCATAAACACTGTGACGAGGTGTGGACTCGGCAAATCCCAAAGTTGTGTACCCCGGGTTGATTGAGGGGGAGAGAGTATGAACGTTGGTGATCACGACGGCTAACAGGGGGCAAGTTTACCCAGGTTCGGCCCCTCGAGATGAGGTAAAGACCTACTCCTGCTTGTCTGGTATTATCGAGGTGGCTACAATGGCGAGATGGCAATCTCGCTAGGGTTTGCCTGTGTGTTTTCTGACCTAGGTGGCGCACCCTCCTGGCCTTTATATCACAGGCCAGGTCTCGGGTGGACGGTACGGATTGCACATTACAGGATAAGGAAAGCCATCACCAGCCTAACCGGCTACTTAGGCCACGCGGTACACTTCATGGGCTTCAATGGGCTTCCCTTGGCGTGACCCAGGTACCACCACCGTGGGGTACCCGAAAGGTAGCCCCACAACAGTAGCCCCCGAGTGCTTAGTCGAATCGCAGAGTCGAGTAAAGGACTCCTTCCTCCGGGCACGCCACCTGGTTCCTTTACTAGTCAACCTTCGGCTGCAATTGTCTTGAATAATCGGGTGCGCCTCATGATCTTCTTGATTCACTGACTTTCGACTGTCGTTGTCCTTAGTCATCGGGTGCGCGAACAGCGCTCCCGATGGGAGTAGCCCCCGAGATTAAGCTGAATTGCTTGCAATTGAGGTTAAACTCAATTTTTCTTCAGTCGAAAAGTCCGCTCCCGATGGGAGTAAAAAGATGACTCGAAATGCCCGAGTCAGAACTGGCCTTGCTCGACTTACTTTGTACTCAGCCTTGATGGCCTACTGAATTGACTTAAACTCAGTTCTGAAAGCTTACTGGTTGTTCATCCACTCGAATGATGAATTCGGGTGTCATCAGCTTTGTAAAGCTTATTATGTACATGTCTCACTCGAATGGATTGTCGAGTGCTCTGCCAGATCGTTGGCTTACTTGATACGAATCCGTAGTGACGTCAGGGATGACATCAGTGATGACGCTTCCTGGCACACTCTGCGCCTGACGGGACGTGACGAAGTGGGGCCCACTGTCGCAGCGGCCGCCGTTGAATTTGGACCGTTGGGCGTGAAACTTTCGCGAAGTGATGATGACGCCTTGGTTCCCGTGCGTAGTGGAGGGTGACAGTTGCCCTCTCCGCGCGACACGTGGACGGCCGGATGGTTGCTTCGGGCTACGGTTCCGTGGATGACGGCTAGGATGAACTGCCCCCGCGGTATATAATTTTCACCGCGGCGTGGGAACAGTTCACCAAGCCTTCATTCCCGTCTTCTCCGCTGCCTCCTCTCCATTGCCATTTGCACCGAGATCTCCAGAAGCTCTCCCCTCCTCCGCTAGCACCATGGGCCAGAAGAGGGCAAAGGGAGCAGAAAGCTCCACCGCCGGCGACGACGCCGGCATGAAGAAGTTGGAGGGCGATTGGGGGAAGTCGTCCGTGAAGGCGGCGGAGCTGGACAACCTCCGAGAACAGGGATTGCTGCCGCCGACGAGCACGGCGACGATGCGCGCCCCCGGTAAGGATGTAATCCCCTCTCCTCACGATGGGGAGCGCGTGTGCTTCGTGGAATTCCTTCCGCAGGGCTTCGGGTTCCCCATCCACGATTTTGTTCGTGGTCTTCTTTTCGCCTATGGGATTCAGATCCATGATCTGAATCCCAACAGCGTCTTGAGCATCGTGAGTTTTATTGTGTTATGCGAGTGCTTTCTGGGGGTTGCACCCAACTGGAACCTCTGGAAGTCGCTCTTCATGGTGCGACGGATGGTGGGGCGGTCGAAGCAGACGTTCCCTGTAGGCGGCTTCGGAATCCAGCTGCGCGGCGACACATCCTTCTTCCAGCTGAAGAAATCTGACTCCGTCCAGAACTGGCGGAAGAAATGGTTCTACATCAGGTGGGACCAAGAAGGCCTTCCCGAGTTCGCCGCTGATCGACCTCTGTGAAGGACCAATGCCTGGTCGCACTCTCTGTCAAAGGAGGACAAGGAGTCGACCAAGCCACTGCTGGCGCTGCTCCGCGGGTTGCTGAAGACACTCGGACGCGAGACAGGTGGCATTCACCTTATCGCGACTTTCCACAGGCTGAAGGTGCAGCCGCTGCGTCGACGCGAACAACCAATGTGGGAGCTCGCAGTCGACACCTCGCTTGATGATGCACAGATCGCGACTAAGGTGAGGAACATCACCAGCCTCCGGGTCGCCGATCCGTGCAACGTTAAGTGCCCGGTCGAACCATACGGGCCAAACAACCCCGTACCTGAGGTAAGCATCTTGAACTCTCTTTGCTTTGCTTTAGTCGAATGTTTTTCCTGACTCGTCTTTCTCCTCGCTGCTCGTCAGGATCGAAGAGCTTATGTGAGCCTTCCTCCGCTGATGGAGAACGGACCTCACGACGAGGCCACGGTCGTCGAGCAGGACGACGATGAAGACGAACTCCCTTCTGCCCACTCGCCGAACGAAGAGGTGGAGGAGGATGATGAAGACGAAGAGCCGCTGCAGAAGCGGCGAAGACGAAAGAATGTCGACTCCACCTCGGGGTCGTCACCTTTGAAGGAAGTGGTTGTGGAGGACAAGGAAGCCCGCGAATCTTCCTCTGATGCGAGTGAGCCAGAGGATCCTCTGTTCGTGCCTCCACTAAATTCAGCACCACCCGCTGGGTTTGTGAAGATGGCATCTCCTCCCATGAGTAGCGAGGATGAGGATGTCAACAGGTAAGCCTTTGCGAGTACGCTTTTTTGTCTTTGTTCTTCTTTCGACTCCTTGGACGCTTTTCTGAATTTTTGCTTCTTTATATAGCCATCACACTGGTGGTGCCGGCTCTTCACCTCGCGATGAGGAACATCAGTCCGCGGCTGTCTTGGAGCGGACCACTGGGGCACCCGAAGAGGCGCCTGAGGCCAATAATCCCTTTACGCTGAAGACGTCAACCTCCATGAGGCCAGAAAGATCTGCTGGTACGACTGCAGTGGATGCTGAGCTGCTTGGGCACGTAAGTATATTCTGTCTTAACCCTGCAAATTCTTGTGTCGGGTGCGCGAACAGCGCTCCCGATGGGAGTAGCCCCCGAAGATGTGCGTGACTAGGATAGTCGGGCGCAGATTGATATCCTGTTCTTTGCACAGCCGTTTTGTCGCCAGCTGCTGGAGGGAGCCACGGCCTTCATGCGAATGGAGAAGGAGGGGGGTCGACTCCGCATTGCTCTGGAGCAAGCCAACAGTGAGTACCAACCCGTGCATTCAGGAGGTGTGTCGACTATCTTCATTTTTAACTTTGATCCGGTGATTCACAGGCGAAAGGGAGAGTCTGGCGAAGCGGGTCGCCGAGCTGGAGAAGTCCCTGGGTGCAGCTCAAAAGCGTGAGCGAACCCGGGGTGATCTAGAGAAGACCCAGGTTGAACGCTTGCTCGCACTCGCCAATGTAATCGGAGGTAAGTATCTCGGCTCATTGCCTACTTTGTCTTGTGTCGACTTCTGATGTGTCACAAGTGTGGTCATCTTCGTTGTTCAGAGCCGTGCGGAGGCGCTCCTCCAGAAGAGACTTCCAGTGAGAATGTCGACCTGGAGACGGCTGTTGGCTTCGTTGACCGCGCCCATGCGTATGCTTCGACTGCACTGCAGCAATCTTCGGTGGCGCTGCAGAAGTCGAAAGATGCCCTGGCGAGTGTGCATCGGAGCATCTTCCCCAACCAGCCGTCGCCGGCCGATGTTGATGCGCTTGCGGCCCCGTTTGAAGGCGAGGCGACCACCCTAGCGGACTACACGCGTGCTCAGACGGTACGCGGCTCAGAGTTCACTTTCCGGCTTTTGCTTGGCCATGAGGTCGCAGGCGACTTCGAGGCAGTTGTCAGCGACTTTCCTCGAAAACCCGATGGCAAGACCAAGTCGCTAAACAGCGTCAAGGCAAAAGCGAGTCAGTTAGCTGTTAAGCTAATTGATACCTTTGAGAGGAAGCTTGCCAGGGCTGCAGAGTTAGCCTCCAAGAAGAGTCGCTCGCAGTCGGAGTCTGCAGTGTAGTCTTTGTAGTAGGGTTCCCTTTGATTCGCCTTTTGTAGTGAACTTAATGAAGTCTTTTTATCAATGCATTTTCTGATTCCTCTATGTGAATGTACCTCTTCGAGTCTTTTGCTAGAATGAATATGGCTTCTGTTTGACACCACCTAACTTGGCAGCCTGATGAAAATGCTGCTCTTGAAGTCGCCGAGGCCACCTGTGTAAATGAGGGTGAGGGTACCTCTTCTGCTGTGCTCGCTCGCCAACAGCATCCAGCTGGTCCAACTCCCACACGAAGCGTGAACGACCAGCGGGTGTTTAACTATATGAGGAACAAGATCGTTGAACTTGAGTCGAAGTTGCGGATAGCTGAAGCGGAGCTTGAACGCCTCAGGGCGCGTTCCGCTGGGCCGTTCAATCAGCGCGAACGGTTCCTTCTTGACCAAATTGATCTGATATGTCGACAGCTACAAGGTTGGACTCTAGCTGCTTCGCTTTGATTTCTTCATGCTTGTGTTGCTCTGCATCTTGACCCGTTAATTGCAGTTGTTAACCCCGAGTGGTTCGAGTGGCGGCCTAGGATTTTCGGGTTATGCCTGTGCGGCGCAGCCTCTGAGTGATTCGAGTGGCGGCCAAGGCTATACTTTGACCTGTATGGTGCGAGCCCCCGAGTGGTTCGAGTGGCGGCCTAGGGTTTTCGGGTTATGCCTGTGCGGCGTAGCCCCCGAGTGATTCGAGTGGCGGCCTAGGCTGGACTTAGACCTGTATGGCGCGAGCCCCCGAGTGGTTCGAGTGGCAGCCTAGGGTTTTTGGGTTATGCCTGTGCGGCGCAGCCCCCGAGTGATTCGAGTGGCGGCCTAGGCTGGACTTAGACCTGTATGGCGCGAGCCCCCGAGTGGTTCGAGTGGCGGCCTAGGATTTTCGAGTTATGCCTGTGTGGCGCAGCCCCCGAGTGATTCGAGTGGCGGCCAAGGCTGTACTTTGACCTGTATGGCGCGAGCCCCCGAGTGGTTCGAGTGGCGGCCTAGGATTTTCGGGTTATGCCTGTGCGGCGCAGCCCCCGAGTGATTCGAGTGGCGGCCTAGGCTGGACTTAGACCTGTATGGCGCGAGCCCCCGAGTGGTTCGAGTGGCGGCCTAGGATTTTCGAGTTATGCCTGTGTGGCGCAGCCCCCGAGTGATTCGAGTGGCGGCCAAGGCTGTACTTTGACCTGTATGGCGCGAGCCCCCGAGTAGTTCGAGTGGCGGCCTAGGATTTAATTTGATTGCTCGCAAAGGAAGAAATGGAAAGTCTTTTTCTTCAAATATCTTTATTGATTCTCGCAAACAGGCCGCCTCGTTAAAACCTTTCCAGTCCCCTTAGTACCCTGGCGAGGGAAAGAGTGCGTGAGAAACCTGCTGCTACTTAACAAGGTGAAGTTTACAAGCTGGGGTCTATCAGGCGTAGAAGCGGCGTAACTGTGCCACGTTCCACGGATTGCTGCAGACTGTCCCCGTCTTCGAGTCCTTCAGGCGGTAAGCTCCGTTGCCGATTGCCTCTGTCACAATGTATGGCCCCTCCCATGGGGAGGCGAGTTTGTGCACCTTCTTCTGCTTGAGCCGGAGAACCAGGTCCCCTAGGACGAATGCTCTAGGCCCTAGTCGCCGACCGTGGTAGTTGCGCAGGTCTTGCTGGTACATGGCTGTGCGGCTGAGGGCGATGTCACGTGCTTCATCCAGGACATCCACATCATCTTCAAGTGCTTCTTCCGCATCAGACTCGTCGTATGCCACCACTCGTGGAGCATCAAATTTGATGTCGCAGGGCAGGACTGCTTCGGCGCCGTACACCATGAAGAATGGTGTATACTGGGTAGATCTGTTTGGCGTGGTGCGTAGGCTCCACAGCACACTTGGTAACTCCTCCACCCAGGCTCCTACGGCTCGCTTCAATGGTACTCGCAGACGCTTCTTGATGCCTTTGCTGACTAGGCCGTTGGCCTTCTCGACTTGCCCATTGGACTGCGGATGTGAGACGGATGCATAACTGAGCTTGATGCCTTGTTCAGAGCAAAAATCCCTGAATTCTTCGGCTGTGAAGTTCGTCCCGTTGTCGGTGATGATGTCGTGCGGTACGCCGAACCTGAAGATGATCGACCTGATAAAGTTGACCGCTGAGGTTGCGGTTGAGCTTGTGATTGGGACCGCCTCGATCCACTTCGTGAACTTGTCGACTGCCACCAGGAGGTGAGTGTGCCCGCCTGGGGAGGATTTCTTGAAGGGACCTACCATGTCGAGCCCCCATTGCGCGAAGGGCCATGCGAGTGGTATTGTCTTCAGTGCCGACGCTGGTGCATGCGGCTTGTTGGCGAACTCCTGACAGCCAACGCACTTTTTTACCAGTTCTTCTGCGTCTTGCATTGCGGTGGGCCAGTAGAACCCTGCTCGCAAGGCCTTGGCCACCAGTGCTCGACTGCTTGCGTGGTGCCCGCATATGCCGGCGTGGATGTCGAGTAAGATAGCTTGGCCGTCGGCTGGATCGATGCACCTTTGGAGGACTCCTGAGATGCTTCTCTTGTAGAGCTCGCCATTGATGATGGTGAAGCCTTTGGAACGGCGGACGATGCGCTTGGCTTCGACTGGGTTCTCCGGCAGCCGCTGGTGCAGCATGTAAGCCAGATACGGGCTTGTCCAGGTGGGCTCGACCAGCATTATCTCCATGACCTCCTTCTCCGTGCTTGGCGGGTTGGCGGTGCTTGTTGTCGATGTAGAGGGTCCTGGCTGGGGCCGGACCTTGATTGAGCGCTGTGTGATGCAATCGAGGAAGACTCCGGGTGGCACCGGAGCTCGATCCGAACCTAGGTTGGCCAGGACGTCAGCTTCTTTGTTGCTTTCGTGGCCGATGTGCCGCAGTTCGCAGCCGTCGAAGAGGCCTTCCAGTTGATTGTACAGCTCCCTATAGGCTATCATGTTGTCAGCGATGGCGTCGCACTGCTTCATGGTTTGCTGCACAACCAGGTAGGAGTCGCCGTAGATCATGAGGTGAGTGGCGCCGCAGTTCTTGGCCATCCGCATGCCGTGGATCAAGGCTTCGTACTCTGCTTCGTTGTTGGAGGGTGTTGAGAATTTCATCTGCAGCACGTACTTCAGCTTGTCGCCTTTGGGTGAGTTGAGCACAACTCCTGCTCCGGCTGAGTTGAATTTTTTGGATCCATCGAAATACATTGTCCAAGCGTTGGACAAGTCGGGCTCATCAGGTAGCTGCGCTTCTATCCACTCTGTGGTAAACTCTGGGAGGACCTGGGCCTTGATTGCCTTCGGGTGTACATACTTCAACCCCCATGGCCCTAACTCGACAACCCACTTGGCGACTCTTCCTGTCGCGGCTGGGTTGGTGAGGATGTCGGATAGGGCAGAGGAGCTTACCACCGTGATCGGGTGCTCAGAGAAATAGTGGACCACCTTCCTGGACGTCATGAAGACTCCGTATGCTAGCTTCTGATAGTGCGGGTACCGCTGCTTGGAATCAGTTAGCACCTCGCTGAGGTAATACACGGGTCGCTGAACAGGGTGGCTCTTTCCTTCTTCCTCCCGCTCGACTACGAGTACGATACTAACCACTCTGTTCGTGGCCGCCACATACAGGTACAGTGGCTCGTTCTCATGTGGTGCCACCAGCACTGGAGGGGTTGTGAGGGTCTGTTTCAGTTTGTCGAATGCATCTTGTGCCTCCTCTGTCCACTCGAACTTGTCTGCCTTTTCCATCAGTTGGTAGAAGGGCAGGGCCTTTTCTCCCAACTTACTAATAAATCGACTGAGCGCTGCGACTCTGCCGGCTAGGCGTTGTACTTCATGGAGCTTGGTCGGTGCAGGCATGTCGAGTATGTTCTGCACCTTCTCAGGGTTGGCTTCGATTCCTCTCGCAGAAACAAGGTACCCCAGTAATTCTCCGGCTGGGACGCCGAAGACGCACTTGTCTGGGTTTAACTTGATCTGGTACTTGTTGAGCGCGTCGAAGACCTTGCGGAGGTCGTCGATCAGGCTGTCCTCTGTGCGGGTGGTGACGACTATGTCGTCGACGTAGACCTGGACAATCTGTCCTATGAGCTTCTTCAGGCAGGCCTGCATCATGCGCTGGTATGTAGCTCCAACATTCTTCAACCCGAAGGGCATCATCTGGTAACAGAATACACCATGTGGTGTGATGAACGCCGTCTTCTCCTGATCCTCGACTTTCATCCTGATCTGCTGGTACCCGGAGTAGGCATCCAGGAAGGATAGGCGTGCGCAACCTGCAGTCGAATCGACGATCTGATCAATCCGCGGGAGCGGAAAGTGATCTTTGGGGCAGCACTTGTTGATGGCGGTGAAGTCGACGCACATGCGGAGTTTCTTCGTCTTCTTCTTTTCCACCAGTACCGGGTTTGCTACCCACTCTGAATCCTTTATTTCTCGAATAAATCCGGCGTGAAGCAGCCGGTCAATCTCCTTGCTAATGGCATCTCTCTTGGGACCCGCGAAGCGCCTCATGGTCTGCTTGACTGGTCTGGCGTCTTTGCGGACGCGTAAGGAGTGCTCGGCGAGTTCCCTTGGTATACCTGGCATGTCAGAAGGTTGCCAGGCGAATATCTTCCAATTCTTGCGCAGGAACTCAACGAGCGCGCTTTCCTATGCGCTAGTCAGGCTTGATGACACCCTGACCGTCTTGTCGGCGTCCGTCGGGTGTACCTGATGGGCCCTTGTGTCGTCGCTTGTGTTGAATGCAGAGTCCTTGGATGATTTCTTCCGTGGTGGGAACAGAGTTTTGTCGTTGTCGACTGCCATCATCTCCAGGTGCTCGTCCATCCCGAAGAACTCAGAAATCCTGCTGAACTCGCGGTCGCAGCTATCAGACCGGTCGAAGTCGCCTTTCACCGTGATGACGCCCTTAGGTCCCGGCATCTTGAGCATGAGGTAGGCGTAGTGGGGCACTGCCATGAATCTGGCAAAGGCCGGACGACCCAGTATGGCGTGATATTGCGACTTCCAGTCGACTACCTCGAAGTCGATCGCCTCTCGCTGGAAGTTTTCGGGTGTGCCGAATATAACCTCGAGTGTAATTGTTCCCATGGGCGTGACTGCTTGCCCTGGTACTATACCGTGGAAGGTGTTTGCTGATGGCGTTAGGTTGGATGTTGACCTGTTCATCCTTCTTAGGGTGTCGGCGAAGATGATATTGATACCGCTGCCTCCATCCATGAACACCTTCTTCAAGGTGTACTCCCCGATCTGAGCTTCGACTACCAGAGCAGCGTGCCCGGGTCGTGGTATCGCCGGCGGGTGGTCCGCTCTGGAGAAAGTGATCGCTGTTTCTGAGCCTCTCAGGTAATCGGGTACTGCAGGTGGGTTGGTGAGTGCTTGGTAGACCTGGCGGGTGATGATTTTCTGGGTCCTGTTGGAAGGACGTCCCTTCTGTATCATGTTAATCTGCCCACGTGCTGCCGGGAACACGTTAGCAGGATCCTGCGGCTGTGGCTGTGGTTGCTGTTGCTGCTGCGGGTAGAAGGCCAGCGCTGCCTGTGCTGGGTTGGTGACTGCAGGAGCAGGTGGCGCCTGGAGAGCCAGCTGTGCGGCTGGCTGTGCCACGGGTGCCGCTTGGTTATCATGCTGTCCGTTCTGAGGGACTATTCGCGCAAACGCCCTGTATATCTTACGCGCCTTTCTGCAATCCTTCAATAGGTGGCGGGATCCCCACTTGCCTGTTTCTGGGTCCCTAAATATATGATGCTTGCAGGGTTGCTCTAACTCTTCTTCTTCAGTCAGTGGGCGTCTCCGCCACTCGCGCTTGCGACTTCCATCTCCATGGTAGCCGCTGCCACCGCCCTGGTTGTACTGTCTTTCACTCTCACGGGGGGTTTCGAATCCCGCCGCTACTAACTCGATCGAGTCATTGCCGACGTAACGCGGCTTCTTCTTCAGGCGCCCTTCTCGCCAGTTGCTAGGTCCTGCTTCTTGCCTCGGAGATCGTGGTGCATCACGGACAGAGTCTTCTCCATCTGCCCACTGGTTGGCTATCTGCATGAGCTCGATCATGTTCCTCGGCCTAAGCCTACCAAACTCCTCACGGAGGTCGCGGCGGTAAACGCCGTGCATGAATGCGTCCATTACCCTGTCTTCTGAGGTGGCTCCGTCCATGGTGTTGCGAAGCAAAGTCCACCGCTGGATGTACGAACGGAGTGGCTCGTCTCGACCTTGCTTGCACGCCTGGAGCTCAATGAGGGTTGTTGGCCTCGCGTATGTCCCCAGAAAGCTCATCACGAAGGCGTTCCTGAACTCGTCCCAGGTGCTGAAAGCGTCCCTGGGCTGAGTGTTGAGCCACCCGCGTGCAGATCCTGTGAGCATCAACTGGATGTACTGCATGGCAGTAGTCGAAGTACCACCCTGACAGCTGCACGCGATGAGGTAGTCTTCCAGCTAGTCCCTTGGGTCTTGCTTCCCGTCATACTTGGGTGTCTCCGCTGTTAGCTTGAAGCCTTTGGGCATCTTCGTGTCACGGATGTTGAAGCTGAAACATGCGGCTCCGCGTGGCTCGAAGTTGTCGTCGTCGTAGTCGTTGGCTTGTGCACTCGCTGCTCGCATCTGTCGACTGCGGTCCACCCTTCTCTGTGTGACGACGTTACGGACATCTTCGCCTGGCTGCGGCTGTCGTAGTCGAATTGGGGCTGGGTCTGCAAGTGGTGCGGGTTCACGATCGCGGCGGCCTCGATTCTCGTGCACCCTTTCTGCTGGTGCTGACTTTGCCAGGACTTCCTCGACTTCCCTGAGGGATTGAATTTGTCGCCTATGAAGGCGGGCGTGGGCGTTACCCTCCGGCGGCTGTGTTAGTCGCAGGTAGGTTTCGACTGCCATGAGGGCCGAAGCGGGTGTCTTGGGGACGGGGATTCCGTCCGCATCCTCCGTCATGAATGACGACTCCAGATTGCGGGCAAGGTGGACGCGATCAGCCTCTGGCACCCGTGGCATGCGAGCCCTGTGACGTCCTCCTTGTGTGACTTCTTCCGATCCGGCCATGAACGAGTGTGCTGCCCTCCTGGCACTCGACGCGTCGGCTAATTCTTTGCGCCGAATCAGATCGGCCTTCTCTTGGCGGACTCGCTCGGACTCCTTCCAAAGCAAGTATTGGACCGCCAGTTGGTCTTCTCGGGGTTCATCTGGTGAAGGGAACATGCCTTCGTCTACGTGCTTCATGGCCTTGATCGCCATCTCCCGGGTGATGGTGAGTCTTGTCACCCTGTCCGGCATGGTCACCTCCAGCGGGTATACGGGTTCCCCGCCGTTGGATCGTGCTGGGCTGGCCATATAAACTTGCGCGGGGTAAACCCGTCGAGTGGGGCTGATGCTCCCAGTCCTGCTTCCTTCGTCCGAGCTATGCTCAGAGTCGAAGATCACAGCAACGTGGCGGGTGCCACGGTCACTGCTACTGGCGACTCCGCGATGCGGAGGCGCGGTTGGCGTAGTCGAAATCGGCATAGATTTTGGCTTCGTCCGGGGCGCGGACAAGAAGGTCGGAGTAGACTTGTTTCGCGCCGGGGTTGCAGTAGATGCGATTTTTCTGGTAACCGCGGGTGTGGTCACCGCAGTCACCATTGACGCGGTCGTAGATGGTGCTGTCGCAGTCGAAGTAGACACGATCTTCACGGTAGTCGATGACGCGATCGCCGTGGCCGCAGTAGATGCGATCTTCGCGGTGGGTGAAGCCGCGGTCGGCGCAGTCGATGTAGATGCAGGCGCATCCGTCGCGTGCAACATGGCCAGCATGGGCCGGAGCGTTCCACGACTGTCCACCAGATAGCGCAGACTACCGAAGGTAACCCACGTGCTCTGCTGCAGCTCGGCGTACGCCGAGAGATCCGCCGGCGAGTGCTGGACGAACTCGAGGAAGCCGGTGTAGATCGACTCCCTGGCGCTGATGCCGTTCTTCATTGCAGATGAGGCCGGCGCAACCATGACTCCAATGATCTGTTCTTCCCACAGACGGCGCCAATTGACGAGGTGTGGACTCGGCAAATCCCAAAGTTGTGTACCCCGGGTTGATTGAGGGGGAGAGAGTATGAACGTTGGTGATCACGATGGCTAACAGGGGGCGAGTTTACCTAGGTTCGGCCCCTCGAGATGAGGTAAAGACCTACTCCTGCTTGTCTGGTATTATCGAGGTGGCTACAATGGCGAGATGGCAATCTCGCTAGGGTTTGCCTGTGTGTTTTCTGACTAGGTGGCGCACCCTCCTGGCCTTTATATCACAGGCCAGGTCTCGGGTGGACGGTGCGTATTGCACATTACAGGATAAGGAAAGCCATCACCGGCCTAACCGGCTACTTAGGCCACACGGTACACTTCATGGGCTTCAATGGGCTTCCCTTGGCGTGACCCAGGTACCACCACCATGGGGTACCCGAAAGGTAGCCCCACGACACACTGGCATAGCTATCACTGTATAATAGAGAGATCAAGACTTGTGAAACAAATGGCACATCACAGACTCTACGACACAAAGATCATATAGCAACTCATATATGGGAAAGATACAAATTACACACAGAGGTCACAGAACCAACAACACATCATGCGGAAGCGAGGTAGTTGTCTAATACAACAAGATCCAAAATATGGCCTAAGAGGCCTACAGGTAAACAAATCCTAGCCAGCTTGTTCCACGACGTCCCAAGATGCCACCTGGGAACCCCAAACTACTCGTCGATGTCAACGAAGAACCCACATGTCTGCTCGGTGTCGTCCTCCTCTGAAACAAGTAATAATCAACAAAGAGAGACTGAGTATGACGTACTCACAAGTATAGTAGGGCGATATAGGCCCAATGATGACGAGGCTCTAAAGTTGTATAGTGTTTGTTTTGCATAAAGCTAGTTTTCCTTTCAAAAGACATAAAGGACTCATGGCATCGACTACTCAGAATGGTTTTCGAAAGGGGATAAGATAGTAAACTTTTCTCTTCGGTTCACATTGAACCAATAGTAGCCAGAATCACCACTCGTCTCCACCAAGGCACTCCCTCGAATCACCCTCGAGGAAATGAACCTTTAACACACGTTGTCAAGTTGCAACCTCTAGTTGCCAAATTTTATTAGGTTAATGTTCTCTATGGTCTTATCGTCCGTTCCCAAGTCATCCATAACCGCGGACACAGCTTTTCGAAAAGATTAAACCCTGCAGGGGTGTACTAATTTACCCATTGGTACCGTCCGGCTCACCTGATTGGCCCTCTTCCGGGGAAGGCCGGCGAGTGGGCGCGGTTAGACCTTTACATTGCATGAGGCTTACTCAAGGACCATCAGTGTGCGGAAGGACAGGTTCATCGCCTCCAACGCCCTGCCCCGCGGCCACATCCTAAACACCACCGTCCTCATCATTCCTTTTTCCACCCACACAGTCACACGCAAATGGAAATAGCAAACTAGAGGACCCTCGACAAGCCCCTCACAAATTATTCGGTCAGAGGGGATTCCATATGTCTCCACCTTTGGAAGCACGCTCAGTCTTGGTTCAAGAGGTAAAGAACTCGCACCTAGGGGCAAGAAGGAGGCAAAATACCATCCCCGATGGCAACTCATCCAAGCCTTTTAAGCAATTTAATTAAATACCACAAGTAACTGATGTCTACACACGCTTCTATTCTTGTAGACAGTGTTGGGCCTCCAAGAGCAGAGGTTTGTAGAACAGCAGCAAGTTTCCCTTAAGTGAATCACCCAAGGTTTATCGAACTCAGGGAGGTAGAGGTCAAAGGTATCCCTCTCAAGCAACCCTGCAATCACAATACAAAAAGTCTCTTGTGTCCCCAACACACCCAACACACTTGTCAGATGTATAGGTGCACTAGTTCGGCGAAGAGATAGTGAAATACAAGTAATATGGATGATTATAAGTAGTAATTGCAATCTGAAATAAAAATGGCAGCAAGCAAATATGTAGCAGAACTTGTTGTAAACGGTGTTTCAATGCTTAGAAACAAGGCCTAGGGATCATACTTTCACCAGTGGTCACTCTCAACAATGCAATCATAATTGAATATAAATATAAGCACTTCAATATACTACTCCGAAGTATTCTCCGGCTGGATAACGAACACTAATTCATTGTGTAGGAATGCAAAAGCACGCCTCAAACATATATTCACAAGTACTAATGAATACCCCACACTGGACCATGAGCATTCATAGGAGGTACTAACACACCACAATTTCATAGAGACATCCAACTCAAATAATAAATCAGTGAACAAGTATCTTGTGAAATATAGCCTAAAGACCCACACGGTGCACACACTGTCACCTTTACACACGTGGGACAAGGAGTCTCCGGAGATCACATAAATAAAGCCCACTTGAGTAACATAATAACATCTAGATTGCAAAGCTCATGATCACATATAGATCACATCATGGGAGAGAGAGATATAGACCACATGGCTACCGGTACGGCCCTCAGCCCCGAGGGGGAACTACTCCCTCCTCATCATGGGAGTCAGCAACGGCGATGAAGATGGTGGTGGAGTCGATGGAGATGGCTCCAGGGGCACTTCCCCGTCCCGACAGGGTGTCGGAACAGAGACTTCTGTCCCCCGAAACTTGTCGGCGATGGCGGCGGCGCTGCAGATGTTTCTTTGGAATATGATGGGTCCGTCTAGGTTTTATGCGTCGGGGGCAATATATAGGCGAAAGGGCGGCGTCGGAGGGCTCCCGTGGGCCCCACACCACCTGGTGGCGCGGCAGGCATGGGTCCCGCGCCACCCTATGGTGTGGCCGGCCCACGTCCCTCCAGGTCCTCTCCTTCGGGCTCCGTGTAGTCCATTGAATTATAAGACTGCTGCTTTTTGTCCCGTCCAATTCCGAGAATATTTCCTTAAGTACTTTTCTGAAACGGGAAAACAGCAGAAAACAGGAACTGGCACTGTGGCATCTTGTTAATAGGTTAGTTCCAGAAAATGCATAAAAATGCTATAAGATGTAAACAACACATGTGCAAATGGTATGAAAACAAGCATGGATCATAAGAAATTATAGATACGTTGGAGACGTATCAGCATCCCCAAGCTTAGTTCTACTCGTCCTCGAGTAGGTAAAACGATAACAAATAATTTCTTATGAGACATGCTAACTCACAATCTAGATCAACATAGCAATGCAAAGCACATGATGTGAATAAGGTGATCCAAAACAATTGTCTATAGTTGACATTAAGGAAACAATGATTAACAAATGCTAGCTAAAAGAAGCTAGAACTTTTCATGAATCAGCGTGTTGGAGACAAGTAACCATACATAAGGTTTAGAAAGAAAGATAGTAAATTGTGTCTCCAATGTAAAATGTCAATCAATCTTCAAAGCATCAAATTCAGTCAATAATAGAAATAGCCAAGGTCAAGTCAAGTGTCCTTTATCCATCCACTTAACTTATCAACTGTTATGTAGTCCACTCAACTAATACAAGCAAGAAGAAGGCTTGGCACCATGAGGTTATGGCAAAGAGAATAATAATGGGGGTTTGGAAGGCCAAAAAGAAAGGCTCAAACTGTGGAAGAGGTAACCACAAGACAAGAGGAAGTCCCGTAGTAGACACTGAATGAGGAGTAGTGATTGCCATGCAACGGATGCACATAGAGCTATATGAATGGAAGCTCTCCAATGGAACTAGTGGGGGTGCATCCAACTTGCTTGCTCATGAAGACCTAGAGCTCACTTGAGGAGGCTCATCATTGGAATATATAAGCCAAGTTCTATAACGTTTGGTCCCCACATAGTTATACTAATGAAGCATGAAAACTCACTATAATGATGTAGGTGCTACTAGCACAAGTGTGGAATAAAAGGATAGTAGTGTTGCTCCCTCTCTCATTTTATATTCTTTTTTTCTTTTTTTCTTTTTTGCTTTTTGCATTTTGAGGCCTTTGTGGCTCTTTTATATTTTTCTCTCATTGGTCTCTTTTGGACTCTTTTGATTGGCCACTTTGGACTCTTTTCAATATGCTCACAGGTAGAGGCAACACTCTATTTTACAAGATGATCATCACACTTTTTGGTGTACTCAAAACTCAAAGACTAATACATGGTGTATGCTGGATATGCATGATCGAGCGTAGTGTGGAAAAGATGTAAAACATGTGGAAAATCACGCATCACACTAACTCAAATGGTCAAGCAATACTATATGGTAATGAAGTAAAAATGACATAAAGTCATGTAATGTAAATGATGGATGTTGCATGGCAATGTATCTCGGAACAGCTATGGAAATGCTGTGATAGGTAGATATGGTGACTGTTTTGAGGAAGATAGTTGGCTTATGTGTAGGAGAACAAGATGAAGATCTCCCACGGGGTTGGATGTACTTGCGAAGTATGCACCAATCTCAATGTGAAAAAGGGCAATGCAAAGTACCGAAGAGGCTAGCAAAATATGGAGGTGGAAGTGCCAAAAACCAAAAACTCACATAGCATGTCGTATATTGCAAATAACTAACAGTATCAAAGTTTTACAAATGGTTAGAGACACCCCGAGAGGGATCGTGGCGGCGACACAAGTGCCCCGTTGGCTTCCCCGACCGTTGCAGTAACTATACCATTAGAAATTTCTTTTCAACTAAGAGGAAATCACGACACTAAAGCACTATTGACTTAAGTTGTTTTTAGTTCAGAAAAGTACGACTCCACGCTCTACTAACACATCTTCACTAATCATCTCTTAACAACATTAACCAACATATTTTAACCATTAGTTATTTTAATACCTCAAAACAATTGAAGAGGAGCAAGTTATCTACACAATGGTCTACAAGACTATGCAGCTTTTCTCTATTTCATACCACTATCACAAGCATATCATTTTCCAATCTAACACATCAATCAAGCAACTAAAACAACTCTCTAACAAATAAGAGTGAAATACAAGAGAGCTTAACATAAAGAACTAGTAGCTCTAAACAAGATAACATGCTAAAAGCGAGAGCTTACTAGAAAACAAACAGTAGCTAAGAATACTCAACAAATATAAGCGAAGCACAAGAGTATTCATATGAAAAAGCGGAGCGTGTCTCTCTCCCACACAAGAATGCTAGGATCCAATTTATTAAGCAAACTAAAACACACACTCAAAATAAAAACAAACGCTCCAAGCAAAATACATAAGATGTAGTGGAATAAAAATATAGTATCACTAGAGATGACCTGATAGTTTTGTCGATGAAGAAGGGGATGCCTTGGGCATCCCCAAGCTTAGATGCTTGAGTCTTCTTAAATTTGCTGGGGATGACCCACCGGGGCATCCCCAAGCTTAGGCTTTTCACTCTTCTTGATCTCATCATATCGTCCCTTTTGCTTACTTGAAAACTTCCACCACATCAAACTCAAAGTAATTCTCATTAGAGGGTTAGTGCATAAACAAAAAATCCACAAGTTCTACTATGACACAAGCACACCTTAATGCATTATAACATTAGCTACAGCCACTGATTCTCAAAGAATCAAAAAGATCCAAATAAACATCGCAAAAGAAGCAATGCACAATAAAAGGCAGAATCTGTCAAAATCTGAACAGTCTGTAAAGACGAATTTTTTCGAGGCACTAGAGTTGCTCAAATCGAAAATCACTGAACTAGAAAAAGTTTCATACATATATGAAGATTCAGCACACAAAATCTCAAAGCATTTCGTCGCTTCTGGAATAAATGACGAATTTAACGGTGACAGACAGAAATCTGTTTCCTGTGCAGAAATCCAAATATAGCAAAAACTTTCTACTAGAGACCTTACTTGGCACAACATTGCAAGAAAATAAAGATACAAAGAAGTTGCTACAGAAGTAAACAAACTTCTTGACTCAAATAAAAGAAAAGATACTGAAAATAAAATGATGGGTTGTCTCCCATAAGCGCTTTTCTTTAAAGCCTTTTAGCTAGGCATGGTAATTTTGATGATGCTCACATAAAAATGAGAGTTGGACCACAATAAGGGAGCATCAAGAAGCAACTATAAAACTCATTTAAGTCTAACCCACTTCCTATGCATTGGAATCTTGTAAGTAAATAAATCCATGAAGCATAAATTGACTAGCATAGGAAGACAAAATAGGTGCAACTTCAAAAATTTCAACAAAAGGAGAGGAGATTCAATGTTATTGTGATATATGAAACCATGTCTCCCTTTTTCATAAAAACTTTCAGTAGCATCATTGATAAAATCCACAATATAACCATCACATGTAAAATTCTTATCATGATCCATATGCATAAAAGTGTCATCATTTTCCACATAAGTAAAATCCTTCTCATTAGTAATAGTGAGAGTAAAACTACCATAGCCATCATTGTAATCATCATATATAGGAGGCATATCATAATCACAAGGGAATTTATGCTCAATAGTAGATGGACTGAAAAGATCACATTCATCATTATAATCATCATATATGGGAGGTATAGTATCATCAAAGCAAATTTCCTCCTCAAAGCTTGGGGGACTAAAAAGATCATTTTCATAAAAACTAGCTTCCCCAAGCTTAGACTTTTCCATAGCATTAGCAATAATGGTGTTCAAAGAATTCATACTAATAACATTACTACCACTATTATGCAAACAAACTTCCATAGGTTTTTTAATTTTCTCTTCAAAAGCATCATGTCCTAATTCAGTATAAAGTTCATAAAGATCTCTAATTTTTTTGTTGTTTTCCATTAAGCCTAACTAGTGAAATTAAAAACAAGAAACAAAAAGATATAATTGCAGAATCTAAAGGAAATAACTTCGAGCACTCACACAACAGCAACAGTACTAGAAAATAGCTTAGTAGCCAGATGATGTGAGTACCTTTTACCTTACCTCCCCGGCAACGGCGCCAGAAAATAGCTTCGTTGCCGGATAGCTTTGTTGTTAGAGTGTGAGTGCCGCTTACCTTACCTCCCCGGCAACGGCGCCAGAAAATAGCTTAATGTCTACACACGCTTCTATTCTTGTAGACAGTGTTGGGCCTCCAAGAGCAGAGGTTTGTAGAACAGCAGCAAGTTTCCCTTAAGTGAATCACCCAAGGTTTATCGAACTCAGGGAGGTAGAGGTCAAAGGTATCCCTCTCAAGCAACCCTGCAATCACAATACAAAAAGTCTCTTGTGTCCCCAACACACCCAATACACTTGTCAGATGTATAGGTGCACTAGTTCGGCGAAGAGATAGTGAAATACAAGTAATATGGATGATTATAAGTAGTAATTGCAATCTGAAATAAAAATGGCAGCAAGCAAACATGTAGCAGAACTTGTTGTAAACGGTGTTTCAATGCTTAGAAACAAGGCCTAGGGATCATACTTTCACCAGTGGTCACTCTCAGCAATGCAATCATAATTGAATATAAATATAAGCACTTCAATATACTACTCCGAAGTATTCTCCGGCTGGATAACGAACACTAATTCATTGTGTAGGAATGCAAAAACACGCCTCAAACATATATTCCCAAGTACTAATGAATACCCCACACTGGACCATGAGCATTCATAGGAGGTACTAACACACCACAATTTCATAGAGACATCCAACTCAAATAATAAATCAGTGAACAAGTATCTTGTGAAATATAGCCTAAAGACCCACACGGTGCACACACTGTCACCTTTACACACGTGGGACAAGGAGTCTCCGGTGATCACATAAATAAAGCCCACTTGAGTAACATAACAACATCTAGATTGCAAAGCTCATGATCACATATAGATCACATCATGGGAGAGAGAGATATAGACCACATGGCTACCGGTACGGCCCTCGGCCCCGAGGGAGAACTACTCCCTCCTCATCATGGGAGTCAGCAACGGCGATGAAGATGGTGGTGGAGTCGATGGAGATGGCTCCGGGGGCACTTCCCCGTCCCGGCAGGGTGCCAGAACAGAGACTTCTGTCCCCCGAAACTTGTCGGCGATGGCGGCGGCGCTGCAGATGTTTCTTTGGAATATGACGGGTCCGTCTAGGTTTTATGCGTCGGGGGCAATATATAGGCGAAAGGGCGGCGTCGGAGGGCTCCCGTGGGCCCCACACCACCTGGTGGCACGGCAGGCATGGGTCCCGCGCCACCCTATGGTGTGGCCGGCCCACGGCCCTCCAGGTCCTCTCCTTCGGGCTCCGTGTAGTCCATTGAATTATAAGACTGCTGCTTTTTGTCCCGTCCAATTCCGAGAATATTTCCTTAAGTACTTTTCTGAAACGGGAAAACAGCAGAAAACAGGAACTGGCACTATGGCATCTTGTTAATAGGTTAGTTACAGATAATGCATAAAAATGCTATAAGATGTAAACAAAACATGTAGCAAATGGTATGAAAACAAGCATGGATCATAAGAAATTATAGATACGTTGGAGACGTATCAGTAACCACCATGTCCGAACATTCCATCAACATCATAATTATGGAATTAAATCACCGGACAATGTAGCATTTTACTAAGCATGGCTAAGCATATATATACAACAATCATAACTTTATCTCAGGCCAACACATCAACCTATGGTTAATAGGAGGGGAAACATGTGCTGGTTTGGGGAACATGCATTTCATAGGATACCCTAGCATGGACCAAAAGTTGACATTGGAATCGAATGCAATATTATGGTGGATAAGATACTTGTAAAACAATAGGATGCTATATGCCAAGAAGGATAGGTTATCTCTTGCCTTGCTGATAGTGCTGGTCGCGTGGATCGTCGAGATATTGTGGTGGAACCTTGACTCCTGAATCTACCGGAACACAAACAATAACATGAAACAAAATAAATAACACAAATACAAAGGTGCAATGCACACTCATGATGAGATGGTCAAATTATGCACTGAAATGGACTTGGGCATGTCCCACAAGTTAAATGGAACCCCTAAAATAATTATTGCAATTAACGGGTTATATCTCCATATTTAACTTAGTGAACTAAGCTTTTATCCAAAATTTCCAGTACTAAAATATGAGTTCTACATGCATGAAAATGACATTATTAGATAGGTATTGTTCTCCTGATCATTTTGGTATTTCGTTTGCAATTTTTTGATTAACGATGAAGAAATGGTGATTTAAACGGTTGTTCAATTTAAATCATTTAACCAATTCGAAAATTACATCAAAGGAAAAATTGGTTTCATGCTGTGATCTTAACATAGCTAAACAGCCCTTGAGTTGCGGATCATTTGGGCTATTAAACAAAAATTTTGAGTCATTATTTATCAAATTATGAATTTCTCAAAATGTGATTTAAATCTGCCATTTTAATTAATTATTATAAACAGCACCAAATTTAATTCTACAACTCTCTCAAATGACATAAACTTGTAGTTCATTGTTTATATTGATACCTCATTCATAATTTTTGGATACATATTCTTCAAGTTATGAATTTTCTAAACAATGATTTAATTCTGCCATTTTAGTATTTATTAATTAAAAGCAATTTAATAAATTTAGTTGATCATGGCAAAGGTACTAACAGATAGATATTCTTTTTCTGAGCATTTTGACATATTATTTGCATTTTTCTGATTTGTGGTTTAAAAGTTATGAATTTCAAAGTTTCAAACAATTTCTGTCTTTTTATTTAAATTCATAAAACGGCCCGAACCGTTTTGTACCGGCTGGGGGCTAGCCACAGAGACCGACAGGGGGGTCCCGGGCCACGTCGGCGTCACGTCAGCTGGACGGCCCACGGGCAGGTTTGACCCGGTCGGAGCCGCGACCGGCACGGTGCCGCGGTGACCGACGGCGACGGCGAGCACGCGCACGTCCACGGGGTGGATCCTATGACGCGCTACGGGTCGCATTTGGAGCGCTGGACGACGGGGAGACTACGGGCGGCGCTACGGACCAAATGAGCGCCGGTAACGGCCCCGGCGACGAGCTACGGTGGAGACCGACGGCGGCTTCGACGGCACGAGCTAGAACTAGGGGAAGAGGGGGGAGCGAGGATGTCCTTTCGGACCGCGAGCTCACCAGGAACGCATTGGAGGGGACGTCAAGGGCCGGGGAGGCTGGAATCAAAGGCGAGCGTGCTCGACGGCGGCGGAGAAGAATCGGGCGGCATCAGCGATTGAGGGCTTCCCGGTCCGATTCCTTCGGCGGAGAGGCAGAGGGCGAGGCGACGGAGCTCGTGGTGGTATTCGATGTGGACGGGGAGGTCCTCAACGGCGGCGTCGCGCGACGGTGACCTCGGCTAGGTCACGGCCATGTCGGGCACGAGCTAGGGTTAGGGTTTCGCGGGAGGGGAAAGGGGGAGAGAGAGCAGGCGCGGCGGGGAGAGAGGAGAGCAGCACGTCTGGGGGGGGGGGGCCTTAACCACGCAGGGGGCGGGGGCCGTGGCGCGAGGGTGCAGAGGAGGACACGACGGCAGCGGCCATGGCGGCACAGTGCGCCACTATGGCGATAGGGAAGGCAATTTTCTAAAAAAACCCGGTGGCCTTTTTCCTTTTTAAACTTTTCTGGAATTCCTTTAAAATGGTGACTTTGGCAAATTAATTGTGGCCTTTAAACATTTTTATAAATTCTTCCAAAATTCATGTAGCCTCCCCATGACATGTAGAAGCTCCACAAAAATTGGTGTGGCAAAATAAAAAGTTTTGCACAACATTTGTTCATAGGGTTTTACAAATGACATTTTTGATCAAGTGCAAAATCCATGTAATTGGGGTACTTAAACATTTTCAAAATAAGTGAAAATATTCATGGAGGCTCCCAATAATATAATGAAGCTCCCCATACTTTTAGTTGGAAACTTTGGAATGTTTAACTTAGTTCCAAAAATAAGAATTGGTTTAACTCAAATTTGAAGTCCCAATTTATTTAATTGTTTGGCAAGAATTTGACTTTGCCAAATAGTTAAGAAATGCATTCTTGGAACTTCCTGGACAAATATGGAAACTCAAGAATAATTTGGTTTAGCCAAAATGAGCAATTGCATTTGGTTTGAAATTTTGGGATTGGATTTGTTTCCTTTTAATGTTTTCCAATCTTGCTTTATTTTAAATTATCAATTTAATTGAATGCCATGATGCAATGTTGCAAAGCAAAAAGTGAAATTTTGGCACAAATTTTAGGGCACCAAAGCTGGGGCTGTTACAACAGCCTGCTGACTGGTCCTTATTATACTTGCTCTAAAACCTCAGTAAATAAGCCACAGTTTCCGAGCCTTCTTGAGCTTCCGTTTCACCTTGAATGTGTTTGGACCACCGGACGCACAAGCTACAAGGAGTCAACACGCGCTGGTAGCAGGAACGCCGGAGACGGTATGCTTCTCATCGGGCGGTCGATTGCTCGCTTCGCTACGAAGTTCGGGCGCCTCCTTCAAGCCCATGTCCTTGGCCCATCTTCCGCGGGAGGTACCCCAACACTAACAGTACACAGCACGTGTCTTCTGGCCCAGCTTTCGCCCAACAACGCTGAAGGCCACTGGCCCATCAAATGATTTTATGTTCTTTTTAAAATATTGCAAACACATAGATTTTTTTATAGTCATATTTTTTGTTATGTTTTTTATTATACTCATATGTGATTTTTTTTTGTAATAGTGTATAATTTTTATTGCAAAACAATCTGCATCAAAACATTTGTTGCTTAACCCAGTTCTTATTACAGCAAAAACATGATTTTTTTTTAATTCCGTGATTTTTGTTGAATTTGCTGGTGAGTTTTATTGCAACTCAGTGTGTAGCAAAAAAAAATGTTGTTCAACTATTTTGTAGACTTATTTTTTTTTGAAATGTTGCACCAAATTTGTTTCGATAGTATTTTTTTGTATGTGGAGTGGGGGATTTTGGTGCAATATTCGGGATTTGTTGCAATACTATGCCTAAATCACCATGGCGTCATTTTTTTGTAAATATCAAGAATGTCAGGGCCAAAGCATTATACCCCTTTGTTTTAAGTGGATAAGCTATGTAATGTTTTCGATATGGAAAAGTGATGGATTGAAATGCAAAAGTGCATTGCAGTTGAATCTGAACGTAGCATCGCGATCGGACGGCTTTTGAGGCAACCGATCCACCACATGGGATCGGTTGCCCGATGCCTAACGCTAACCAATTGAGAAAGAGAAGGCATCGAAGATAAGAGTTGAGTTGCTATTTTCATTCCCCGAGCTTGCAATGCTGATGTATCTTTCTTCCGAACCCTAAATTCCATCCTCGAATCCCCTTTCGTGTGTATCACGATTCATGAATCGAGTATTGTCACATTTGGTAACAAAATCCTATTGTTTCCACTTCAGAGATCAAACGTGAGGCAAAACTTTGACGAGCAAAATTTCTCCTAATCAGTTGGATGTGGATTACTAGTTTATTGGCGCAAAGCTTCCTTCAGAACACTCATGATTGTTCAATTTTTTTCGATCTGAGCTCAAGTACACACACTGACTCCCCGATGAATGCAAAATCAGGTGGAGGGGCTCCTTAATCATATCATGGGTGACCTCTCGGCACAAAACTTGTGCTTGGAGGAATTGATCAAGCAGATCCTTGACCGCATGACTTTGATATAGATCTCAAGGTCGAGGGGCTCTATAACGTTTGGAAGACGTCGCATTGTTGTACCACGTGGAGGGCAAGACGTTGGTCACGGAGGATGAAAATCCACTCGGGCCAACGATGACGAACTTTTCACCACCTCATACCCAGCCGCCACTCTCACGAGAAGTTGCGATGTCGCGCCCATCTGCGTTGGGATTGGGCTTCAGGTGTAGGGACCACAGAGACGCACAACTACGCCGGGGCGATGATTATGATCTCCTTGGGAACCCGTCGCATCCCGAGTTCGACCCAGAAACACGGTGTGCCAGGTTCGCTCTCTCATGGCGTAGATAAAGACCTACTACTTCTTGCTTGTATTGATTGATGTGTTGATAACAAGGTGCGTTATGGCTACGAGGGAATCGATATTGCTTGTACCTTGAGGATGCTCCCTACCGGCTTTATATACATGGCCATCTTAGGGTTAGAGAGTTGCCTCGAGGTGACTCAGGCGGCCACTTTCCTAATTTGACTCAGTTTATGTCTTCCGTCCTTTCATTCGATCAAACATCCGGAGTCTTACGAAGTCCACAAAACGGATACAAAGCTCAACAAACGTAATAGAACGTACATGTCGCTAGTATGCATCATGAATTCTGCAGTGTCACTTTGATTCGCATGAATTTCATAATACAGGAATAGAAAAAAATACATATTAGAGTGGCATGGCCAATTGAATCCTATATTGTTAGCAAACCACATAAATTTATACTAGAGAGGGTTTGATGACATTGAACAAACAAAGGGAACTGTAAAAGTAGATTTGAGCGAATGCTATATTTTCTATAAAAAGTTCAAATGATTTTTAGAACAAATTATTTTATCAATTCGATGAAATTGTTTTATCTAAACATCTGAAATTGCTTGGATCTGTTCAAAATATTGAGGTATATGTTCGTTAGATAAAGTTTCCTAAAATTATGAATTTCATCATTAGTGAAGTGAAAGAAGTATTTTCCCTGTCAAATAATGATCGGACAGCCGAATCGCCCAAGTGAATGGTGCATGTTCGTCACTGAAGTATTTCGACCAAAACCTACCTGTTCCGATATCTACCGACCACTCATTACTCTCCCGCCAAAACTTCACAGCAAGTTTGAGTAGTGTACGCCACGCGACGCACGCTCCACGCGACGGCGGCGCACAAGGCCCGAGGCGACCTGGTCGGACGGCTGGCACACGGTCAAACCCACACCGGGCCCACACCGATGCGTCTCATCCCGTCCAGTCAGTCGTCGTGCGAAAAGCCGTGCCCGTGGCTGGTGCCCTGTCTTTCCCTCGGGCGGCGCGACGGCGTGCCCACGCGTCGCCGTCCCTCTGGGTGCGCGCCCGGGAGCCCGAATACCGCAGCAGCGCTACCACTGACCGGTGGACTCGGCGCGGTGCCACCGTCAGGATATGGCGATTGGTGGGGCCGGAGTGGTGGTGGGCTGGTGGCGCCGCTGGAGCCGAGTCATGGTGGGAGCAGGAGCGCAGCGGCTGCTGATTCCTGTGCGATGTGACCGCGCACCAGCGCGCCGGCGCTCTCTTGTCCAAACATTACAGACAGACAAGGTGACGACAGAGAGACGCCAAGATGACGTTTCTTTACAATGGGACCTGCGTTTACTCTGCGGTGGGTGGTATATGCATATATAGATGATGGTATTTAGATTTGCAGCGTGTTTTGTCTTCCAATTTGGAAGCAAAATTTGGGTTGAGGGTTACTCGATTGAATTTTTCAACGGTTTTGTTTCGAAAAAACTGGGCATGACTCGGGAGACGTTGTTTTGTTTCGTAGAACATTATATAAAATACAACTGTAAAGTATTTATAAATGTCAAAAAATTCGAAAAACAATTTCGGGTGTGTATCGGACATTTTTTGTTTACACAAAGTTTATGGAAAAGGGCCATTTTTATGTGGCTTGTGTGAAAAAATAAATTTTAGTGCTCCAAAATGACTTTCGTGAGACATTTTTCTTTTACACATACCATAAGATATATCATTTTTCGTGAAACTTTTTGTGCAAACATAAAATGTCCGAATGTACACCTGAATTTTTTTCTTGCATTTTTTTTTGACAATTTGAGAATACGTTTTTCGGCAGTGGGAGCATATGATCCTACGAGCCAAAATAAATTTTCGTCGTGACTCGAGTTAACATGTGAACTTCTTGTTTTATAGCCGATGGACGACGAGTTAGACATGCCAATTCTTATCATCGAATTCTAATAGTTGCTATCTTTATCGGGGTTGTACTCCCTTTTTCGAAAAATGGCTACTATATCTTTAATGGCTTAGAAATGGCCATACAATTGTTAAAATTAATATTTTTCACCTACGGAGACTTCTCGAGAGTTGTTCAGGTCATCACCAAGTCTATGCTCGCCTGATTAGACTAAATACTTATAGGCATGTTTACCAAAGATTGGATGCATTTATATTGAAAATTAAAAGGCTGAAAAATTGGTTAAAGGTCCATAAGGTCAACACAAACCTCCAAATATCCATATATCCATGATATCACTTAATCACTGAGATAACCTTTTGCCATGGTTTATTTTGTTGTGAGATGGAGATCCAATTGCCTCCAACGGTCAAAGGCTTTTTTTTAATAGAAATTTAGATAATTTTATAGGAATTCATTTGCACTATATTACATAGGAACTTTCCATCCACTTTAAGATTTTGGGGAAAGAAATCTCTTTTCGTCCTATGGAGAGTCAAACGAAATTTGGTGCATATAAAATTATGTATAATTAGATGAGCATGACACATTACAAGTCTTTTTTTTTTTCTATACATACTTTTTGAATCACGCAAATCGAAAATTTAAACTAAAGCTTACTATATATTTCCAAAAAAATTGCAGACGGTCAGCTGGCTGGAATTCGTACTACTAGTAATATTGTAGTAGTTCAGTAGTAGTACTAGATATTTTTCACATAATCTCAAGTGCGGCAGCAGGGAGGATGGATTCGAATCCTGCGTTCCAGCGTCAGACTCCACTGTGCGCGAGGTAAATGCGACCGAATCGTTTGGACGAAGATTCGGCAATCAATCTTGCGCTCCATCGATCCACGTCGCTCGGACAGCACGGCCACACCCATCCGCACAAGCGAAACGTGTTACTTGCTGACGACGGGACGCGGCAGAGCAACGACTGATGACTGATGAGTGAGCTCGGCGACGACCGGTCTGCGAGCCTAGTAGAGTGAAGCTCAAGGAAGGTGGGCCGAAGCGGCCGCCCACCAAAGCGTAGCCATCCGCGCGAGCGCGTCCTCCACGCCGTCCGTCTCCTCCTACTTCTTCTTCTACCCCCTCCCACGTCCACGCTCAGTCCACCGCCGCCGCCTCCTCCTGTCCTCCCCACCACAGCCGCCTCTCAGCTCCAGACAACGGCAGCTCCCAGAGCCTAGCAATAATCCCGCGTGTTTGAAGCTCCGGACAGGGGCGACGACCGGCCCGTTTCAGCTCGGAGCTGCCCCGAGGACCGTCTTGCTGCCCATAGCCGCCACAGACCAGGCGCGAGGGAAGGAACAGCCGCTGCGCGAGGAGCTCAGGGCCTGAAGCGAGCTCGGGCCGGGTGTTCGATGAGGAACCGCAGCACGATGCTCGACGTCGCGGCGGCGGCGGCGCTGGGAGTGGTGCCGCGGTACAGGGGCGTGAGGAAGCGGCCGTGGGGCCGGTTCGCGGCGGAGATCCGGGACCCGGTCAAGCGCTCGCGGGTCTGGCTCGGCACCTACGACTCCGCCGAGGCCGCCGCGCGCGCCTATGACGTCGCCGCCAGGACCCTGCGCGGGCCGCTCGCCCTGACCAACTTCCCATCCGTCGTCTCCCTCCCGCTTCCGTTCAGCCATGGCGGCCGCGGACCTGCCGTCAGCCCCGCGTGCAGCGCCAGCTCCACCGTAGAGTCCTTCAGCGGGCCCAGGGCGCCTCGAGTCACGCGGGTCGTGCCGCGCGCGCCGGCATCGGCACCAGCGCGCCCCGAAGACGCCGGATGCCACAGCGACTGCGCGTCGTCGGCCTCCGTCGTGGACGACGACGGCGACGACGCCGCCTCCGCCGCCGTCCGGTCCCGCGCCCGCGCGGCGCCGTTCGGGTTCGACCTCAACCTCCCGCCGCCGTCGGACGAGCTGTGCACGGAGCTGCGGCTCTGGTAGGAAGGATCCACCGGATCAGGAAGGAGAAGCTAGCGAGATTTCGTCTTGTCTTCTGGAGTATTTCTGATTAGATTAGATAGATTGATGCTTGTGTTCAAGAGCGATTGTTGTACCACTACTACTATTCTTTACCCGACGAGAATTGCAATTGAAAGGGACGATTGAGGCGCTAGCAGGCCACTCGCTTTCCTGCCCTAGCCGCCGTCGCCGCCGCAGGCCACTGGCCCCGGCGGAAGAGCTGGCCCATCTCCTTCCGCTTGCTGCTCCGGCGGTGCTCCGGCGGCAGGAGCGAGGGTATTCCTTTTTACATGGTAATTAGGGTTAGTAAGTTTCTGGTATGGTGTGTCGTTGGGAGGTGGGAGCCGCATCCGGGTAAATAAATCTGCCTTAACTCTATTCTCACACAGCGGTGTTCTTAATGGCGGTGTCTCGGAGTTGGTGGCACTGTGTGCTTGTCGATCTTTCAGATCGGTGACTGTTGGGTTCATGAATGGTGTCGGCGAGGCAACGGCGACGACTCTATCAGATGGGTTTTTCCTCCTGCTCTGTCCTCGTTGCTGTGGCGTTGTCTCCGGCGTCATGGTGGAGAAGAGAGGATTCGTCTAGTGCACTGGTGACAGCTGGGAGATGGTGTACTTTGTGGTGGGTTCGTGGTTGGAGGCTGACGGTTCTGGTTCCCTACTCCGACGTCGTCGTGCGGGGGTGTCGGTGCTAAAATTCGATGGCGTGTCCGGGGTCGTGCTGTCCCGGTCTGATTCTTTCAACGGCAATGGTTTGTCCTATGACAAACTAGTTTGGAGGTCCGAAAAGCTGATGATCAGCAATGTAGCCGCGTCGAGCTCGGATGAAGAGGTGATCTGTCTATTTTTTCTTCATGAGTGTTACGGTGGTGCCGAAGAAGATGGATAGGCGTTGGATTGTCATATAGGTTTATCCTATCTTTTCATATCTGTAAGATCGGTGTATACGTACTTATATCTCATTTTTTATTTATCAATTAGAATCGTATTATCATGAAAAAAAGATGAAAGAGTCAATTTTGCCCCAAATTTGCAGTATCAAGAGTCAATTTTTCCACGGCCTCTACCTGCCCATTCATGTTATTCTTCGCTCCATTGTGCTGCCTGTTGTAAATCCACACTGTTGCAGAAACTGGAGTGCAGTAGTAAAATGGGAAGCTCTGGAAGCATTATATTCAATATAAAAAGTAATACTTCGTACGAAGTATAATGGGAAGTTTTTTCTTTTGTAAATAAAAAACATTTTTTTTTTGAAAAATCTGCCATACAATACGTCATTGGTTCAGACCTAGTACGACTCATCGTCTACTGGAACTACGAATCTAAATCCGTCTCAGAGAAAAACCCGACAAGTTCGCCTCTTGGCTGCACCCTCGCGCGTCTTTCTTTTCCCCGGCGTTGGGCGGCCGGCTTCATCAGCAACCAACACCTAGACTCTCCCTTCTCCACCTCCTCCGCTGTTCTGGACAGGCGTGGATTGGAGATATCCCAGACCTGATTTGCTTATTTCCGCTGGTGACGAACCCTAACTTTCTCGGGGTTTGTTTTCTCTGGTCTTGACCATTACACGTATGTCCAGGCTTCATCTGCACTTTTCATCAACGTCACCTTGCAGCACCTAACGCGCATGTATTCGTATATTGCCCTGCAGCTAGCGTTAGCCATGGCGACAGGGGAAAGAACTCGGCCACCGAGTGATCAAGAACTCCTAGTATTTCAGAAGCGTCCTTCAAGGTGCACAAGTGGCAGACTCTGCAGGGTGAAGGCAAATTACATCTCTGTTCGCGCGAACGAGAAGCCAGACTTCGGTGAAATTCACCAATACGACGTGAGCATCGTTAAATTATTATATCATGTGAAGTTCTGTTAGCCATCATCACATTTGTAAATACTTCATCAGGTGTCTATCAGTCCTGCTACTTCACGCGTCGCCAACCACGCCGTCATGCGACAACTTGTAAACAAGCACCCAGAAGCTGGTTTCCAGGCCGACTGTTTTGCCTATGATGGGAGCAAGATCGTGTACACACTCGGTGAACTGAAATTTGGTTCCAGTGCGTTCGAAATCACGCTGCAGGATGAGGAAGATAGCCCTGCTGATGGTCCCAAAGCCTTGCAGAGGTATACTACTCTGGAACCATATTGCCGTCCATGATTTGGTGAAGCCAATGTTGAAGTAATTTTACTGATATCCTTCTGCTGTCTCCAGGCATTTTGATGTCACAATCAAACGGGCTGCGCGTGTTAGCATGGACAGTTTATACGAGCTCTACGATCTATTGCCGGACCTTGTACATCAGGCAATCCTGCAAGCGCTCCACATAGTCCTGCGTGGATTGCCAACTGAAGAATGGTATCTTTTATTCTCGCTGTCTGTTTCTGTATCATAATTCTTATAACGTGGCTTCCATCATTTTCGCATGTGTAGGTATAACCGGTATGCAAGGCCAATTTATTCACCTTACATGGGGCATCAGCAACTTGGTGAGGCCTTGGAAAGTCGCCGCGGTTTTCACCAAAGCATACGACCCACTCAGGGAGGTCTTATGCTGAATATTGGTTCGATCCCAACTCTTCGTCTTGATTTTTGGTGGTCTGGATCCAAGAAGAAAAATTTGTCCCTTCTCCTTTGCAATAACTTGGACATTTGGAGTGTTAGGTCTATCTGCACAATATATTGTAGATCAAGTATTGAATGGCATACATGTGTATTTCTAATTTTGGATAAATACCATTGATTTTCATAAAAGTAATAATGCACATTGGTAAGGTAGAGAACCACATGATTATTCAGTAAGAACCATGACTTACTTGGCATACGAGGAAATATTTTTTCCTCACTTACACATCATCTTATCTTTTATATTTATTTATTGTTTTGCAAGAAACTGTAGGATACGCTCGGACAGTATAGTTACCATTAATAGAAAAGACAACTGTAAAAAATATCTACAAGGGACCTAACAAAAGAATCAAGGCACATAACCAATTTCTGTAAGCCACTCCAGGATGAGAGCACTAATATCTTCCTTACACCTCAAACTCTGAAGACCTAATTCTTCTCTAAACTTCAAAAACCTAGGCCCGCTTATATTGGCATATTTGAACTATTTCTGCAGATCCGTGCAACTTGATGGTGAGGTGCCATGTTTTTTACTGCCATGGTAGATGCTACCAGGCATCTTTAAGAGCCCAAATTTATTTTTAATTGAAAGCCTTATATCTTATCTAATGGTTTTGACATGTTTCGTTATCGCTAGCCTGTCACGCATCCTACGTGACAAGCTTGCGTGCTCAGTCTATTGCTATATAAATCATATAATGGGTCTAATAGTTAGCCTTGAAGTTGCCTCTCAGTTTCTCACATGTTAAGGTAGTTTGACATTTATCTTTTTCAGATGTATCCTCTAGAATATTCATCAAGCCCCTACCGGTGATGGATTTTCTTAAGATGCTGCTGAACAGGGATATATCTGACACACCATTAACTGGTACTGATCTCTTGAAGGTCAGCTCCTTCTGTCACCTCTTTAATCATGAAATGCAGTATGTTTCTTTTTAATTCTGACTTGAATTTTCGCTCTCTCCATTCTAAGAAGCTTTGAGCCTTTTTTCATGGTCAGATGATGAAGGCACTAGAAGGTTGTAAAGGTTCATGTATTTTGCAACATGCACAAAGAGTACCCTGTATCCGGGGTTACCTCGCAATCAGCAGAAGAGTTGACGTATGCAGTTCACTTACGCATTTGTGAAGATTCCCGGATCTCTTATCATGCTGCTGTGGATGAGCATGCTGTATGATATCATGCTGACATTCCTTTGTTTGGTTGGTTTGTCCTGTGACAGTTTCCCAGTTGGTAGTTATCCTACTGGGGAGCCTGGGGAGACGGTAGTACAATACTTCCAGAAGAGATATGGTGTTAGTATTCAGTACAAATCTTTGATTGCTTGCAAGTGGGAACTCCTCACAGGCCGAAATTTCTGCCCTTTGAGGTTAGTATCATGAGCAACTGTTCTATGGATGTTTCATCCTGTGTTAACATATCCAGCTATATTATAAGTTCTTCTTCTTGTCACTTTAATATTTATAAGGTCTGTAAGATTGCCAAGGGGCAACGCTACTCGAAACGGCTCAATCTGGGAAAACAGATGGCGGATGTTCTCAAAGTAGCTAAGCTGACCCCATACAGTCGTGAGCATGACATTTACGGGTAATCATGACCATATCTGTGTGTGTATTATTCTGAACTGTTCCTTTATTTTCCAGTAGTGTTGTTTGTACAACTATATCGTTGTGTTTATACGTCTTACTTTGGACTACTCCTGTATTCCTCTAAGATGATTTGTTTCTCTGTAAATCACTATGTCCTTGTAATTATTTATTTATGTATACGAATCGTCACTGTCCATTCCATGAATTAATGTATTTACTGCCTTGCGCCTTTTTAAATTGGCTCATACAGTTGATTCTGCGATTTGAATTAGTTATTTATTGAAACCTTTTATGTGATTATTGCCCATAGACATTTCTCGCGCATATAGGAAAAAAAAAAACTCTGTTAGCTATTGCAATGAGCTGTACATTGTGCTGACTTGACAATTTATCCAGGATCAGGTTTCAGTTCTCCTTATTTAATATTCTACTATTTTATTTGTTTCACATGTTAATGGAGGCATTGTAATATGATTTTTTAATGCAATCTTTAGTTTTTAGCTGCATATGTATATTCGTGCAAACTTTAGTTTTTCATCGCATATCTAACCAGTTGCCAAATTCTTTTCAAACACGTATATTAGGCTCTGGGGTATTTTG
This sequence comes from Puccinellia tenuiflora, assembly GCA_012064385.1. Classification (NCBI taxonomy): domain Eukaryota; kingdom Viridiplantae; phylum Streptophyta; class Magnoliopsida; order Poales; family Poaceae; genus Puccinellia; species Puccinellia tenuiflora. The sequence continues at coordinate 62,852 of QRDG01000974.1, read as the reverse complement.
TCATGTTTTGTGTTTGTTTACCAGGCTTTGCATTTCACACGTCAGAATCAATGTGCTGTGAAATTGGGAATCGAAATTGGGGATGAACTTGTATCACTGCGGCCACATATTCTATCTCCTCCTTTGGTATGTTTTTATCTCAGCTATCATTTTAGTGTGCTCGTTTCTTATTTCTGTTGCATATTCCTATCAGCTTAAGTTCAACGACAGTGGCACGACAAGAGCATTCTTGCCACATTATGGCCTATGGAATATGAGGTGCAAGGTATGTATGCATCCTGTTATGCATAAACTCGATAATTTTGTGTATTCCCGATCAGCATTGTTCCTTCTTCAGTAGGTATTTTGATGATCTTATTCGAAAGACAAGATCCTTTCATTCCTGGTCATTTCATCAAAGATTCTACCATGTAGATCACTTTTAGTTAACGATTCTATGTCTGCTTATCAATCATGATAACTTACAATATTGCATACAACTGCATGTTGATTCTCTCATCTGATTTTTTTTGTTGTTGTTGTAGAAAATGATCAAAGGTGGGAGAGTGAATAGCTGGACATGTATCAACTTTTCCTCGAATGTGCGACAGGACGAAGCGATGAATTTCTGTTACGAGCTTGCTATTATGTGCCTAGTATCTGGGATGGTAGATTTCTCCCTGGCCAAAATACTGAATTCCAGACATTTTTCTTGCATGTGTCTGTTCATATCTTTGTACATTTATATTGTCCCTGTGTCTCATTGTAGGACTTCGATCCTAGTCCTGTGCTTTCAGTAGAGACTGCTAAACCTGAACAGGCGCAACTGGCACTCACATCACTTCATAACAATGTCATGGACAAACTTGGACCAGGCAGAAATCTTGACCTTCTGGTTGTGATATTGCCTGACAATAATGGCTCTCTTTATGGTATATTTTTAACTTCCAAGCACATTTTGACCATTTTCTGATTAATTTATTTTGTTAATATTGTTGTTATTCCTTAGGTGATCTCAAAAGAATATGTGAGAAAGATATTCTGTTTTCTGATTAACTTCTTTTATTAACATTGTTTTTATTCCTTAGGTGATCTCAAGAGAATATGTGAGACCGACATTGGACTGGTTTCTCAATGTTGTCTTGCAAAACATGTCTCAAGGATGAACAAGCACTATCTTGCAAACGTTGCCCTTAAAATTAATGTCAAGGTTTGTCGTGCAGTGCTATCTGTCGACTGTCTAGCTGGTTATGCACGTCCTTACACTTCATTGATTTTGCAGATGGGAGGAAGAAATACTGTACTGAGTGACGCTGTAGAGAAGAAACTTCCCCATGTTGGGGACACGCCGACTATTATTTTTGGTGCTGTTGTTAGCCATTCTCATCCTGAAAAGCGTTCTTCCCCTTCCATTGCATCTGTAAGTGCACGTCACTATTCCGGATGCCGGAAGTGGTGCTTATGTTGTGTGTTGTTATCTATTTACACGTACGTCGGTAGCGGTAATTGTACATGCTTCATACAGGTTGTTGCTTCTCAAGACTGGCCTGAGGTTAGCAGGTACGCTGGATTAGTTAGCACGCAACCCCGTCATCATGAGTGGATAAATAATCTGTTTGAACTCAAGTATGGTAGTGATGAAAAAGGGATGGTAGCTGAAGCCGGTGGGATGATCCGGTACGATCTTTTTTTTTACTCTGAGAATCTGAATGTTATACTTGAAGGATATCTGTGTGTGTGTATAAGTTTTATGATATATGCAGGGAGCATCTCATTTCGTTCTATCGGGCGACTGGACAGAAACCCCAGAAAATTATTTTTTACAGGTACACTCTGTTAGGACATCTCTCTGAACTATCGTCTGTACTAAATATGTATCTAACCTCTTTCTTTTCAGAGATGGGGTGAGCAAAGGACAGTACTCTCGGGTTCTGAGGAACGAACTTGGTGCCATTAAACTGGTGAAGTTGCATTTTTGTACTTTACTTCTCATGAGATATCTGTCATTCTTCTTTGAGATTTTTTTTTGTACAAGTGATTGCTTATTTTTCTAATTTATTAGGCATGCAAATCACTGGAGAAAGATTACAACCCAACAGTTACGTACGTTGTGGTTCAGAAGCGTCATGGCACACGTCTGTTTCCCAACGATTACCGTGAAATGCCATCTGATTCAACTGGGAACTTATGGCCTGGTTAGTTTTGTTACACTGTGTTTGGATGTAGGAAAGTTTCCTGGAATTGGAATTGGACAAGCAATTCCATTTCCCAGATGGAAAGGGAATTGAGTCAAATTCCAATTCAACTGTTTGGTTGTCACTGGAATTTTATGGCTGGAAATTGAGTCAAATTCCAATTCAACGTATACTCCGGTGGCAGAGCTGGATCGAACAGCACCAAATTTCCCCAGCGCGGCGGCGGATTGGAGTGGTCCCCTGCGCGGCGGCCGGAGGAGGCTCGGCGCCGGCCCACGGCCAGAGGCGCTTCCTCGCGCGACGCGGCGGCCGGAGGTACTCGAGGCTGCAACCCTCGTAGCGTGACACGGCGCCGGAGGAGGCTCGGCGTAGGCCACGGCCGGAGGCGCTTCCTCGCGCGACGCGGGGCGGCCGGAGGCACTCGCGACTGCAACCTCCTAGCGCGACGCGGCGGCCGGAGGAGACAGCTGCTAGTAGAAGCTCCGCCGCCGTGCCCATCCATCCGCCGCCGTGCCCATCTCGCCGGGGTTCGAGTGAGAGAGGAGGGCGGGCTAGAGGGAGAGAGGAGGGCGAGGAAGCTCGGGGAAGAGAAGGGAACGTTTCGCTCGCTCGTTTCCCGTGCGTTTCCGAGGCTCTCAGCTCGGAAAGTTTCGGGCCGAGCTAACACTGCGGGCTTTCCAGGCGGAATTGCTCAAACTTTCCAGCCCTAAATTCTCTAGCCACTCCAAACGGCGGAATTCGAGTTTCAATTCCAGAATTCCAATTCCAGGCAATCTTTCCTACATCCAAACACAGTGTTAACGTCTGTCCTTGATTGATTCAGGTAGCGTCGTGGATTCAGTAATATGCCATCGAGATGAATTTGATTTTTACCTGTGCAGCCATAGCTGCAGTAAGGTAGGTCACATTCCTCGACGTGGTAAAATACAGACCGTGACTTGTGATTGCTAACTGAGGCACCTCTATTCCTACACAGGAAAAAGGTCGTGGAACGATTCGGCCTATGTATTACCATGTTCTGTGGGACGAGAACAAATTTCTTGCAGGCGATTTCCAGACATTGACATACTACTTGTGCTACATGTAATTTACTGTGGCTATCCTGTCACACGTTCTTCTATATTTACTTCTGTTTGACCACCAATTAACTGACCATGACCACTGACTACTGCTGCAGGTACGCTGGGTGCACCCATTCTATTTCAATAGGTACTTACCCTCCATTTTGTTCCTAATCAGGATGTACATATTCAGTTAGTAAAAAACATATATTGTTATTTGTATGTCTAGTGGAAAATGTGGTTATAACAGGAGCTGTTTGCGCTTCTGCAGTGCCCCCTTTACGTTATGCCCGCCGTTTGGCTTCTCGAGCTCGCTGCTATACTGAACTACCGTCTTCGGAGAGTGGATCCACAGCGACCGATGCCAGGGTGGTGGGCCTTCTCCCGATAAAGGATAATCTGAAACGTGGCATGTTTTTCTGTTCCAGGGCAGTGTTAGAAAAACTTATTGATAGGGCCGCCATGAAATCCTCGTCTTGCACCGATCATGGAACCACATTCTTTTTTTGTGGGTATAGTGAATGGGAAAATATAGTGTAAAAAACTCATACCGTTCACTTGGTATCCACACACGCAAAGGGCTCAAACTCCACGAAAATCATCAACACTGATCTCCTGCTCACATAGAAAGTAAGGAAAAGTCTCCAGGAAAGAGGAAATGCATCAATGGCCGGCAAGGAGGCTGCTTTGCTGCTGCACAAACGCCATCAACATCAACACATGAGGGGAAGACTTAATTGGAGGGAAGGTTAAACTCATGAATATCCTCTTCCTCTGCTCTATTTTGATCCGTGCATTTCAAGAAAATACGTAAAATAATCCACTTGACTTAATAGGTGTAACATCTCATTTTTATAATGAAGAGTGAATTACAAGATACAAAGCATAGCATGAGCATCATGTAATTTTTCCAAACAAACTTGCAGTAAGGGCGCACTTTTAAACCCTAATAATGGCTATTTTTTATCCTTATTTTGAATTTCCTTTAAACAATCTCAAATATTTCAAACAAAAAATGTGGATCTTCTCTATTATATTTTGAAGTTTCATGAATTTTTCCAGAAATTTTAGAGCTTGTTTGAATCCCCTGAAAATTCAGTGCACGAATTCGTCGCCGACGATCATCCCCTGCACTCGTAACCGTTTTTCCGCCTTCATGCTATGTGAAAGAACGAGATGTCGCCTAGAGGAGGGGGGGGGGGGGGGGGGGGGTGAATAGGCGATTTAAAACTTTTACGGTTAGGTCTTGAATAAATGCGGAATAAAACTAACGTTTAATTTATCAAACACAAAACCTAATATACTAGGTTCACCTATATGCACCAACAACTTATGCTAGGCAAGTTAACAACAAGGTGATAGCAAGATATAAATAACTTCAATCTCGATGGCTACCACAAAGTAAATGCATAAGTAAAAGATTTTGGTTATAAAGATAACCGAGACAAGTGGAGACGGAGATTTGTTTCCCGTCGTTCATTCACAATGGAAGTACGTCTACGTTGGAGGGGTGTGGAGCCTCCTTGGCACTCCTACAAGCACGACCGTGCTTACCTTATTTTCCATGAGCTCCTCCCGTGGGGAATGCCCGATGGGGGATTTGCTCATCCACTATGAGGTCTTCTAAACCCGTACAATTTGCCCAAACCTAACTCCACACAAGGGAGTCTCCCGTAGTTTGCCAGAAGCTTCACAACTCGAAGATCTTTGCAGCACCCACCGACCGTCTAGGATACACAATGCACCCAAGAGGCACAAGCACTTGGGAGCCCTATGCACCCAAGAGTAACAATCTTCTCAAAGTTCAACTTCCACGTATCACCATGGAGAGCACAAACCTACGCACCAAATGCAAAAGGCAATACCACACAAAGTGGTCAAGTTATTCACTCTCAAATCCCACCAAAGCAACTAATGCTATGGGGGGGGGGGGAGAAGAGAGGAAGAACAAGGAAGAACTCAACAAATGAATCCCAAAGATCTAGATCCAAAGCTTCCCCTCACTAAAAGGAGAGATGGTTTGGTGGAAATGTAGATCTAGATCTCCTCTCTTGTTTCCCTAAAGATGGGCAAAAACCATTGAAGGGATAGAGAGAAACCCAAACTTTTTCGAGGTCAAACAATGGAGGAGAGAAAGAATGGGCAGCCTCCTCTTTGAGAAGAGGGAGGCTATTTGTAGCTCCCCCGGAAATATGACTGTTACAGCCACGGGAGGCCGGATATTCCGAACTTAACACCGGATATTCCGGCCTGGCTGCACCGGAGATTCCGGCCCGGCTGCATCGGATATCCCCCCCCCCCCCCCCCCCCCCCCCGGATGTTTCCGGGGAAACCTCCGAGCAAACTTCCACGGAAGAACTAGTACCAAAAATCAAAAAGCACTTAGCCGAAAAAGCATGGGCCGGAATATCCGGGGTGTGACCCATCGGAGATTCCGGCCTACAGACATCGGATATTCCGGACAGCAAAACCAACACAACCAGAAACTGAATAACTTTTGCAAGAAAACTCCGATCGAGGTGAATCCAATTTTGTTGGAAAGAGGACGACAAGAGCTACCACCCAATTTTGTTGGAAATATTGAAAATAAGCAAGGGAGATTTTGCAAATAAATGGAAGAGTGAAACCTTCCACATGGATGAACTAGTAAAATCTCCAAAACCGAAAACGCAAGGAAAGATGCAAGCAAAAACCATTTTCGATGAACTTGGGCTTGTCATGATGAGCACGGCAAGCACAAACACACATAGATTATACTCAAATAAGAACCAATAAATATGATGCCAAGGATGCAAAGGTTTGAGCTCTCTACGAACGATACGATCAAGATAGTCGCTCGAGAGCCCCTCTTGATAGTACGACTATCTATCATATAACCCGGTCTCTCAACTAACATAATGAGACCGGTAAAATAGAAAACGTATCAAGATCATACTTTTGCCTTGCGCATAATCCACTTGATCTTGATGATGACAATCTTGACCTTTTCAAGTTGGACCCCCTTTCTTGTTTGCGCTCCGCTTGGTGAAGACTCACATATTCCTCCCCCATACACCAAGATGGGAGAGGCACTCTTCGGCATATCTTCACCCGGCCCTTATCTTGATGACGATCACCGCTTGACGCCATCCTCCATGAGCTACACGGGATCTTCCTTTTGATGCATGCTTATGACGAGATACCTAATCCCACATAGAAACAAGCACATAGATCATGGGTTAGTTCACAAGGCTATATTGATAATTACATATACCATGAGATCATATGATCCCTCATGGTACATCCCTATCCTTGTGAGTTGATCAACTTGCACTTAGCCATGATCAACATATAATCTTCTTCTTTTAGCCTTGACTCCAACATATGGAGATCAAGCATTGCTTATGGACCAACCCTACAAATATAACTCAAAGCACATATTAGTCCATAGAGATTGTCATTAGTTATCAAAACCACACATGAGGGAACCATGCTCTTTCAGTATGTTCACGATCATGCCGATGCTAACCATTCTAGAGGTGACCAATATCCCTTGAATCAAAGGGGTATGAATTGGGCGGTCAAGATGAAATTCTCAATTTTATATGAAAACAGGAATCCCTAGTTTGTTAGAGGCCACCCATTGTCATAAATTTTACTCCCCTGTAGAAGCTGTCAAGAGTGGGGGAGACATATGTACAACAGACCCAAGTACAATGAATAAGTGGGGCCAAAGGTCCGCCACCCCTTCAGGCAGTTGTCGCCGCCACAGGCTGTCATGGTCATCTCCTCCTCGAGGCTGCACGTGTCCATGAAGCTCCCCATGTCCATGTCATCATCCATCATGTGTGAGTAATCCCGTTGTAGGTGTGGGGTTTAAGGAAATTGGGTGAGATCAAACATGTAATGATGAATAATCGTTAGCATTGTGGGCCTAGTTTAAAGATGTTCTTGTGATATGTTGATATACTTAAATTTATTTATTTAATTCTTGTTACCATGACCCATGTGCCATGTTTTTAGTACTCAATTTATGTTTCTCCATCATATTTTTTTATTTATCTACAAAGTGTTTCACCTATTATAGTGCGGAATCCGCGACCCCGACAGTCAAATATAAAGATATCAAGGGGGATACTATAATTTGAGGAGTTCATATGTTCACGGAGTGTTAATGCATTGATCCAGGTGACTAGAAAAAGGCATATTTAATTAATTACCCTAAATTTTTTAAGTGAACCGGTGAAACTTTTAAGTTTCCAATTTTGAAAGCTCTTGAGTTAGCACGTATAACTATGCACAGAACACATGCCTACATACAATAGAAGTAGAACTATACAACACCGCCGTTATGCTCATGAAAATATCATTATATGAATGATCTGCATCCAAGCAACATCCCACTTATCAGCACATGCCAGTGTTTTGAAGTCTGCTTGATCTCAACAACAAAAACTCTCTTAAATTTATGTTTTTATTCTTGTTCTTTAAATTTCTATTTAAAGCTTCATAAAAAAACACCATTGTTTCTGTAATTCCTTTAGCGCAACTGTGATGCTCCAATCTAAGAGAGAAATAGCTTTACCTTCTTGTTCCCGTGGATCAACACTCTTACTTCCACATTGATAGTAGTTACAATAGTCCCCTTCACCTGGGGGTTATCTGACAAATAGTACACAAAGTATGGGCTCCAAGCCGAATAATTGTTTTTAAAACATTTATTACATAGTTGTAAAACAGATGAAAATTGTCGGCCCATATTTCCATACATAAATCTTGAATTTTTGAACATCACTTATGTATCCTCTATACATTCATATTTGGGTACTTTAAATAATTTTTGGTTATTTTCCTGGGCTTTTTTTAGGATTGGCAAGAGGATGGCTGCCTCAGCATCAAAGCTGTTAGAGAATGCGCTCTTATCACTAGAGGGACGTGAGTTAAATTCCTCGAAGGTAGTATTAAAGGGATGGGGGCATTACCGGTGTTAGCAACATGGAATAGCTATAGGTTAGTTAAAGTAGTCACGAGTGTAGGGCACTAGTAGCCTTATCACGTCAGGTAGCTTGCTATCCGAACAACTACAATATATGCCGCTTCGATACAACTACGCCTATCGGCTTACGGCCAAGACCACTTTCAGATAGAGAGTCATGGGCTTCTATCAAGTACTGGAGGCAAGCTCTAATTACTAAATAAACAAACAAAAAAATCATTAAATCAGTGAAAAGTAGAAAGATAGTTTGCAAATACTCAAATGCCGACACAAAGCATGAAACTCCGACACAAGGCATGAAATATGGTACATTATGTATGAAAAATGTAAATGTTCCATTTTGCATGTTATCTTTTGTACTAGCTTCAAAAGATACCCTCTTTTATTTAAAAATAAAAAAGTTGGTATCCTATTTAGCATTAGTATTGCGAGATATAACTTTGTGGTAAAAAACAATAGACACATTATCATGAATTATGGTATACAAATGACCATGACCATGGTTATATTTCTTGAAAACTAATATAGTTCAATCATGAATGGCCATTTGATGATTGGTGATAGTAGCGTCGGATGGTGCCCCAAGCAAAGGCGTGGATGTAGCAAGCAGCAGTGAAGAACCAAGGTTTAATCGAACCAGTACGACTTTGAAATCAACAACGAGATGCACGTCAACGATCTCTGGCGCTTAATCGTCGACGAACATGGACCTGCACACACTTAAACAATTACTTTGCCCCCAACGGCAGAAAGGTTGCCAATCTTCCCGGTCTGCTGAAAACAAAGCGGTTAAACGTATAGTGTAGTGAATGAAAATATGGAAACGGACCATCGAGCAAGTTATGGTGGAAAGAAAGTAAACGGTGTTGTACTCAACGGGAAAAGATGGACCGGAGGCCATGGGTTCACTAGTGGTGTCTCTCCAATAAATAAAATACCCATATGACGGGTAAACATATTACAGCTAGGCAATTGACAAGATTATGATACAAACTTAATCTAGCTATATCAAAGAGTTCATGGTAATATTCATGTAGGTATCACAACAAATAACAAAGACCGTTGAGTCCAACTGCATCTTTGCCTAAAAAGTCCACCGTGAGATCGCTATCCAGCCTGTCACCCAACGGTATTAAGTTGCAAGCAACAGACAATTGCATTAAGAACAGTGCATGATGTAAGCAATATTTATAATCACATAGACATAAACAGCGCTGTTTTCCCCTTAGTCGCAACAACACACCCTCTTCCTTAGACGATTCTGTCACTCGTGCCCAGGCACATAAGGGGGCATGAACCAACTATCTAGCATAAATACTCTCTCTTGGAGACATAAGCAATCACTTGTCCAAAGCAACTACACACATCGGAGAGCATGCAAGAACATAAATTAACATATAAGAACCATGCACAATCTGATCATAACTTCATAATCCATCGGATCCAAACAAACACATCATATAGCATTAGAAATAGTCGATCTTGATCATGTAGGGCAGCTCACAAGATCATAAACATGAAGCACAAGGGAGAGAGACAACCATCTAGCTACTGCCATGGACCCGTAGTCCAAGGTGGAACTACTCACGCATCATCCCGGCGGAATGCATGGCGATGTAGAGCCCTTCGAGATCGATCTCCCCTCCGGTAGGGTGCCGGGAACAGCTTCAGAATCTCCCCGAATTAGGTTTCGAGATGACGATGACTTTGGGTGGAGTTCATGGAAAATAATCACCGCCCTTTTGTTTATAGGTCAAATAGGAATTTATAGGCGTCGAGGGGGGCCGAGGCAGCGCCCAGGGGGCAGGGGTGGGCCCTAGCCCCTGGTCCAGGTGGGGCCGTGGCCAGGGGTCGCCCCTGGCCTCTGGGTGGCCCCCCCAGGTCCCCTTTGGTCCAGGTCTCCCCTCTGACATATAAAAATTATCCATAAATTTTCGTCAGATTCCGAGAATATTTCCAGAAGTAGATTTTTTGAAATAGAAAACTACAAAAATAGGGAACTGGCACTGGGCATCTTGTCAATAGGTTAGTCCAATAATATGCCTAAAAATGATATAATAAGATAGTAAAAACATGTGACAATGGCACAAAACAAGCATGGATCAATCAAAAATTATAGATACGTTTGACACGTATCACCATTTCATGAAGCCTTTTAAATTTCCGCAAGACTCAAGTTTATCTTATTCCTTGCCAACTAGTACATAAAATATGGGATCCAAGTAAAATACATTTCCTTCATATTTTTTGATTTTTTGGTCAAAATGGGGTGAAAATTGCTGGCATATCTTTCTATACATGCAACTTGAATTTTTGAACACCACTTATGTATAATCAATACATTTATATTTGGATACCTTATAATGAATTTTGGTAATTTTCCCGAACAATCTATCACATAGTTATAGTTCAATTTTAAATTACTTTTGAGAAATTGATAAGAAATGTGGAAAGTAGCAAAAGAAAGTTTGAAAATTCTCAAAACTACGACACAAGCCAGGATATGTGCAACATGTAAACGAGTCATTTTGCATGTTATTTTTGGTACTTTCTTTACAAGGTACCCTTTATATTTAATTAATAAATGGACAATTATTATTTTAAACAAAAATGCTGGTAACCTATTTGGCACTATTGTTTGACATGGCAAGATGCAACTTTGCGTTAAAAAGTGGGTGCATTATCATGAATTATTGTAAAATGGCCATGACTTTGGCCATCTTGCTTGAAAATCCAGATATTCCATACGTGAAAGGTCATTTCGTGAAGGCTTTCTTTTAAAATTTGGTAAAAAATCAGTTTTATCATTTTCAAGCTAACTTGTACACATAATATGGGTTTCAAGTCAAAAAATTGTGTTTTTTTTACATTTTTTAATATTATTTAGTTTTTTCAACGAGTGTGTCTGCTTGCTCCTCGACGATGAGGATCCCATCGAGGAGAAGCAGCCTTGAGATCCAGCGGGCTGGTAACATGTTGGTGGTTGCACAAAAAACAACCTTCACATTTATAAGAAAATATCGCATAATGGTGAACCTTATTCCAATATGTTGAAGTATACATGGACATGACTCCATCAGAGGATTCATGTGATGTTGGCACTGCAAGACACGTCATCTAGTCAATAAGAGCGTTTCGACAGTTGAAAGAGAAAACGACAAAAAGTTAGCCTAATATGATCTGTTGGTTCAGAACTTCAAATGAATCATATGTACACGATCGTAGCCAATTATTTACAAATTAGCAACAGAAATTGAAAACAACTTCTTTGATGATGCCATTTGGTTGTTGCTTCTCCTTCACCGACTGCAATTGTTTAGAGCTGTTAGGAACTCGTACAAGTCTAACCTCTGGCCTATCTTTAGGTCCGTTGAATCTAGCGCTGAGAGTATAACAAATAATTGACAAAACTGTTCTTCTCGATTGGTGCTCGATTGACCTAGCCATCTCCTTTCCCCTTTTTCTCTTATATGCAAAAATCACATAAATCGTAGACAACAACTCTTACAAAAATTCTCTCTGTCAATAACAAATATCATGATCATCGTGTTATGTGTAATGTGTTAACGTTTGCACTTGTTTTTCACCTGCGTCCGCAGATATGTCACTTACACTCCTAAGTGCATTATCTACAAGAAACGAGTCATGGACTATCAAGGTCAAGGTTTTAAGACTTTGGGATTCAATTAATCTATCTACTAATCAAGTCACTAGTGTTGATATGATTTTAGCTGATAAGAAGGTACATTTATTTAAGTGTGTATAATTTGAATAGTACTCCATACTTCAGATTTTCTTAACATATTATTTGTACATAGGGCAATGCAATCCATGCTTCTATTGGGAGTAAACCGATCAACATGTTTAAGTCAAAGTTTAAAGAAAACTCCATCTACATATTGGAGACCTTCAAAGTTTGGGAATATGACAAGTATCGACCTTTTAAGAACAATCTGAAAATTACTTTCATTCCAGATACAACGGTAAAAGAAGTTCTAGAAGAATCACGTAACTTTCTAGACTATTACTTTGAGTTTGCTAATAACAGTACCTTATGGAGTAGGGAAAATAATGATGCACAATGCTCAGGTATGTAGATGCTCAATGCATATCAAAGAGAAACCATATATCAATTAAGTAAGACATATACACCTTTATGCAGATGTTATTGGCCTTCTTAGAGGGATAAAACCAATGCAAGAAAAAACTGTAGCGAAGGATACATCAAAGCAGCGAACTACAAACATCCGTGAGATTGAAATCCTTTTGTTAGAGTAAGTCAAAAGTTGCAACATTTTTTAGCATCTCATCCTGATTTGAATTCTCATGTAAATTGAAATCACTTTTACGTGATTTTTTTAAATGGTGAGAAAGTAAAGGTCACCTTGTAGGGGGACGAATTAGTAAATATGGTAATGATGACGTGGATCACACGTTCGCTGGGAAACCCCAAGAGGAAGGTATGATGCAGCAAAGCAGTAGTTTCCTTTGATTACAAAACCAAGGTTATCGAAGCCAGTAGGACTTGGAGAAGGCTTAGCAAGGTGTCAATGGCGCCGTTTACGACAATTGACGTGGACCTGTTGCCCCAACGAAACAGAGAGGTTGTCAATCTCTCCGGCTTGCTAAACACAAAGAATTAAATGTGCAGATGTAAAATATGATTAAAGGGAAATATGACCAGCAAGCAAATGATGATGGAAAGCTATTAAAACGGTTGTAAGCAGTGTAGGAAAATAGGACCGGGGTCCACAGATCACTAGTGGTGTCTCTCCAAAAGATACACATGATGGGTAAACAAATTACAGCATGGCAATTGACAAAATTGTGGGCGCATAACAATGCTATCATAAAACAATATAGTTCACCGGTTCATCTAATATGGGCATTACATCAAAATACATAGACCGTTATCCAACTGCGTCTATGACTAATAATCCACCTCGGGATCGCTATCCAGCATGTCACCTAGAAGTATTAAGTTGCAAGCAACAAATAATTGCAATAAGCAAAGTGCATAATGTAAGCAATGTAAATAACACAAGGAAATAACACCGCTGTTTTCTCCCTAGTGGCAACAACACATTCATGAGCATAAGCGTTTCTGTCAATCGCACTCAGCACACAAAGGCATGAACCCACTATCTAGCATAAATACCCTCTCTGAAGATACTAACAATTACTTGGCCAAAGCATCCACTAGCATCGGAGAGCATGCAAGATCATAGATAAAACATAACACATAGATGAACAAGAGTAATGATTTCCACAATTCATCAGATCCATGCAAACACATCATCTAGCAGTTACAGATAATATGATCTTGATCATGATAGACAGCTCACAAGATCAAAGCAATGGAGTACAAGGAGGAGAGACAACCATCTAGCTACTGCTATGGACCCATAGTTGAAAGGGCACGGATGTCGCCTAGAGGTGGGGGGGGGGTGAATAGGCGATTTAAAATTATTACGGTTAAGGCTTCAATAAATGCGGAATAAAACTAACGTTTAATTTATCAAGCCAAAACCTAAACTAGCTAGGTTTACCTATGTGCACCAACAACTTATGCTAAGCAATATAATCAACTAGGTGATAGCAACATATATAACTTCAAGCTCAATGGCTATCACACAGTAAGTAGCATAAGTACGAAGCTCGGGTATAGAAATACCGAGGCACTTGGAGACGATGATTTATCCTAAGTTCACTTCCCAATGGAAGCTAGTCTCCGTTGGAGCGGCGCGGTGTTCACCAAAGTGAAACACCGAGTAGCCTTGATATGGCACACCGTATCTCCGTTGTGTCTTACCACCAATGTGGCGAGGCACTTGTCACTATGTTGTCGTTGAGGTTGACAACTAGAACCTTTACAAGGATGAAGCACACTCCATAAGTTGGAGGGTCTTCACCAAATGCACCGAGCCGCCACGACTTGATACTTCAAGGCCGGGGCACACACCACAACTCAATTGGTGGATTCCGACAATGTCTTCGTAGCTACCAAAGCTCCGAGACTAACAAGGTTGGGCCACCCTCCACAACCTAATTGGAGGCTCCCAACAAATCCGTGAGCCACCAAGACTCCGAGAAATCAACAACCGTCTAGGGTACCAACGTGCCCTAGAGGAACAAGCTCTAGGGCACCAAAGCACCCAAGAGTAACAAGCTTCTCAACTTCGACTTCCACGTATCACCGTGGAGAACTCAAAACCGATGCAACTAATGCAATGGCAAGAACACACTAACTGTTCAAGTTCTTCCAACCCGAATCCAACCAAAGCAACTAATGCTTGGGAGGGATTTGAGAGGAAGAACAAAGGAGAAACACCAAGAAACTCAAAAGATCTAGATCCAAAGTGTTCCCCTCACTTAGAGGAGAAATCAATCGGTGGAAACAAGGATCTAGATCTCCTCTCTCTTTTCCCTCAAAAACTAGCAAGAACTATTGGAGGGATTGAGAGAAAGCCAAGCTTGAGAAGGTCAACAATGGAGGGGAGAAAATAGCTCAAGAGGTTGGCAAAAGGTTTGGGTTTATTTGGGGAAGAAACCCCTTAAATAGGAGGCTCCAAAATGGAGCCGTTGGAGCAGCAGGGTGCCCGGCCTGGTGGCCGGCCAGGGATTATCACGCAGGGAAAACAGGGCAGCCCGGCCAGGGAGCCGGCCTGGGCCGGCCTGGGGGCCGGCCACCCCCCAGAGCCGCCCGGCCTGGGAGCCGGCCTGGGCCGGCCAGGGGGCCGACCACCCCCAGAGCCGCCCGGCCTGGAGCCCGGCCTGGGCCGGCCAGGAGGCCGGCCACCCCCCAGAGCCGCCCGGCCTGGAGCCCGGCCTGGGCCGGCCACCCCCCAGAGCCACCCGGCCTGCATGCCGGCCTAGGCCGGCCAGGGGGCCAAACAGCCAGGTATGACGCCTTCTAATTTTAACGTTCAACACCGAAAACGCAATAACTTCCACATACGAACTCCGTTTCCAATAATGTTGGACTCGTTGGAATCATCACAACGAGCCCTACAATATTATGCATAGAAATATCATTGTTCAATAGGATATGGTAAAACCAAAAGATGAAAGGTAAAACCTTTCTATTGAAGACCGGAAAACCATATCTTTTGCAAATGAAGTCCAAATGAAGTGAAACCAACTTTGTTGGAAAGAGGACGACAAATGCTACCCAATAACAAGTGAAAATATTGAAACCAAGCAAGGGAGATTTTGCTACTAAACGGAAGAGTGAAACCTTCTGCATAGATGGACCGGCAAAATCTCCGACACCGAAAACTTAAGAGGAGACACATGAAAACCGTTTTCGGTGACCTTGGCCTTGTCATGACAAGCACGACAAGCACCAATACCACACCACGATAAGAGCCAAATATGAACCAATAAAGATGATGCCAAGGATGCAAGGTTTGAGATCTCTACGACCGATACGCTAAAGCTCACTTGAGAGCCCCTCTTGATAGTACGGTTACCTATCCTAAAACCCGGTCTCCCAACTACACCGCGAGACCGGTGAAATAGAAACCCTATCAAGATCATACCTTTTCCTTGCGCATTCCACTTGAGCTAGACGATGACGATCTTGATCTACTCTCAAGTGGATCACCTTTCTTGATTTTGCTCCGCTTGGTGAAGACTCGCATATTGCTCCCCCATACACCAAGATGGGAGAGGCACTCTTCGACATATCTTCACTTGGCCTTTATCTTGATGATGATCACCACGTGACGCCATCCTCCATGGGCAACATAGGATCTTCCTCTTGATTCATGCTCATGGAGAAACACCTTGGCCTTGATCAACAAATGATATTTTCTTCTTTTAGCCTTGACTCCAACATATGGAGTTCAAAGCATGATAATGGACCAACACTGCAAATATAACTCAAAGCACAAATTAGTTCATAGAGATTGTCATTAATTACCAAAACAACATATGGGGGCAACCATGCTCTTTCAGTAGTCCCGTGGTGGACTACTCACGCATCACTCCGGAGGCAGGCATGGTGGTGTATATGCCTCCGGTGATGATCTCCCCCCCCCCCCCTCCGGCAGGGTGCCGGGAAGAGCTTCAAAACCCTCCCGATCTAGGGTTGGCGACGGCGGCGACCTCATATGTTTTCTGGAAAATATGATCAGGTATCCAGGGTTTCCGCGTCGAAGACAATTTATAGGCGAAAGGGCGACTCGAGGAGGCGACAGAGTCGCCCAGGTGGGACCCCGGCGCGACCAAGACCTGGGCCGCGCCTGGGTGGCGTCTGGGGGCTATGGGGCCCCTGCAGCTCCCCTCCTGGCTCCGTCTTTGTTCCTTTATGAAAATAATTCACGTAAATTTTTAGATGATTCCGAGAAACTTTCCCGAACAACTTTTCTGAAACAAAAAGACAGCAGAAAACAGGAACTGGCACTGGGCATCTTGTTAATAGGTTAGTTCCATAAATCATGCCAAAATGATATAAAACATTATAAAAACATGTGGCACTGATATATAATCAAGCATGGAACATAAAAAATTATAGATACGTCTGGGACGTATCAGGTAACCGAAGATCTCCTGGGCAAAAAAACAATAGTGATTATCACTTCAATTATGGTCAAATATTTCTACGGTGAGAACTTAAGTCTCTTTTCTTCTTGCATTATATGATTTTACTGATTGATTCATAACTAGGTTTATCACTGAGCACAACAAATCTATCAAAAGTCTACTTGTACTTTGAAATTCCAGAGACAAAAGAAATCATTAATAGGTATGATACATATTAATGCAATTATGTATACACTATTGAGCTACGGGTGCATTTTGATGATGTTACCACTCAAATATAGACATTGTACAATGGATGTCTTCCCAACAATGATGGAAGTCGATGCTACCACCCAAGGAACAGTAGAACAACAAATGTTCTACAATTGAAAAACCTTGACGGAAATAAAAAAATTGCGGTACAATGATGTGAAAACGAAGGTTGGTTCAGACCCTTAACTACAAGTATGATTTACATATTTTTGTTATATTATCTAATATTTTGGCTCTTAACTAAAATAGGAGTATATTTGCAAAACAAAAGCAATAATTGATGAGATTATATCAGATAAAGTTTGGTGGTACATGGCATGTATACGTTGCTATAGTGCGACAAAGAAGGAGTCTACTAAGTATGTTTGCAAATCATGTTACAAAACAGAACAACCTGCAAATCCACGGTGAGAATGCTACATAGTTGATTTTATTAATTTTTTTTGCCTACTATGCGGTACCTATTAACAACAAACTATCATATTAGGTACATAATCAATATTAAAATAACTGACAACACATCAGCAACAACATGTTCAATCTTTAATGAGACAACACAAATACTTTTGGGGAATAAGTCCGTCTCTACAATGCTAGAGCAAGATGGATTCTCCGAGACAATCCCAGAAGCTATTCACAACCTTTGTGGAAGAACATTCATATTCCGATTGAAGTTAACTTCAAGAAATTTGCAAGAGTGCAAGGAACACTATAACGTGAATAACGCTTTTGTTCCTAATAACAAGCTAGAGATGGAATATTCGAATGAAAACGCTGAAGAAGTATGCACATCGACATTCATTTCCCTGCCCAAGGATGTACAAACTCAAAATTGGAAATGTTTTATTAGCTTGTTTTTTCTTATTTTTTAATTTTCTAACAAAATGTTTATTCTTATTTTATATCAATATTAAGATTTTTTTCCATGTCATACAACACCAAATAAAATTCAGGATGAATCAAAGACAGATTCAGAGGAGTTTAACGAAGATGGGAACAATTGTGAAACTTCAAGTGATGGAGAGCATGAGAATACACATACAAGTGCGAACAAGTCTCCATGCAAGAAGCACACAAAGGTTGTGAAGGGAAATAAACTAAAGAATGAGGTATACCATTTGTTGAATACAAAATGACTCCCGAATGGTTATAACTTTTTTTATAAAGCTCAAGAAAATTATGTATAATAATATTACAACAATATCAAGGAGTCAAAAAATATTTCGAAGAATATTGGGGAAAGGAGACACCACATGATATGTAAAAAGTAAATGGCAAGGTTGCTTCCAGAAATAGCAAAAAAAGTTGCGATGGAGAATAAACTGCTAGTTGTTGCTATTTAATATTATTGTCACTGATCAATACGTATTAACTCTATTTTTTGTCGCGATCTATTAGGATTTATGAGATCTCAAAAAGTATATGCTATAATATATTATTTTTAATGCGTAAAATAGTATATATTATAATCTATAAACTATTCAATTCTAACTTACAAGTGAAGGAGAGACAGAAGGATGAAATATGTACGGAACAAAGTATAAAGTCTAACAAGGTAACTGATGACGTAAAACATTTATATCTACCATGTACATAAACTTTCTTTGTTTTTACGGTAGCACTGCTTTTGCAATTTTGTAGAGGGACAACAACAGTCATGCTCATAACAATCATTGCATCATCACAAAACAATGTTCTGAAGAATTGAATGAAGAGATTGCAAGGACAACAAAGAAGAAAAATACTGATCACGGAAATAAGAGAAGAGAATCATCAAAAAAAAGGAGAATATGGTAGCCTCGAATCTCAAACAGGATAGGCCCAGGAGGATTAGAAAAGCACCAGATAGATTCACAAACTAGGATCAAATGCAATTGTTGGATCGTTCAAAGAGCAAGTACTACCATTATCTTTTGCTTTACTATACATTAGATCAAGTACTTATTAGTGTTTATAAAAAGAGGTACTTATTAGTGATTATTGTAAGCTCTAAGAGAGCATGAATTTTTCTTTTTACAAGTGTGTGCGTGAACACACTATGAGGTTTATAAAATTGGGTTTTCTATTTTTGTGCCCCACTACCGCAAGTTCTACTTAGTTTTACCCGTAATATTAGCTTTCATCACTTTTGCTCCTCCTTCAAAACTTGCCTCCCAAATAACCAAACGTTATGTTTTCATCGGTCCAAGCACCGCTCATGGACTTAGGTCTAACATCTATGGGACCCACCTAAAACTTACAATTAGAACCTGCTATAAGCTCACATGCACCGTGTGGACACTTCACCCTTCGTCGTTCCAAGCCTGGGCCCATGTTGCTCTTGTGTCCTTCCCCGAATTATAGCGGTTTTAATGGTTGTTGCCCCTGGTCGGCAAAAAGCAGCCTCACTGACTAAGTTGTCGGCTTGGTGCCGCTCGTCTACCATCGTGCCTTCTTGTCTCTTGCCTAATCCGTCCTGCAACACACTTAGCATGGCGTCGGTCGTAATTATCGTGTCGGTCCGCCCGCACGCGCCTACAAAAGAGGCTCATTTACTCTACCATGCACCCATGCCGCCCACTGACATCATCTTGCTCTCCTTGCCACCCATGACCCAGTTCTCTTACCTTCCATGGCTGGCGGTCGTGGCCGCTCCATTCCCGTGCACTGGGGCAGCTCGAACCGCTGCCGCCACATCGTATATCCATGGTTTCTTATCCGAGCGAGGGTGCAGGAGCCGTAATGCCGACCGTCGGTTCACATTGGAGTATGAATCCTTTAGGCTCAAGCAGGACTACTTCAAGCTCGAGTAGGAGCCGCAATGTCGACCGCCGGTTCATGTTCGATGTCGATCCCATTCCATTCATCAATCTTGAATCAGATAAGGAGTACAACAACATCGATGCGGCATTGGCCTGGTCCAGGGTCGACTTCAAGCCACATAGCAGACCAGACATACTGTTTTGCAACAACAGCTCATGAAATTCAGTCGCTTATGTGGCGACACAGAAGCCTCGGAGTATGCCAAATCCGCGAAGTATGAGGAGTACCTGCAGATGGCTCTGACCCAACCGTTGGCACCCCAGGAGGTAGAGGGCAAGGGCAATGCCCCAATGGAGGTGGAGGGCAAGGGAAAGGACCGATGGATGTTGCCGCCGCTGCCGCCAGTGACACATGGACTCGGCACAACCGTGGTGGAGAAATAGTTATAGTTGGTTTCTGTATGACTATAATAGAAAGTTGTGAGGAATTGGTTTTATTTTTGTGCAATTGGTTTTATATTTATGTAGTGAGGAAAGTTCGAATTGATTTTATGTTTACTAAATTCAAGCCATATGGTCATATCCATGACTAAGTTAATGATATCATAACCAAAATTTGGCACCAACATGGGTTTTTACACTATAAACAAAATTGCCGAAGTGAGATGCCAAGATTTTTTCCAATTGTTTTTAGTGTTAAAAATATGTTTTTTTTTGTAAAGTAGGTACCATAATAAGATTGAAATTTGACTTTTGAAATTTTTACATAGAGTATGTCATATTGAAGGTACAATCCCTAAACAACTTGAATTCTTGTGCTTTTTAGCTATATTCCATCGATTAAATGAGTTTAATGCCATTTATCAGAAGTTATTTAAATTTGAGCTGAAAGAGCGTTATAGTTTGATCCATAATTTAAACAAAAATCTTATAAAGGTACTCTAGCATGATTCTATTTACTAGCCCCAAAAAGTAAAAATTCCCCTAGCTATGAATGGTCATGCGTACAATTTTGGTCCAATTTTTTCTTAAAATCACATCAATTGAGAAGAATTGAAAAACAAATTGCACAAAAAACTTCAATTTATGTACTAATTGCAAGGAATAATGATAAACTTGCAATTCAATTAATGTGGCTATCTTCTTGGCTCTGTGGGATGGTATTCTATGTTCCTGTTCGCGTCGAGATTGCGCATTGTGTGTGCCAGTTCACGTCGAGAACACGCTCTGTGGCATGGCATGTCATTGCGGCGTTCTGGATCAAATGCTTGCGTCAGTTCGCATCCAAGATGTTTGTTACATGTCTAGGTGGATTATATCATCCTAGTTGGTTATCGGTTTGGATAAATTGATTAAACCGTCAGTGCAAGAATGTCCATAAACTATTCGACAGAATTAAAACACGCTACAAATGTAGTTGTTAGTGTAGTGCATTCATCATACCATCTGATTTCTGATGGCGTTGTTAATAGCAACTGTTGGGAACCCCAAGTGGAAGATATGATGTAGCACAGTAGCAATTTTTTCTCAGTGAAGAACCAAGGTTTATCGCATCAATAAGAATACAATACTCAACAAATTTTGAAGTCGGATCTGCACACAACACAGAAAGTACCTTGTCCCCAACATTTTAGGAATGTTTTCAAGCTTCCCGTCTCGCCAAACACAAGGGATTAAACGTATAGTATGGAAAACATATGAAAAGTTAAATGATGTAAAAACGAAGCAGCAAAAAAAATTTGTAATCAATGTAAAAACTGGATCGGGGGGTCATAGTTTCATTAGTGCTATCTCTTTATAAATAAAAGACACTCCTGACTAAACGAATTACAGCTGGGAAATTAACACAATTGGATTTAGGAAATTATGATAGCAAGATAGTTCATGGTATTATTCATGTAAGCATTTTTACGCCAAATTAAATAGACCGCACACCAGTACTGCATCTATTACTAATATTCACCCTCGAGACCGCTTATATGGTTGCATCTCTCAGATTTAAGTTGAGAACAACAGATTATCGCTATAAACATACTGCATAATGTAAACAGTAAAAGTATCATCTAAATATGATAAACAAACCACTGTTTTACCCTTAGTGGCAACAAGACATCACCCCCTTAAACGTTTCTATCACTCAAGTGCAGAGTAAACTGATGCATTAACCCACTATCGAACACCCGCTCCCTCTTGGAGATTTATACATAAACTTGGTCAGAGTACCCATAAATTGAAAAGTATGTAATAACGTAAATAAAATATTAACATGATAATATCATGCATCGACGAGGATGGTCGAGAGTCGTCAGATCCAACGATGACTAGGATCCCGCGATCCCGATTTGTCACCGACGAGCTCAAGGACGGCTAGCTTGGTAATGGTGGAGCCCAGTGCATTTTGTGGGAATTTCCGAAGTTGCAAAGGGGTGTTTTCCAATGGTACGATAGTCTATTGTTTTTGTTATATTAACCCGAGCAAATTGCTGAAATGATTTTTGGAAGTATGCTGTAAAAGGATTTTCCAACTTATGCAACCGATTTTTTGTAATGTTTGATGCACGGGCACAAATTTTGGGTTTTTTCGTAAACAATGACATGTTTTTTTAAGTTTTGATAGAACTAAATGAGTTTTTTGTTACATACGTTTTTCTTTTTTTTGGTTACAAGGCCATGTTCAAAATATAGGAAAAAATTCAAAACTTTTACATATTCACAAAAAAATGTTGTATAAAAATGTTACATGATAATGTTGCACAGATCGGACGCTCAAGAATTGTCTTTAACCAGATCGGACGGCTGGGAGAGCCGTCTAATTCTCCACAGGATCAGCAGGTACATGCCTAGCGCTGCCCTTCTTTTAACGAACAGAGGCAAGAGTACGGTGATCTTGTGATAGCGAGGGGACATATTATCAACCCGCACGTGAGCTGATAAGCCGAAGAAACGAAGAACGATGCAAATGCCACACGAACAACGACGCAATTGCCTCACTAAGCATCTAAACTTGGCGCGCCAACCACGACCGAGCTCACCGTTCCCAACTCCGATCTCCTCCATCATCGATCGAGGCCACGTACGACTACTACTATAGTAGCAAAGCAACTCGCCCTAGCGCCGGCAATGTCCACCGCTGCTGCATTCCTCCCATGTCTCCCCCTCCGCTGCCGCTCCACCTGCTCCTCCTCTTACTCATCGTCATCGTCTCCGGCGTCGGCGGAACCGAAAGCTGCGGCGATCTGGTGCTTCCCTTCCCGTTCCACCTCAACTCCTCTTCTTGCACCGCTGAAGCCGACACTAACTCCTGCTCCATCTTCCGCCTCTCCTGCGTTAACGCCACCCTCGTCCTCCAGCTCGGCGGCAGCGCAGCGTTCCGCATCCTCAACTTCCTCCCCGATGGCTCGTCCCTCCTCCTCGACTACTCCACCGATGCCGCCGCAGCGCCGTGCGATCCATCCTACGCCGCGTTCTCCCGCCCGTCCTCCCCGGCGGCCGCCCTCGACGGCGCCGCGCCCTTCCTCGCCGTCTCGGCGAGCAACGTCCTCCGCCTCTACGCCTGCGAGGACTCTTCGCTCTGCCGCACCGGCTGCGATGACGTGGCCGTGGCCTGTGCCGGTCGGAAGAATTTGACGGCGGCGGCCGCCGGATGCTGCTACCCTCTCTCCGACGGCAGCGTGTGGAAGCCCGGGGACAGGCTTGCCGTGTTCGCCGGCTTCGGCTGCCGAGGTTTCTCCAGCTGGGTCAAGAACCGCTCGTCGTCAGCGGTGGTAGGGGTGACGAGGGGGATCGAAGTGGAGTGGGCCGTGCCGAGGGGAAGCGCTCTCGCGGCGTGCGCCAGTAGCGCGTCACCCTTCAATGCCAGGACGGTGCGTGACGGAGTGCGATGCGCGTGCCAGCCCGGTTTCGTCGGCGACGGCTTCGAGCGCGGTACGGGCTGCTCCAAGCGGCTCGCCTGCGGCAATGGCGACGGCAGCGGCGCAGAGTGCTGCACGGGGAGGTTCTGCTCCAAGAAGGCGGTGGCGCTCGCCGGGTTCTTCGTGTCGGTGTTCTTCCTCGCGGCGGCGGCCTCGTTCTGGCTGTTCCTCCGGCAGCCATCTCCTTCCACCGACGACACGACACATCGGCGGTACCTGGACCCGGCGTGCATCCCCAAGATCCTCGGGGGCGTGTGCAACGCGAGGCAGTTCACGTACGAGGAGCTGGATGCGGCGAAGAGGCGGTTCTACGAAAGCGAGAAGGCCGCCACTGACGTGGTAAACGGCGGCGTGCTCGACGACGGCACCGTGGTGGCGGTGCAGAGGATCGGTTACGAGACGCAGGACAAGCTTCGGCAGGCCCTCGACGCAGTGTCGCTCCTCCCCGAGGTCTCGCACCGGAACATAGCCCGCGCCGTGGGCTTCTGCCTCCTGGACCCCGTGGCGCGCGCTGTGCTGCTGGTGCACGAGAGCTCCGCCGGCGGCACGCTGGAGGACCACCTGCGCCGAACGTTCCCCGGTGGCCGCGCCGCCCTCGGCTGGCACCAGCGCGTCAACATTGCGATCGAGCTCGCCAGCGCGCTGGCCTACTGCTGGCGCTCGACGCGGCGCCGGCCTTCGTCCTCCACGACCTCCGCTCCAGCGACGTGTTCCTCGACGCCGACCTCACCGCCAAGATAGCTGGCCACAAGCTCGTATCCTCCACGGAAGCGGCGACGAGCTACCACTACCACTACTACGAGGGCACATCGCCGGCGGTGCGGGAGCAGGACGTGGTGTGCAACTTCGGGCTGCTCCTCATCGAGCTGCTGACTGGGCTGCGGCACCAGAACCCGTTCGACTCGGTGGCGACCAAGGTAAGGGAAGGGAGGCTCCACGAGGTGATCGACCCGACCGCTGCTTCTGGCCTCGTCGTCGGGGAGGAACCAGCTGCCGGCGACGGCGGAGGAGGTGAGGAAGGTGCTGGAGCTGGCGGTGCGGTGCCTGCTGAGCGCGGAGACTGGGATGGGGATAGTGGCGGCGGCGCGGGAGCTGGTCCACGTCTCCAGGGACGGGGACATGGGGAGCAGCAGCAAGATCGAGATCTCGCTGGAGGAGGCCTTCTCCAGCTCGAGCCTGCTGCAAATGATCTCCATGTCGCCGGACACGCTCCACCGCCACCTCCCGTGAATGAGCCGGCGGTGATCATGCATATGCATCCATTGTGCTTGTTAATATTCAGTGTATACCTGTCATATTCAGAGCAGAGCATATGACTCAGAGACTCTGTTCACAAGAATTTCGCTGAAAAATATACGACCACGCGAATTTCATGGACTTGAGTGTTGGATTTGACGGAAAGGAAATCATGGAATCAATGTGAAAGCACACGCAAAAAAATTACTCCCTCCATGTCGCAGTTGTGGGACCGGGGTTCCATTGCTCCTGCTAAAGCGGGACCACCACTCAAGGATCGTCCATGAAGACCCAACATGCGCGCCAACATGCCCCGGCAACGGTGGCCCCCTCCCTGGGGCCACCCGTCAAGGTCTCCACCAACCCGAGTCGACAAGGTGTCACGGGAACGCCGGGAGGGCTTCTCGGGGCGCTCAGGACTTAGCCACCAGAAGAATCCATGGCGGGCTTGCCGAGGTTTACCCGGGGTGGTGAGCCTCCAACTCTGCCCCGGACGCGCCTTCTGACCCGGGGAGAGGCGTTCTCCCTGCCCAGACGAATAATCTATGCCAAGCATTACGAGTCATGTTATTATTCCTATTCCTAGTTTATTGATATGGGTTGATTTTTATTGAATACGCATCTATTCGACCACCTCACACAACCCAGCGACGGCCAGTGTCCGTATCTCCCGCAACTACTATTTCCTTCACGGGCTAATGTGATGCCCTTGTCTCCGCGGCGCTCTGTCATGGACGCAATCAGTGCCCATACCCGACGTGGCCACTACCCAAAATTCGAGGGGTAGCAAAAAATAATGCTCTATAATCAAGGTGATTCGATTCAGTGACGGTAGCTGCTATCGTAATAACTTAGTTAAAGATTGCAATTTTAGCCACTCTTTAAATTTTTTTTGAGGCAAGAACCATAGAACAATTGCATTTTTAGCCACTCTCTAAAATACCATTAATTTTTTTATGCTCTTCGAAATAGCACTTAAATTTACGGAGTTACTAAAAGAATTCAAAGGCAAACAGATAATTATATGTGGAAGTTTTTTACAAATTAAAATAAAATTTGGTGAAATAATGGAACTGTGAGTCTCTAAGAATTGTTTGGAACTAACATCGGTAAGTATAGCATTCAGAAGTACATGAAATATAATTCATGTGTTTTTGGATGTTTGGGTTATCAAAGAACGGATGAGTAAAATGCGCACGATTACAGTTCACAGGTTGGTGTTCCTCTTACAACATGTACATCTAATAACCTGTGAAACTGATAGCATCGTCGTCACATAGTTTTTTCCGAAGCCACATTAAGCTGAAAACAGTCAAACGCCCACCACCGAAACTGACAAATACCTGTTGCATGTATGAAGCTAGTCAAGGTGCACACTGCACCGTGCCGCAAGGCGCAAGGACATGACAATCGGTTTAGCTAGGCTTTGCCGTGATTGTGAAACCGAAGCAGAGTCAATCCTAGCTGTGTTGTCCGTCTCCACTCGACCGACCGGCATGATCGCAGACGACGGCAAGCAGCTGCACTCGAAGAATGTGCGTAGGAGGGCATTTTCATGCGTTTGCTGGGTGTCCAAGCGCGGCTGCATACCCGGCGCCGAAATCGCCTCGTGCACAGACGACATTGAAGTGGTGATCCCCGACCGGCTCTTATTCTGCGCCTTCGGCACGCTCCGATTCACTTTTCCACCGCCGTCGTTCGCCGGCCGGAAGGAACACGATATCTCCGATCAGAAGCTGAGGTAGGTCGTATGGAAGACTCGAGGGCTCCGCCCGTAGTGCCGGTAGGCTCTGTTTTTTACTCCTGTAATGATCCCACTCAATCCACCTTGCGCGAAGGATCTCGGCTGATGGCTGAAGTAAGAAGCGCCGGCAGCCGACACACCAGCGATCCGATCGATCGGGAAACAGAGAGAGAAAAGCCGTAAAACTAATGAAACGGATACAAACGAAGCGGTATGTGACTTACCAATGGCAGCGGTGGGTAATTTTTTTGAACTTCGGGGGTAGTTGTAATGACGTACCAAACCAAACCGCGGAAGCCTTATTGCTTTTATTATTAGGTATAGATGTCTCTGAATTCTGAGGTTTGATTGGATGAAAACATATTATCTTGCTCAAATTTTCATTTCTATATATTTAGTTTACATTTAGTTACTTTGAGTTAATGGGTAAATAATGCCATCAAAAGAAAAAAGATTAAATTTATCATTTTTTCTTACGCTTGTATTTATTTTTATCGACAAAGGTTAATATATTAATATCAAGATAATACTCCCTTCGATACAATTTACAGGGACGGATGTAATTTAAGAAAAAAATTGAACATTAAATTTGGTCAATAAAATATAAATTATATGTCACAAAAAATTATACCAATGAATTTATATTTAAAATAAACATTGATATAATTTGTGCGATGTATAATTTATATTTTGTTGACCAATTTAATAGTTAAAGTGTTTTCTTAAACTATGTGCGCCTTGTAAACTGTATCGAAGGGAGTACCAATTACATCAGATTTCTGTGACATCACAATATTAAAAGCCTAGTAAAGACATCAAGAATGCAAATAGCCACATTATTACGAAAGAAAAAAAGACGAGCATAATTAATCCACAACGAGCAGCAACCACCATCATCCTTGACAACACAAGGAGTCCGACAATACTATCCCTGAACTAACCTTGTGGATCCACCGCGATCAAAAGATAGTCACCCCCGTGTTGGCTATCTTTTCAGGTGGAGACTTTCTCCCCACGGCGATTGTTTCATATTTCTCCAAATCAACACATTTATGAAGGACACTGTTGCAGAATCAGACCAATTGAGTCTTGATAGTGAGTTTTCACTTTGAAAATCAAATACGAACAATACAAAACAATACCCAAAACAAGGAACGATGTGGAAACACCGCTATTGTCAGATACAACTAATTAACGTTAGACACTAAGATATTTAACCCGAGCACAAGAGTAGATACACGTGAAAGCACCACCAAAACAATGTCACATGTGTTGTGGCCACCGCTTGCTAGCCCAACAAAGACGATGATGACGCATATGATCATGATGTGGAGATGCCACGCGACAAATGCTTGATTCACGGATGCAGTTTTAACATGATATAAAGAGTATGTGATTCCCAATGAGTTTTGGAAAAAGGCACTTGTTGCGATATTGGCAAACAACAAGTACATGCAGTTTTATTATTCATCAGGGGCACAAGTATTCAGAACTTAGGGCATGGAACTTGTGACACCGTCCACAAGGAATATTACTGTTTTTCTTTCGGATCTGCCTACGTCTCAATCGACTGAGAAAACATTACGTCTCAGTCAACCGATCCATCGATCCATCCCGATCCACCCACCGATCCACCTGTACGCTAGCTTGCGTTTGGTTAGTTGGGCTTTGTTAATTAATTGCTTTTTTACGGGCTGATTTGGACCTGTTAGTCATGTCCATTACACATATAATCTATTCCATTATTCTATTTTTATTTCACATTACTTTTTCTTTTTGGCTTTGTGAATGTATTTGACTATGGCACGGCAAAAAGTGCAACACGCATAAATCAGACAAAATATGAAAAATACATATTGACCTCTTGGTTGTACTTATGAATTGCATGATTTTTTAAAATGTAACCGGTATCGAAATTGGTTGGAGTTGCACATTTTCTTAAGAATTGTGCAACTTACAATGAAACATGGCTGCTAGTTACACATTTCTTGACAAAAGTGCAACTGATTTAACAATTTTGAAAACAATTTCCTAGTTGCACATTTCTTGAGAAAAAGTGCAACTCATAGCGAAACCCAGTTTTAAATTGCATGTTTCTTGAGAAAAGTGCAAATCATATTGGAAATGCATTGGAGTTTCACATTTCTTGAGAAAAGTGTAACTCGCAATAAGCCAGTTGCACATTTATCGAGAAATGGACAGCTAAGCTAACCAATGCACAATCTGATAGAAATGTGTAACTGGTTGGTTAGTTGCTCAAAACTGTCAGAAATGGACAACTAAGCTAACCAGTTGCACAAACCTGATAGAAATGTGCAGTTGGCTGGTTAGTTACTCAAAACTGCCAGAAATAAGCGACTAAGCTAATCAGTTGTACAAATCTGATACAAATGTGCAATTGGTTGGTTAGTTACTCAAATCTGACAGAAAATGTGCGACTAACCAGTTGCACGTATCTGTAGAAATGTGCAACTAGTTGGTTAGTTGTTCAAATCACTAAGCTAACTAGTTGCACAAATCTGATAGAAATATGTAACTGGTTGGTTAATTGCTCAAATCTGACAGACATGGGCGACTAAGCTAACCAATTGCACAAATCTGATATAAATGTGCAACTGGTTAGTTTAGATGCCCAAATCCAAAATTAATAGAAATGAGCAACTAACTAACCAGTTGCACAAAACTGAGATAAAGGTGCAACTGGTCGACTAGTTGCACAAATCTAATAGTAATTATGTATATGATTAGTTAGTTGCTCAAAACTGACAGAAATGTGCAACTAAACAAACCAGATGCACAAATCTAGTAGAAATGTGTAACTGATTGGTTAGTTTCTAAAAAATTGCAACTTGCGTCGAACCGGTTGGAGCTGCATATTTTTTAAAAGGTAAAACTCTAATGAAAAACCAGTTTCTATTTGGACATTTTTTTTCAAATAATACTAGTTATATTGAAAACCGGTTAAAATTACACATTTATTTCAAAAGGTAGAACTCATATCAAATACCAGTACATTTCTTTAAAAAACTTGTATAAAAATTGCTAGTTGCATATTTCATAAGAAAAGTACAATTCTTATCAAAAACAGTTCATAGATACACATTTCTTTAGAAAAAAATAACTCAAAAAATAACGAGAGAAAAAACAAAAAAATAATAAATGGTGGTGCTTGCAGGTTTCTAAAAAAAAAGTGCAACTAAGAAAATAAAATGACATTAAAAAATAAAAAACGACGAAAAAGAACATAAAAAAGAAGAAGAAAAACAAGTCCCCAAATAAGCATGGAGGATGCATAGCCTCTGCCGTATTGCCTGTAGTCACTTTAAACACACAAAAAATAGAAAGGAAAAAAAAAACACGTGATCTGCTATCAAGACCTTACAACGTCTAAGTCGTAAATAGCAAGGCCCACGGACGTATTTCTGTAGAGCATAGCGTCTTCGGCAAAATTGTAAATCACAACAAGAAACTGATCGTACGGCTAACAATATCGACTGAGACTTAGCAATTCCGTTTTCTTTATGTGTGGGGATACTGACGATGGTCCGCGGCAGGGAGCGCGCTGGGCGTGGTGACCGTTTTCCAGCGTCTGCTGCTCCGACCCGGCCGTGTAGTTGTCGAACACGGCGCGCTCGCCGGTCACGTCCAGGATCTCGAACAGGAACCTGCGGGCGCCCTCGGGTTCGTACTTGAACGACCCGTGGATGCCGAGGAACACCGCGACGTAGTCCGACGATTCCTGGTCGAAGCCCGCCGGATACACCTTGAGGAAGTAGGCTCCGCTTCTGCCGTTGACCCAAAGCGGGTCGAAGTTGAGCGCCGTGCCGGCGGGCATCCGCGCCCACTTGGAGTAGTGGGGCACCGTGAAGAGGTACGTGTCCGACTCCTTCATCTCGAACATGCCGCACTTCGCCGGCAGCGATGGCGACGCGCGGCTCGGGGCGGCACCCATCGATCGGAACGATCACGCCGGTGCTCGAACGATTGTCAGAAGCAGGGGATCGACTTGCGTTACGGAGTACGACTCGTAGATATAGATGGGCTCCTCCTCTGTTTCTCTCAACGTTTTCTCTTCCAATTTTTCCATATATACCAACATGCCAACATGGTAAACGAGATCATCGGTTTGATGTATTCCCGGTCGATAGGATGGAAGTAATTTCTGAAGATGGAATGTTTCGATCCGGAGGACCGACGGAGATCAAAAACGCTATCAATCAAGGATCAATCAATCAATATAGCTGGACAACTGCTAATTTGCAAAGCACCCTGCTTCTGTCGATCCACCAATCGATCTCCAGCACCAGCTAGCTAGCGGCCGGGGAACGTACTCGGCCGTCCCGAGCTAGCACGATGGGCGGCACCGCCAGCCACTCGTCGCCGAACCTGCCGTCGTCGTTTACCCTGGTGAAGACGGAGACCACCACGAAGCTCTTCACCGTCCCCGACCACTCCAAGTGGGCGCGGATGCCTGCCGGCTTCGTGCTCAAGTTCGACAGCTTCCGGCACTGCGACGTCGTCTACCGCCTCAAGGTCTACCCTACGGGCTTCGACGAGGAGTCCGCCGGCTACGTCGCCCTCTTCGTCGCCATCGACAGGTACTTCTCGTACAAGCTCGGCGCCGTCAGCGTCTCCATAGAGATCCTGGACGCGACCGGGGAGCGCGCCGTCTTCACCAACCACACGGCCAGATCGGAGCAGAAGCTGGTCGACCGCGACGGCAGCAAGGGATACGCCCGGTTCGTCAAGAGGACGGAGCTGGAGGGGGCGTCGTGCCTCCGCGACGATGACACCTTCACGGTCCGGTGCACGCTGTCCGCCGACGTGGAGGTGACCAGGAAGCTTACGTCCCCCAGAGCGCCGCCGGCCGAGGAGACACCGGAGGAGGGCACTTGTGCGCCTTGTTTTGGATCGCAAAACACAACGACCACACAATGTGGTAATTCGTGTGCTGGAACACAATGATAGTGAACTACTTTAAGGATTTCTCACGTTTGATAAGTACTCCCTCCGTATCAAAATATAAGATATTTTAGCATTTCTCTTTCCATCCGTATTTAGACATGTTTTAGTGCAAGGTTCAAATGAATCTTACACTAAAACATGTCTACATACGGATGGAAAGAGAAATGCTAAAACATCTTATATTTTGATACGGAGGGAGTAATATACTAGGATGTCTTCAGAAAATAAAAAACTTATGGTTTTTTTGCTCGTGTTTTAGATAATCTCGAAAATTTCTAAGGTTTTTTTTTTTGCAAATTCATAGATTTTTATTCTGTGTCCCTAAAAGAATCGTCTAAAGAAATGTGTAACTTTTGGTTCTTGCTTGTGTTTTTGATAATTTCGAAAGGAAAATTATTAATGTTCTCTGCGAATTAACAGATTTTTATTCTGTTTCTCCAGAAGAATCATCTAAACAAATGTGTAACATTCTGTGCATGTGAGTTTTGGTAAGGCTTCGTTTAGGGCCACATATGCTCGAGAACAGATACATGTAGTGTCGGGGATATGAACCCCAGATATCCCAAGGAGGTCCATTTTCTCAAGACTCCAAGTGCCGCCTGAAGCCAGCCGCCTGAAGCAGGCCGCCTGGATCTATCCGGATGCAGGCATCCGGCTGGGCTGAAGCCGGACGCGAACAACCGATAACTCCGTACGGGTGGGCCCGGATCGCGTAACCGCTCCTGGAGAACAGTACTCACTGTCGGGCATCTCCTGTACCAAATCATGACAACAAGCTCCAGCCGGCTCGAAACCGTAGTGATGTCATAGGGACAAACATGTAACTTCCCTGTAACCCAAAACCCTAGCCCGCTGTCTATATAAAGCGGGCTAGAGCCTCCTGCGCGAGGCAAGTGATGCGCCATAACACGGGGAGATAGGTACTCATAGGATCATCTTCAACCTTCAGCCGGCTAGAATCTCCAGCCGGCTGCCACCCGAAACAGCTCTAGGAGCACCTTTGTAGCCCGATTCTGTGATCAAGCAATAAGAATAAGAAGAGCAGGACGTAGGGGTGTTACCTCCACAAGAGGGCCCCGAACCTGGGTAACTAGCGTGTGTTTACGTGCTTGTTGCCCAATCCCGCGCGAGCATCCATCGTCGTCTGCCCCACAATCTTTTCCATCTCTGATGGATATGCCGTGCAACCCACCACGACATTTGGCGCCCACCGTGGGGCTAGCGGCGAGCGGAGTCACGTTCTGCGCGGGATCCCGGACTGTAGATGATCGGCGGATCGTCTCCGGCCTCGTGCTCTCCATCGGCTCCATCGGCTGCGTCCTCAACAACACCAACAGCTTCGCCGACGTGGACGTCACCAGCGGAGGAACGGTCGTCACCCTTGGCGATTTCCACGTCTACGTCGCCGTCGCCGCCCAGGAGTACCCGGAGGTGGTCTACTCTAGCTTGGCTCCTTCGATCTTCGACGCCAGCACCTGCAACGACGACTCCGCCTTCGGCTACCTCAACTCCGGCGACGCGGACCGCGACGTCGCCAAGCTCAATGTCTACGCCGAGGTGCACATGGTCGAGCACGCGGCGGCAGGAGGCTCCGTCGCCGCTACTGTTCATGAAGCTGGCGAACCTTCTCGTTTCCAGCGCAATCTGGAGGCCGACTTCGAGCTGCTAAGCACCCCCATCGTGCCGGGTGCGGATCCAGTTAAGGCGGCAGCTGAACTCGAGAGGATGCGTCAACAGATATACGACAAGGTTCTTCACCTCGCATCAACGCAGCGCCGACTCAACGCTACGATGCGCGAGTACAACACCGTCCACGGCTTCGAGCCGGCAAGAGGCAACACGGAGAAGCTGAATGAAGTCCGACGCAAAGGAGGGGATCTCAGGGGTGTCCTGAACCGTGCTGGCCAGCCGCACGAGCATTCGGACATCATCCTGCCCGAATACAGCAACCCGGTGCAAAACATGAAGGCTGCGGAGGCGGCCACAGCGGAATTACCCCATCTCCAAGGCGAGGAGTTACGCCAGCAAGCGCGCCGAGTCCAGGAGCTCATCGCCGCGGCCAACCGGCAGCAACGCGAAACCGAGATAACGGCGAGCCGGGAGCATCATGAGCCGCCTCCAGGCTACGATGCAGCCGGCAAGTCCAAGCAAGGCGCTGAGGCGTCATCCACGAGCCGCGGAAGGGCGAAGGACAAGCAACCACGAGCTCATCGCGAGGGGAGCGCGAGCTCGCATCCTCGTGATCACGGCCGCGATCCGGCTGGACGACGCGAAGACGGCAACCGGAACGGGCCGCAAACCGGCCGCAGCGTCAAGGAGCGAATCGGCCACAAGGTCACCATCGACGAACGCCTAGGGCCGCTGGGACCCGAGACCAGCGACGACGCACGCCACCGCATCGACGTGCTCAAGCTGTCAAGCATCATCGAGGAAGAAGACATCGCCGCCCATCGCTGTTTCGGACCCCGCATCCGGAGCGAGCGATTCCCAAAGGGATTCACCCTTCCCAGGGACACACCCAAGTACAACGGCACCGCGAAGCCGGAGGACTGGCTCGCCGACTACGTCACGGCGGTCAACATCGCAGGCGGCAACAAGCGGGTGGCCGTGCGCTACGTGCCACTCATGCTCCAGGGATCGGCACGGACTTGGCTCAACAGCCTTCCAAAGGAGAGCGTCAACAGCTGGCTGGACTTCGAGGAAGTGTTCAACCGCAATTTCACCGGCACCTATTTGCGCCCTGGCAACGCACAGCTGCTCGCGCTGTGCAAGCAGAAGGACGGCGAGTCGGACCGAGCCTACCTCACCCGATGGACAAGCCTACGCAACTCCTGCGAGGGAGTTCTCGAGCTCCAAGCCGTCCAGTACTTCGTCCAAGGTTGCCGAGATCAGACGCTGCTCAAGCACCGGCTCCTAAGGAGGAGCCCGAAGACCATGGCAGAACTCATGGCAATCGCCGACGAGTACGCCACCGCCGATGTAGGCATGACCACCCCGATCCGACTCGACGAAGCCGGAAGAATCATCACGACGGAGCCGGCTGCACGTCGCAGCCGGGCGGAGAACCAAGAAGGAGGAAAATCGACCCGGCGTGATTCCGACGCGGCCGGCAAGCGCAAGTCCGCAGACGACCGCGTCGAGTCCAAGGTCGTCGCCACGACCGAGGGAAGGCCGGCAGGAGGCTTCGACAACCGCCGCATGAGGACTAGCAGCGACATGCGCCGAACGAGGGCGAGGAACAACTACGACTACTTGCTCGATCAACCGTGCCGGAACCATGGCGACCGGCCAGCAAACCACACCGTTCGGCAATGCACCCTCGGCCGCCCAAGGCCACCACCGTACGAGCGGCGAAACCCGCCTCCGCCTCGGGATGAGGCTGGACGGGACGATCGAGGACGCGATGACAGACGACGCGAAGATAGGAATCGCGATGACCGCCAACGCGAAGAAGAGAGGAGGGAACGCCTTCCAGCTCCGCCTCCAAGGGGTCCAGACGGCTACCAGAATCCGGATGCCGCCTACATCGTGTTCGTCAGCGAGCGCGACGACAAGCGAAGCCGGCGCGAACGGTTCAAGGAGGTGAACGCGGTGGTTCCACCTGTTCCCCAGTACCTCAACTGGTCGCAGGAACCAATCACGTGGGACCGCAGCGACCACCCGGAGCTGATGCCCAACCCAGGCGGATATGCTCTAGTCCTAGAGCCCATGATCATCTCCACCAGGCGTGCCTGCACCTTCTCGCGTGTCCTCATTGACGGGGGCAGCAGCATCAACATCCTCTACCGCGACACGCTGGAGAAGCTAGGAATCTCCGAGTCCAGCCTGACGCCGAGCCGGACAGTCTTCCACGGCATCGTGCCGGGGCGAG
Organism: Puccinellia tenuiflora; assembly: GCA_012064385.1. Classification (NCBI taxonomy): domain Eukaryota; kingdom Viridiplantae; phylum Streptophyta; class Magnoliopsida; order Poales; family Poaceae; genus Puccinellia; species Puccinellia tenuiflora. Next base: position 27,375 of record QRDG01000974.1, on the reverse strand, counting down.
CCGGCTCATCCATGGACCTCATCCGGCTGGACGTCCTATTCGGCACCAAGAGCAACCACCGCCGCGAGACTGTCTCCTTCGAGGTGGTCGACCACTCCAGCGCCTACCACGCCATCCTCGGGCGGCCGGCGCTCGCCAAGTTCATGGCGGTACCCCACTACGCCTACCTCAAGATGAAGCTACCAGGCCCACGCGAGATCATCACCGTCGCCGGAGACTACAAACGCTCCATCGCCTGCGCCTCCGATAGCGCGAAGGTGGCCGAGACCATGGTCTGCAATGAGGAGATGAAGCAATTCAAGCGCAAGGCCAACGAGGAGAAGCTGGAGATTCCGGAGTCGGCTAAGCCGGCTGGCGAGTCGAGCTTCCAGGCGGCGCGAGACACGAAGAAGATCTACTTCGACGACACCGACAAGTCCAAGTTCGTCACCGTGGGGGCGAGCCTGGACCCCAAATAGGAAAGCGCGCTCGTCGAGTTCCTCCGTGGGAACCGGGACATCTTCGCGTGGTCCCCAAGGACATGCCGGGTGTACCGAGGGAACTCGCCGAGCACTATTTACACGTCCGTCCAGACGCCAAGCCAGTGAAGCAATCCCTGCGTCGCTTCGCAGAGGGAAGAAGACAGTTGATAGGAGAAGAGATAGCGCGGCTACTTGCAGCCGGATTCATCAAAGAAGTACAACACACAGAGTGGCTAGCCAATCCGGTGATGGTGGAAAAGAAGAACAAGAAATGGCGAATGTGTGTCGACTACACACACCTCAACAAGGCCTGCCCCAAGGATCCCTTCGCACTGCCACGGATCGACCAAGTGATCGACTCCACGGCCGGCTGCGACCTCCTCTCCCTCCTCGACGCCTACTCCGGCTACCATCAAATTCCGCTGAACCCGGACGACCAGCTCAAGACCGCCTTCATCACCCCCTACGGACCGTTCTGCTACACCACCATGCCGTTCGGCTTGAAGAACGCGGGAGCGACATACCAGCGCTGCATGCAGAAATGCTTGCACGACCAAATCGGTCGCAACGCGCATGCATACATCGACGACGTCGTCATCAAGACCAAGGAGAAGCACACCCTCCTCGCCGACCTCAAGGAAACCTTCGACAACCTGCGCCGCTTCCAGATGAAGCTCAACCCGGAGAAGTGTGTGTTCGGCGTTCCAGTCGGACAGCTACTTGGATACCTCGTGTCGGCACGAGGAATCGAGGCCAACCCGGAGAAAATCACCACCATCGACAACATGCGACAACCAAGAAGCGTCAAGGACATCCAAAGGTTCACCGGTTGTCTGGCATCGCTCAGCCGCTTCATCAGCCGGCTCGGCGAGAAGGCTCTCCCGCTCTACCATTTGCTGAAGAAGACTGACAAATTCGTCTGGAGCGACGCGGCGGATGCCGCCTTCAAGGAACTCAAGCGTGCGATGGCCACCACACCGGTCTTAGCACCTCCGACTCCAAAGGAGCCCATGCTCATGTATATCGCCGCCTCCAACCGAGTCGTCAGCGTCGTCCTGGTGGTTGAACGAGATGAAGCCGGCAAGCAGCGGCCGGTTCAGCGGCCAGTCTATTACCTCAGCGAGGTGCTTTCTCAGTCGAAGCAGAATTACCCACACTACCAGAAGCTCGTATACGGCGTGTACATGGCCACGAAGAAGCTGAAGCACTACTTTCAAGAGCATCCGATCAAAGTGATAAGCGACGCACCGCTTGCCGAGATCATAGGCAACAAGGACGCAACCGGCAGAGTAGCGAAATGGGCGATCAACCTGACGGCGCACGGAGTCGAATATGACAAAAGAACGGCGATCAAGTCACAAGAGTTGGCTGATTTTCTAGCCGACTGGACGGAGACGGACCACACTCCACCGCCACCCGACTCCGGCGAGCATTGGCTCATGCACTTCGATGGTTCCAAAAGATACTAGGGGCTCGGCGCCGGAGTCGTCCTCACCTCACCTAAGGGGGGCCGACTCGAGTACGTGCTACAAATCCACTTCACGGCGTCCAACAATGTAGCCGAATATGAAGCTCTCGCGCACGGCCTCAAACTCGCCAAGGCCATGAACATCAAGCGAATCCTCTGCTACGGCGACTCCGACTTGGTGGTCCAGCAAACTACTGGCCATTGGGACGCCAAGGACCCCAACATGGCCGCCTACCGCTTCTTCGTCCAGCAGCTCGCGGGATGCTTCGACGGATGCGAATTTCACCACATTCACCACTCCAACAACGACGCAGCCGACACTTTGGCGAACATTGGCTCTCTCCGCGAGGAAATCCCACCCGGCGTTGCCCTCGAGAAGCTCTACAAGCCATCCATCACACCGTGTCCCGGCTCCGATTCCATCCGGATGCCGCCTGGCACGGAGTCGGCTGGGCCGGCCCCAGGCGAGACGGAATCCGTCGAGGTCCTCGTCATCGAAGAAGCTCCGCCATGGACCCAACCCTTCCTCGCCTACCTCGCCAACGACGAGCTCCCGGCGGACGAGCTCACCGCCAGGCAAATCAAACGCCGAGCAAGTGCTTACACCATCATCAACAACGAGTTGTACAAGCGCAGTGTCTCTGGGATATTCCAGCGATGTGTGAGCCAAGAAGAAGGAATCAAGATACTCAAAGAAATCCATCAAGGCGAATGCGGTCATCACGCATCGTCAAGGGCAATTGTGGCTAAGGCGTTCAGGCACGGGTTCTACTGGCCGACCGCGCTGGCAGATGCGAACCAGCTGGTCCGGCTCTGCAATGGCTGTCAACGATTCGCGACGCAGAAGCACACGCCGGCTTCAGCACTCAAGACAATTCCTATCACTTGGCCGTTTGCCGTTTGGGGACTCGACATGGTCGGCCCGTTGAGAAGATCCAGTGGAAGCATGACACACCTGCTAGTAGCAGTCGACAAGTTCACAAAATGGATTGAAGCCAAGCCGATCAAGAAACTGGATGGACCAACAGCAGTCAAGTTCTTCAAAAGCATCATCTACCGCTTCGGATACCCCAACAGCATCATCACGGACAACGGGTCGAACTTCGTCAAGGGAGAATTCACCAAGTTCTGCGGCAGGACCGGCATCCGGCTTGACGTGGCCTCTGTTGCACACCCACAGTCAAACGGGCAGGTCGAGTGGGCAAACGGCCTCATCCTATCCGGCATTAAGCCTCGGTTGATCGAACCGCTCGAGCGGGCAGCCGGCGCGTGGGAAGAAGAACTACCCTCCGTCCTCTGGAGCCTAAGGACGACACCGAATCGCTCAACCGGCTTCACCCCCTTCTTCCTCATCCATGGGGCTGAAGCCGTCATGCCAACTGACATCGAGCACGACGCGCCCCGGATCGTGCTGTATACGGAAGCACAAGCTAAGCAAGCCTACGAGGATGGAATGGACCTGCTCGAGGAAGCACGCCAGATTGCCGAGTCAAGGTCGGCGATGTACCAGCAACAACTACACAACTACCACAGTCGGTGCGTCAAGCATGTCCGCTTTCACGAGGGCGACCTCGTCCTTCGGCTCATCCAGGATACCAAGAACATGCACAAGCTCTCATCGCCATGGGAAGGACCATTCATCGTCAGTTGGGATATCGCCATGGGAACATGCACAAGCTCCGATCCGGGCTCACCCGTATGGAGTTGTCGGTTGTTCGCGTCCGGCTCCAGCCCAACCGGATGCCTGCATCCGGATAGATCCAGGCGGCCTGCTTCAGGCGGCTGGCTTCAGGCGGCACTTGGAGTCTTGAAGAAATGGACCTCCTTGGGATATCCGGGGTTCATATCCCTGACAGCTAGGCCCTTATCCGATTGACCCCGGATAAGCCTGTATGGTATGTCGGTTTGTCATTGACTCGGTCAACTCCGAGTCCAAGCTTAGCTCACCATAATGACCCATCTCGGGGGCTGCCCCCCGACACCTGGGGTGGGGCCGCGGCAGAGGGCCGCCTCTTCCTCCTGGACCCCGTCTCGTACTCCGTCCAGTCTCCGAATTTTCCTAATTTTCAAAAAATAAATAATATAAATTTTCTGGAATTTTCCGAGGCACTTTCCTTACCGAAACAGTTACCTATTCGTTTTCTGATTCTAGAGTCTTCCGGTATTGGGTCTCGATAAGTTCTTCCAGAGAGACCACTTGAATAACATCGGCATCTTTTTCCAAGGGATTCCCGGAAATGTAGTGCTTAAGTCGCTGACCATTCACCACTTGAGGTTTGTCTCCGTCAAGATTATTAATCTTTATAGCTCCGGAGTGATAGACCTCCTCAATGATGAATGGTCCCTCCCATTTTGATAGCAATATTCCTGCAAAAAATCTGAGACGAGACCTATACAAAAGCACTTTATCACCAACATTAAATTCTTTTTTCAAAATTATTCTATCATGCCATCTCTTTACTTTTTCCTTAAACAAACGAGCACTTTCATAAGTCTCGTTTCTCCACTCATCCAAGGAATTCAATTTAAGCAACCTAGTTTTACCGGCAAGATTAGGATCAGAATTAAGTTGTCTAACAGCCCAAAAAGCTTTATGTTCTAATTAAAGAGGCAAATGACATGCCTTCCCATAAACCATTTTATAAGGATACATGCCCATAAGATTTTTATAAGCAGTTCTATAGGCCCATAAAGCATCATTAAGTTTTTTAGACCAATTCTTCCTAGACTTGTTAACGGTCTTTTGCAAGATCAGTTTAATTTCTCTATTAATTAATTCAACTTGCCCACTAGTTTGAGGATGATACAGAGAGGAGACTCTGTGATTAACATCGTACTTAGCTAAAACCTTTCTAAAATCTCCATGAATAAAATGAGATCCTCCATCAGTCATAAGATATCTAGGCACACCAAACCTAGGAAAATAACTTCTTTAAGCATTTTTAGGGAGGTCTTATGATAAACACTTTTAGTTGGTATAGCTTCCACCCACTTAGTAACATAATCTACAGCAACAAGAATATGAGTATTACCATGAGAAGTGGGTAAAGGACCCATAAAGTCAAACCCCCAACAATCAAAAGGTTCAATAACAAGAGAATAATTCATAGGCATTTCATTATGTCTACTAATGTTACCGACCCATTGACACTCATCACAAGATGAAACAAACTTTTTAGCATCCTTAAATAAAGTAGGCCAATAAAAACCTGATTGAAGATCCTTATGTGCAGTCCTTTCACCTGCGTGATGTCCTCCATAATCACTATTGTGGCACTTCCTCAATACCTCCTCCTGTTCATGCTCAGGAATACATCTCCTCAAGATTCCATCAGCTCCCTCCTTGTATAAATGTGGGTCATCCCAAAAGTAATGCCTCAAGTCATAGAAGAATTTCTTTTTCTGTTGATAAGTAAAACTTGGAGGCAAAAATTTCGAGACAATGAAATTAGCATAATCAGCATACCAAGGAGCATCATGAGAAGTTACCTTAACGACGGCAAGTTGTTCGTCAGGGAAACTATCATTTACAGGGATGGGATCATGAGGAATATTTTCCATTCTAGATAAATTATCAGCTACAGGATTTTATGCACCTTTTCTATCAACAATATGCAAATCAAACTCTTGCAGCAAAAGCACCCATCTAATAAGTCTAGGCTTAGCATCTTTCTTCTCCATAAGGTACTTAATTGTAGCATGGTCAGTATGAATAGTTACTTTAGAGTCCACAATATATTGTCTAAATTTATCACAAGCAAAAACGACAGCTAAAAATTCCTTTTCAGTGTTTGCATAATTTTTCTGTGCACTATCCAAAGTTTTACTAGCATAATGAATTACATTCAACTTCTTATCAATTCTTTGGCCAAGGACAGCCCCTACAGCATAATCACTAGCATCACACATAATTTCAAAGGGTAAATTCCAATCAGGCGGTTGAACTATAGGAGCGGTGATTAAAGCCCTTTTTAGTACCTCGAAGGCTTCATTACAATCTTCATCAAAAACATATGGAACATCTTTTTGAAGAAGATTAGTGAGAGGCCGCAACGTCTTAGAAAAATCTTTAATAAACCTCCTATAAAAACTAGCATGACCGAGGAAACTACGAATACCTTTGATGTCTCTTGGATAGGGCATTTTCTCAATTGCTTCAATTTTGGCTTTATCAACTTCAATCCCCCTTTCAGAAATTTTATGTCCAAGCACTATGCCTTCATTTACCATGAAATGACACTTCTCCAAATTGAGAACAAGATTGGTCTCCTCACATCTCTGCAAAACTTTGTTAAGATTATAGAGGCAATTGTCGAAAGAAGTTCCATAGACGGAGAAATCGTCCATGAAGACTTCCACAATTTCCTCACAAAAACCATGAAAAATAGCAGACATGCATCTTTGAAAAGTAGCAGGTGCATTACACAAACCAAAAGGCATACGTCTATAGGCATAAGTTCCATAAGGACAAGTAAAAGTAGATTTTTCTTGATCTTCAAATTTAACAGCAATTTGAGAGAAACCAGAATAAGCATCAAGGAAACAAAAGTGAGAATTCTTAGACAGTCTTTCAAGCATTTGATCAATAAAAGGCAAAGGATAATGATCTTTTCGAGTAGCCTTATTAAGTTTCCTATAATCAATGCACATTCTATACCCTACAACTGTTCTTTGAGGAATGAGTTCATTATTATCATTAGCAACAACAATCATACCTCCTTTTTTGGGAACACAATGAACAGGACTAACCCATCTAATATCAGCAATAGGATAGATTATACCTGCATCGAGAAGCTTGAGTATCTCATTCCTTACCACATCCTTCATCTTTGGATTCAGTCTTCGTTGATGATCAACAACGGGCTTCGCATCAGGCTCAAGATTAATTGTATGTTGACAAATAGATGGAGAAATCCCCTGAAGATCATCAAGAGTATATCCCAATACAGCTCGATGTTTCCTAAGGACCTCCAATAATCGCTCCTCCTCTTTCACTGAAAGGTTAGAATTGATAATAACAAGATATATTTTCTTCTCATCCAAATATGTATATTTGAGAGTGTCTGGAAGAGCTTTTAATTCAAAAACGGGATCTCCCTTTGGAGGTGTCTGGGTCCCCAGAGACTCCACAGGTAGATCATGCTTTAGAATAGCCGGCCGTCTAAAGAAGACTTCATCAATTTCCTCTCTTTCCTGCATAAACATATCATTCTCGTGCTCCTCCATATATTGCTACAAAGGATCATTAGGAGGCACGGCAATAGAAGCAATTCTTTCAATAATAAGATCCTCATTAGGTAATTCTTTATCATAACGATGTCTAGCAAATTTCGAAAAATTAAATTCATACGGTTCTCCAGCGAATTGAACAGAAACCTTTTCTTTCTTAAAATCTATAATAGCACTACAAGTATTTAAGAAAGGTCTACCAAATATGATAGGACAAAATTTATCTTTAACTGACCCCAAGACAAGGAAATCAGTTGGATATTTTACCTTACCACATAAAACTTCAACGTCTCTAACAATTCCCACCGGGTGGATGACATCTCTATTAGCCAATTTAATCTCCAAATCAATATCTACAAGCTCACATGGTGCAATTTTGCGCATTATTTCTTGATAAAGTGTATAAGGAATAGCACTTGCACTTGCACCCATATCACATAATCCATAATAGCAATGATCACCTATCTTGACAGAGACAACAGGAGTACCAACAACTTTTGCACTTTTATCCTGTCTAACAATGTTAGTAGCAGCTTCACAAAAATAAATAGAACTTCCATCGACGTTCTCAGTTACAAGATCTTTAACCAAAGCTACTGGAGAGGCAATTTCAAGTTGTTCATCAGGTTCATAAGCTTTCCTTTCTCTTTTATTAACCACACTAGCCACGATTGAGTGTTCTTTAATTTTTATAGGAAAGGGTGGTTTTTCAAAGTAAACAGCAGGTAAAACAGATTCAACTGTTTGGACAGGCACATCATCACCAGCAAGCACATCCGTTTTACAAACATCTTTAAATGGTTCATGATACTTATCCCACTTTTCTTTTGGAATATTAATATGGTCAGCAAAGGATTTACAAAGATCAACAACAATTTGAGAATCGAGCCCAAACTTAGCACTAAGCATATTAAAACATTCAGTTTCCATGAAAGATTTAATGCAGTCATACTCATAATTTATACCTGATTCTTTACATTTGTCGATCTCCCAATCTTCCGCATTGCGATAAATCCTTTCAATTAAATCCCATTTAGCATTAACTTCTTTGTTTGTAAAGGATCCAAGAGAAGAGGCATCAAGCATATCCTTATCATTGCGAGGCAGCCTCGCATAGAAATTGTTAACAATTATATCATTAGGAAGCTTATGATTGGGGCATTTAAGCATTAAAAATTTCAACCTCCCCCAAGCTTGAGCGATGCTTTCTCCTTCATGTGGCCAAAGGTTATAAATATAATTTCTATCTTGATGAATTTCATGAAGAGGATAAAATTTAGAATAAAAGAGAGACATAAGCTCTTTCTAATCCATCAAGTGAGAATTATCCAGAAGCATATACCAATCCATAGCTTTATCCTTTAGTGATATTGAGAATAATTTCCTCATGATTACCTCTTTTGACATGCCTGCAATCTTAAATAGCTCACACAGATCTTTAATATAAAACAAATGATACGCTGGATGGATGGTTCCATCCCCTGCATAACGGTTACTCATAACATGATCAATAATTCCCATGGGTATTTTAAATGGATCAATTTCAGAGAGCGGAGGACTCTTATCCACCACAGGTGCGGTGGCAGAGTCACTCCCAAACAACATATTAAGTGAAGAGTGCTCCATAACGAAGCAAAGTAACAAGCAAAAATAAAAACAACACTTACAATAAAAGAGTTCCTTACCAATTCCACTTACCAATAGCGCTACACTCCCCGGCAACGGCGCCAGAAAAGAGTCTTGATGACCCACAAGTATAGGGGATCTATCGTAGTCCATTCGATAAGTAAGAGTGTCGAACCCAACGAGGAGCAGAAGGTGTTGACAAGTGGTTTTCAGCAAGGTTTCACTGCAAGCACTAAAAGAGAATTGTTTTTGGATTTTTGATTTAATGAACAAATAAAGAACAAGTAAATAAAAGAGTGCTACGATAATTGCAGCAAATAGCCCAATCCTTTTAAGCTCAAAGGACAGGCCGGTTGTGTTACTTATGAAGATTAAAACGTTCTCGAGGACACATGGGAGTTTCTGCCTAGCCAGTTTCATTGCACGCCGGTGATTAACCTTCAATGTTTTGATAAAGTGCTATGTGGGTGGACCTATGCTAATGCACCGCCCTTACTTGGACAAATACATACTTGTGATTAAACACCTTACAAGCATCCGCAACTACAAGAAAGTAATTAAGATAAAAACCTAACTACAGCCTTAAACTCTGAGACCCTACACTCCCTAGTGCACTAGTTCACAAATTGGGGTTTATGTTTCTATCACTCCTGCAACCCTACCATAAGAAAACTAAATACACTATGCATTCCCCTAGGCCCTTTGAAAGGTGAAGTATCATGTAGTCGACGTTCACACGATACCACTAGAGGAATAACACCACAACATAAATCAAATCATTAAATATTACTCAACATTATGCAATTACTAGCAACTAGGCTTTCCCCATGTCATCAAGAACCTAACGAACTACTCACAAGACATTATATAGATCGTGATCAGAGGTGATATGAATAAGGGCAACAATCTGATTGTAATGATAATTCACCGATAAAACTCTCAAACATCAACTACAAATGGTAATCAATGCCCGGGATACGATTCCGATGAACTAATAGCAACACAATGATAATTGTTACAGTGAGATGAGATGGGATGACGGTGGTGATGATGGTGCTGATGGTGGAGATGATGTTGATGATGATCCCGATGATGCTTGGCGTGATGGCGATGACGATGGCGGTGATTCCCCCCTCCGGGAAGGAAATTCCCCGGCAGATTTCTCCCTGCCGGAGCCCTTCTTCTCTCTGTCTGGTTTCCGCCTCGTGGAGGCGGCGGAAAAATTCCTCGTCGATGCCCCCGATGTTTTTAGGTCAGGGGTGAGTAATACGCCGAAGGGGAGCCGGAGGGGGGCCACAGGGGCCAAGGGTGGGCCCCTGCCGCGGCCAAGGGTGGGCCCGTGGGTGCAGGCAGCCCCTGCCCCCTGGAGCTCCACTTCGTGCCCCTTTCGGCTTCGTGACTTATTCTTCAAAATATTGACTTCATAATTTCTCTGGAATTTTCCGAGCTTCCTACGTCAGGTATCTTGACAGGTACTTTTTCAGCTGATTTCCGGCTCCAGCAGATCCATCCCCAATAATTGCCAAACATGCAAAATAAGACAAAATAACATAAGTATTGCATCATAATATGAAATATATCAATGAATGAACATAAATTATGATGTAAAATAGTGATGCAAAATGGACGTATCACACCTCCTCGGGTAGTCTTGTACTTTCTTCTTAATCAACTTGATCAGAATTTTGTTTCTTGACTCGGCTTGTCCATTAGCTTGAGCATAATACGGAGATGAGCTGAGCATCTTGATCCTGAGTGATTTGGCAAACTGTTTCACCTCCTTAGCCATGAAGGAAGTACCTTGATCGGTAGTAAGAGTCTGTGGGATACCGAATCGGTGAACAATATGCTCTATGATAAATTGAATTATCTCCTTGTGGGTCATATTTCTGAGAGGTACTGCTTCAGACCACTTGGTAAAATAATTAGTAGCAACCAACATGAACCGATGCCTTTGGATGAAGCTGGGTTGATCATACCAATGAAATCCAGTGCCCATCCTCGAAAAGGCCACGGCTTTATTATAGGATTAAGAAGTGAAGCCGGCGCCACCTGAACTTCTGGCACACTTCGCACCCTTTATAGTATCTAAAGCAGTCATTAATCATCGTCGGCCAATAGAATCCGGCTCGTCTGAGCATCCACTTCATTTTGTGAGCCGACTGATGTGTCCCGCATAACCCGTCATGTACTTTTCCCATGGCGACTTGAGATTGATCTTCATCCAAGCACTTCAGAAGAATACCTTCAGCTGTTCGGCGAAAACAACTTGTTGTTGACCAAGGTATATTTAAAGGCAAGTCGCCGAACAGTCCTATCCGTTTTCTGACTTGGATCCGCAAGTAGTCAACAATAGGTGTTCTCCAATCAGCTGGCTGGTTTCCACCAGGTTCCTCCAGAGCTGACTTAGACAAGCCGGCTTCTCCTCCGGTTTCAACATTATTGACAACAGCTAGCACCGACTTCTTCGCTGTGAAAAATACTCCTCTAGTGACATGATAGCCTGATGCCTGCTGTGCCAACTCGTTGGCAAGCCAGTTGTCCTGCCTGGACACATGAGATATAGAAAAGTAATCCAGAGCCGATATGATGTCCAGGCATCTGTCAAGGTATATGTTGAGTGACCCATTGTTGCACTGAAAGATCTTGGCCACTGCTGGATGATAAGCAGTGAATCACCATATGCCTTAACATGAGTTACCCCTGCGTCCATTAAAATTTCCAATCCGAATAGAAGAGCTTCCTATTCGGCTTCATTGTTAGTGCAAAAAATAATCAAGACGACAAGAGGCCTCAAAGATAGTACCATGGGGCGAAATATACACAATGCCGACTCCTTGCCTACTGCTGCAAACTGAGCCGTCAAAATAAAGCTTCCACAGTACATCCGACACGACATTCAAGTCGGCTTCTTGCTCCAGGTCAATCCGATGTTTGACGATGAAGTCAGCTACAATCTGGCCTTTCATAGATTTGAGAGCTTCATAGGCTAAATCATATTCAATCAACCCATACGCCCATTTGCCGATTCGTCCACTGAGAAACGGCCTATGTATCATGTGTTTGATGACATCGGTCTGACTAAGAACGTTGCACTCGCCAGATAAGAGGTAATGGCGAAATTTGGTGCAAGCAAAATAAAGAGACAAGCACAACCTCCCCACAAAGCCGTACCTCGACTCCGCATCTATCAGTCGTGGACTTAAGTATGTGATAACGTACTCTTGTCCTTCGGCTTCTTGAGTCAAGGCTGCTCCAATTACCTTTTCCTCGGTAGCAATGTAAAGCCGGAATGGTAGACCACGAGCCGGCTTTCTTAGAATTGGAGGTTTAGACAAGCAGGCTTTTATTCTATCAAATGCCTCTTGTTGCCTTGCCCCCAAGTGAACTCCTCATCATTCTTGAGCCGAAGGATCTGTGTGAACGCATCAACTTTCCCAGACAAGTTAGTAATAAACCTTCTCAAATAATTTACCTTGCCTAGGAATTTCTGCATGTCCTTTTTGCAAGTCGGCGCCTGCACTTTCTGGATAGCTTCAATCTTGTCGGGTCGATCTCTATGCTAGCTTCATGTATGATAAACCCAAGGAACTTCCCAGCCGACACGCCAAAGGCACAATTCAAAGGATTCATCTTGAGCCCGTACTTCCTCATTCTTTCAAACGCAAGTCGTAAGTTGGCCAAATGATTTAACCCGCCGTCCGACTTGACAACTATGTCATCAATGTATACTTCCAGTACAACAAAAAGATCATGAAATATTAAGTTCATCGCTCTCTGATATGTGGCACCAACATTCTTTAACCCAAAGGTCATTATTGTCCACTCAAACAAACCAACGAACCCGGGGCAAAGAAACGCTGTCTTAGCCGAGTCCTCTTCGGCCATGAATATTTGATTGTACCCCGCGTTTCCGTCTAAAAAGCTGATGACTTTGTGCCCTGAGGCATCATTGATAAGCATGTCGGCTATTGGCATAGGATATTCATCTTTGGGCGTAGCTCGATTTAGATCTCTGAAGTCTATACATGCCCTGATCTTACCGGATCCTTTCTTCTCGACTGGCACAATGTTGGAGATCCAATCAGCATATTGCAAGGCCGGATAAAATTAGCTTTAGAAGCCGACCAATCTCTTCTTTGATCCGGTCATATATTGACGGGTTAAATTTGCGAGCCGGCTGCTTATGTGGTCTGAAGCCGGCTTTTATCGGTTAACCGATGCTCAACGAGCTCTCGGCTTAACCCGGGCATTTCGTGGTATTCCCAAGCAAAGCAATTGCTGCTGTATTAAAATAAGTTGGGTGGTGCCCCAAGCGAAGGCGGAATTGCAGCTAGTAGCAGTTTTCCCTTGTTTAACGAACCGAGGTTTATCGAAACTAGTAGGACTTTGAAATCACAACGAGGTGAATGTTGAAGATCTCTGGCGCTTGACCTTCAACAGACGTGGACCTGGACACACTCAACCAAAATACTTTGCCCCCAACGGTGGAAAGGTTGTCAATCTTTCCGGTCTCACAGAAAACAAAGCGGTTAATTGTATGATGAAATAGATGAAATATGAAAGTGACCAGAGGAGTAATGATTATTAAAAGAAAGTAAATGAGGTTGCAAACAATGTAAAAAGATGGACCAGGGGGCCATGGGTTCACTAGTGGAGTCTCTCAAGTAAATAAAATATGCATGTGATGGGTGAACGAATTACAGCTAGGCAATTGATAAGATCATGACACAAACCCAATTTAGCTATGACAAAAAGGACATGATAATATTTATGGAGGTATCACGACAAGGAACAAAGACCGTTGAGTCCAACTGCGTCTTTGTCTAAAAAGTCCACCATGGATCGCTATCCAGCCTGTCACCCAACGGTATTAAGTTGCAAGCAACAGACAATTGCATATAAGTAAAGTGCATGAAGTAAGCAATACTAATATCAAAAGAGACATTAACACCGCTGTTTTACCCTTAGTAGCAACATCACACCCTCGCCCTTGGACGTTTCTGTCACTCGTGCCCAGGAACAAAAGGGGGCATGAACCCACTATCTAGCATAAATACCCTCTCTTGGAGATACACACAATCACTTGGCCAAAGTAACTACGCGCATTGGAGAGCATGCAAGAACATAAATTACTCATATAAGAATCATGCCAATCTGAACATAACTTCATAATCCATCTGATCCCAGCAAACACATCACATAGCATTACAATAATCGATCTTATCCTGTTAGGCAGCTCACAAGATCATAAGACATGAAGCACAAGATAGAGAGACTACCAACTAGCTACTGCCATGGACTCATAGTCCAAGGTGAGACTACTCACAAATCAATCCGGAGGAAGGCATGATGATGAAGAGGCCCTCCAGGATCGATCTCCCCTCCGGCAGAGTGCCGGGATCAGCTTCAGATTGGACCCCGAACTGGGGTTTTTCGGTGACGGCGCGTCAGGGTCGAGTTTCTAGAAAATAATGGCCGCCTCGACATTTTTAGGGTAAAAGCCAATTTATATGTGTCGGAGGGGGCTGAGGTGAGGTCCCACGGGCAGGGGCGGGCCCCACCCGCGGGTGACCCCCAGGCCACGGCAGGGGGCGCCTCTGCCCTGTGGGCCTCCCCTCCGGCTCCTTCGGACTGGTACTTCATCATGGCAAATAAAAATTCCCTGTAAATTTTCGTCCAGTTCCGAGAATATTTCCAGAAGTAAATTTCTGAAACAAAAAGACAGTAAAACAGGGAACTGGCACTTGGCATCTTGTCAATAGGTTAGTCCGACAAAATGCATTAAAATGATATAAATGACAGTAAAAACATGTGACAATATCACAAAACTAGCATGGATCACTCAAAAATTATAGATACGTTTGAGACGTATCAGCAATCCACATATTCCTTTACTAGCACGATTAATCAGATTTGTAATCGGCTTCTAAATTCTTGCTTACAAATGTCGGCCTAGGAACAGTGCCATCCCCAATGTCTACCTCTTCAAGCGGGTCGGCTGACGTAAAACCTTTCCCCAACTTGTCCATGTTGTCTGGTTCTTCAATTACTTCACACATATCGTCGCTCTCGGCCCGATACTTATCCAGACGCTTTTGCAACCATTCATCATTGGGATTCATTTACTTGAGCCGCAGCCGATTACCACCAATCGGCTTTAGAGATACTGGCACGAATCCGTCCCTGGTTGCACTCAGGAAATCGAACCCGGATAAATCACGCCCCGAAAGACATGTAGCCTTTGAGTGTTGCCAATCAACAATAGACTCGGCTAAAGCAATACATGCCGAATTGTCAGCATGAATGACCTCGATCTCGTCGTCGATCCACTGTACGAGCTGCTTGTGCATGGTGGATGGCACACACTGATTCGCATGGAGCCAATCCCGTCCAAGTAGCACATTGTAGTTCCCTTGCACCTCAGCAACAAAGAATGCAGTAGCCAAAGTTTTGCTTCCCACTGTGAGCTCCAAACTGATAACTCCTTTGGCCTCTATTCCTTCTCCTCCTTCGAACCCGTTCAGTACCATGTTCGTCTTCATTAGATCATTATCCTCTAGCTGTAACTCTTGAAGACGGAATATGGCATCAGGTTTACCACAGCAACTCCATCAACCATCATCCTGGTAACCGGCTTCCCATTGATATGCCCTCTGACGTATAAGGTTTAAGGTGCTTAACCGGTCCCTCAGGTTTCTCAAAGATGGCATTCTTGGGTCCAAAGTTGAGCTGCGCTACTTCGTCTTTTTCCTACAGCATGGAATTCAGCAGGCAAATAATATACCATGTTAATGTCCATACCTACCCTAGTCGGTGTACTCTCATAGTCCAGCAAATCTCCATTTGTCGGATTTTCCGACTCGTTTATTGCCGACTCCAATGTTTCTGACTCATCTCCTGCCAGCTCCTTGCTCGCTGAATTCTCTGCCGAATCCCCATTTGCTGACTCGTTATCGACTCGCCCCTTGCCGGCTTGTCCCCTGGTTACAAGTCCGCTGCTTCCACTCATCTGCCCATGATGAATAAGTAATGGACGGTACGGAAACCGGCTCCGTCCCGTCACTAACAGCAGGACTCGGTGCAATCATCAAGGGAGTCATCGCAGGAGTCAGCTTTGGTACCCATACTTGAGCCGACACCATTGGTCTTTCAGCGTTGAAGTTGGCATCTCTAGCTTGCACAACTTCTTTTTCTGCTTTTTCCCGGTTCCTCGCCTTCTGCAACTTCCGCCTTTGCGTCTTCGTTATGCCTGGCGGGCAACCACTTTGGCTGAGTATACTTTGAGTCCCGGGGTTTGGTCGCTACAGCTTGGCTGGATCCGGCTTCATGGTCACTGGATATCACCTTGGACACGATAGCACGTATCGGCTCATCATTTGCCGACCCGATGGCCGGGTCCTTCAGTTTCAACACATGTGTTCCAATGACCAATGAGTTGTTTGGGACCAACCCACCTCCTAGGTCAGCTGCTTTAGCTCCTTACGCCATGACTCGCCATATAGATGAGTCACCAGGATACACAAGTCGGCTCTGCATCGTTGCCGAGTTACCTGACGCTTGGACTCTCCAGCCGACTTCTGATATTGGCAACTTCTTCGACAGATGGTGACCTAGGCTGCTTCCCATGTCGTTGGTCCAACTTTAACCCGACATGGCGTACGTACTTGTCCAGTAGCATGTTAAAAGTCGGCTTGATCCTATTCGGCTTGTACTCAACCTGATTTGTTTTCCACTTGCCGACTTCCGGGTTCTTGGGCTTCATGAACCTGGGTGGTGATTCTCCTGCTCATGGTTGTTGCCCCCCCCGAGTGCGGAGTTCTTGATGGTGATCTTGATAACCTCCTGTCCATCGGGTTGCTAGCTTAGTTGGACTTGCCTCCTCGTTTCCTTGCTGTCGGCTTCTTTTCTAGACTCACCAATAACCACATTAGACTTGTTAGCGCCTTCGGATGCCTCTGGCCGAAGAAGAACTTTCTTTCCCTCCAAATCTAGCACGTTCATTGGGAACGGCTGTGTGTCAATGGCCATGCCGGCAAAGCTCAATCGTCCATCATTGAGGGCCGATTGAATCTGTCGACGAAAGACATTGCAATCATTAGTAGCGTGAGAGAAAGAATTGTGATACTTGCAATAAGCACGTCGCCTTAACTCATCGGGTGAAGGTATAACATGGTTAATTCGTGCCACTTTGTCTTTTAACAAGGCATCAAATATCTTATCACATTTTCCTATGTCAAAGCTACATTTTACCTCATCATCCCGATTTTTATGAATCGGCTTTAAGTCATCACACATATAGGGTTTAGCTTTACTAGGCCAAACGAACTCGGCTGCGTAAACATCGGCTTCATCACCGGAGTCGGCATCGTGTTCAATAGTGTTAAGCCGACTGATGCTCATCCGATGTGAATCTTTCGACTCGTTAACTTGGCTTTCATGAGCCAGAGCCCTCTCCTGAACTTGTCCGACAGAGGAGAACTCGTGTCCTTCCAGCTTCTCCTTTACATAAGACCTTAACCCGTTGAAGACTAAGTCGGCCATATCTGTTTCAGTTATCGCCAAACTATAACACCGGTTTCTTGTGTTTCTAAATCTCTTGATATAATCGGATACCGATTTATCATGTCTTTGCCTAACCGATGTAAGATGGGACAACTTTAACTCAATTTCTCCAGCAAAGAAGTGCTCATGAAACTTTTGCTCCAAATGAAACCAAGTGTGTATGGAGTTAGGAGCTAAAGCCGAAAACCAAGAAAACGCAACGCCAGTCAATGATAACGAGAACAAGTGAACTTTGATGTGATCATGATTAGCTTTGCCTACTTGATCCAAATATTGACTAATATTCTCCCATGTCGACTTGTTATCCACCCCATTAAATTTAGAAAACTCGGGAACTCTATAGCCAGGTGGATAGGGTTGTAGATCAAAATATTTTGGGTAGGGTTTAACGTAGGTTCTATGCTTGGGCATAACCCCGAATTTATCATGTACTAACTGGTCCAATTTCTTTCTGAACTCGACCACCAATTCGTCCATGTTGGCCGATTGAGATGGAATAGAAGGGGAATTGGCCATAGGGCCGGCTTGCATCCAAGGAGCCGAATCTGAATTCGGCATTGACCCGCGTCCCAGAAGTCGCACCACTGGTCTTGTCTGTCCTGTCGGGTAGTGTGAACTTTGGATCGGAGTCGGACAAAGCGGTGCATTAACAAGCCGGTTTTCCTTGTACGGGCTCATCGGTTGTGTGTCCGATGTCTGGCCTTGGACGGTGTTTTTCTTAGCCTTTTCATGTTCCAACATAAGATCATAAACATTGTTCGTACCTTGTGAAACATGAAACTGAACTTCGGCTAATTGCTCAGGAGAAAAGGTACTGTTACTTACAACGGGTTTGTCGGTGTTGATGCTCAGAGGTACATATTCCGGCTCCTTGATCGGCGCGGTTACGCCTTGCCGATCTAACTTGAAGCTGGCCAAGTACAACTCCTCGTCTTCCTGCTCCCGCTTGAGTTGCAGCACCTTGAACTCCTCGTTTCTTCTTCTTCCACTCATCCAGGCCTTGGCGTTGTGCTTCCGACAAATCCTTGAGAGTAGGTTTGATGATGTTGTCGGTAGTGATGGCAGACAAATCTGTAGCCTTAGAACCGGTCATTGTTGCCCGATTTAGGTTAGAAATCGTCCCCAGCGGAGTCGCCAAAAAGTGTGTTGCGCTAAAAACGCGTCACACGAACACGTCCTCGTGTACCCATGGTGCCGGGGGAGATACTCCGCAACTCGCCCTGCGGGAGGCCGGCTTTCAGCGCGATACGCAAGACAGTAAGCCGGCGCTTTTGAAACCAGACGTCCCATTTCCTCGGGAGGCCCCGTCAGAGGAAGTCGGCGACGATTGGCTGAACTAAGACGGATTTGACCGCTCTTAGCTCGATTGTCGATACTCGATGATCTCACGCGAAGTCGCCGAATAATGGAAGCATGAACAAGGGTTTGAGGGTAAAAAGTAGGGTTTGTATTGATTTTCGATTGTTTGCTTAATTTCAATCGGCCGTCACCTCTTACATATAATGAGGCGGCTGGACTTCCCGTACAAGCATTGTACTTCTACAAGGATTACAATTCATGATATAAGTCGGTTTCTATCTCGAAACTAGGAAAAGCCTTGGCCGGCTTCGTACTGGACCCGGACTTCAAGCGTCCATCTCCGGCTTCTTTTGGAAAGTCACCTTTTGTCCTTCCGTGTTGACCTCAAACTCATCCCATCGTACGACATACGACTTTGGCTTTGGGCTTCGCAAGCATCAAACAACCTCATGTCTGGCTTCCCCGGCGCGGCTTCTGGAATCTTCAGGAAACTCGAGTCTAGCCTGCGCCGGGTTCTGGCTAAGCCGGGTTGGCTCCTGCCGGGCCATCACTCCAGGTCCTTTCCAAGTTGCCATCTCCTCCTGAGTGAGCTTGAACCTGTGACCTGCCAAAAACGGGTGCTAACAGGTATATAAATCTTGAACTTCTCAAATAGCTTTCCATGGAGTGCTGTTGGACCAAGTGTTGGTTTTTCTCTCAACCAATCCATTACTGCATCTGCCACCCACCTAGTCTTTGCTAGTTTTGTTTTGGCCTTTCCCCCTCCACCACCAGGTGGACAAGTGTGCACATGTGGGTACTTTTTATCTGAAATAAAATAAATAATGATGTCAAGTACAATTTGAAAACATTACA
The DNA here is from genome assembly GCA_012064385.1 of Puccinellia tenuiflora. Taxonomy (NCBI): domain Eukaryota; kingdom Viridiplantae; phylum Streptophyta; class Magnoliopsida; order Poales; family Poaceae; genus Puccinellia; species Puccinellia tenuiflora. The sequence goes on along the minus strand of QRDG01000974.1, from coordinate 7,872 downwards.
CAATGAAATGAAAATAGAATGAATCAATAATGTGAAGGGAATACACAAACCTGAATCAGTTTGCTCCTTAACATCCGGGATGCATGCAACCTCCATCTACACCTATCATATGGGCAGTGGACTGTGAACCTTTTTGGCTCACTCTTCTCAACCACATATTCATTTTCACTCAGAATGCAATATGTAGTCACTGCATTCTGACAGTCCACCATCAATTGGAATACGGTGCCGACAGTAAGCTGCGGAGCTTCCCTGTTCCACTCAATTGTTGGCATGTCCTCACCATCGTATTCATCTTCAACTAAGCTGTCAATGTTCTTCTCCCTCTCTCACATCAGTGTCATCAAATCTAGCACAACTAACGGGCTCCTCCGGATATTCATCTTGCATAGCTTGTTTACTGACTATATCTACCAGTTCAGGGTACATCATCTCATTCTCATCATCAAGTCGAGGCACTTCCTCGTCAGGCTCTGCATCTTCTTCTACAGCGGGTGCAGAAGCGAGAGGAGAAGCGGCAACACTAGTGGCACCAGTAGTGGCAGCAGAAGCGGCAGCAGACATGTTGTGGCTTCTAGAACCACTAGGCCTACTTGGTCTCGACCTACAAGGAGTGCCGACGCTCTCGCTATTAGCACAGACAGATGAGGTCTGAACTCCCTTCCCCTTGTCCCGTTCTCTGCGTGGCTGAAGCACATTGATACGAATTTTACCGAACTTGCTGTCAGCATTCAAAGTAAAAAAGCAATCCAAGATGCTCATCACAAGTTAGTGGGAGAAATGTTTGCTCGGTACTACCGAAATAGTACAGTTCAACAGCATCCGCATCGCTCCATGGATACTGTCTACGTAGTGCATCGCGAAAATCTTTGAACGAAATGCTTGTTTCCACCACCTTCGGATAGTAAAATCCACGAAAATCCAACATACTAGTTTCCATCCTAACTGCCAGCCGGAAAGCAAGCGCAGGATCAATCCTATCGATTGAAATAAGGGGTGCAGTTTGGCCGGGAACAAATCAGCAAAATTGGAACGATTAACGCTACTAACGGTCAAATACGCCCTAATTTACCAGTTTTTCATCAATTCGAGGGGATACGATGCTTACCCAGGTGTAATCCATGAATTATCCGCCGCTGATTCGACCAATCCTCTCCACGGTCGATGGGCCGAAGGGCGTCCTCCCCCGACATTGCTTCATAATCCCAGATGGGGAGGTGATGCCACAAGAGTGGTTTCAAAAGTTCCGAACATATCTATCGAATATAAACAAGGACAAGCTCTAACTCTAATCCTTAGTGGCTTCAAAATCATGTTCACATAAGGCCATAGCAAATAAGTAGTGCACATACATGTAGAAAATAGTTTTGTTGTGCGGACATAGAAAAATCAAAACATTAATTTTTTGTAATTGCGAGGAGAATGACACACTTGATCAAATGTGTAAACAATGTGATACAAAGTCTAAATTTCTTCCCTCCTTCGAATATAATCCAATTGTGTCTTCAATTCTTTAAAGAGGAAACATGTTCGATAAATTCATGTCTAGCGAGAAAAGGTCAAAGGTATTCCTGAACATTCTGCTTCTTACTTTTTTGGATACATGAAAATAAATAGATGAAGTGAATGCCAATAATGCCAAAACACAAAACACTGGAATCTTTTGGTTCTTTTGAAGTGTACGCAAATATTTTGACATGATTTTTCTGAAGACAAGGAAAATGAGTCTACATGTCACCTTTTTGCTTGAGTGGATGTACAATTCAAGGACCTAAGTTCAAGTCCATGTTAATACACACTACTAGTCTTCTTCATAAATATCTTAAATATGTAATATTAAAATGGGTTTTCTATTTCTGTGTCCCTGGTTCCTTAGTACTACTTAGCCATGCCCACACTCTTAACTTTTGCTCACTTTTCCCCTCTTCCTTGTGTGAAACTCTCACAAATGGACAAACTGGACGTTTGATCAAGGAATTGATCGTTAACTCTGACGAGTGGGGCCGGCCAGACTGTGTAGGACGGTGGCGCTCTTGACCGTTGCGTCCTGACGAGTGGGGCCGCAAGGTGACACGTCGGAGCAGTTTGTCTGAGTAAAAAAAAACCCTGAAATAGATTGATCCCTCCTTTCATTATCCCTTTCATTAACATACCTCCACTCAACACCAAGCTGACTCTCTTCCTTCGAGTCTGCTCTAATGCACCATTTCATTTCGCTCCGTCCTGAAATAAGGCCCTCCTGAATTTTCTTCATTGTAGCCTTTGTCATATAGTCCTCACATGTGGAGTCACTTGACAAACACAATCTTGGTCGAACTAGCTGCAAGCCCGACTGCTAATGGAGGAATCTTACATGGTATCCTACTTGTTGGCCAGACTCTTCTTTCTTCAGATTTATTTTGGATATATGCTAGACCATTGTTGGATATGATAGTTGTTTTCTTATTTGATTATTTTTTCTCCGCATTTTCCATTTTCATATTTTTTAATATCTCATGGGCCAGGTCAAATATACTCTTACCCTCAACATGTTAGAGTTCCACAATCATGGAAGGTCCTTCCTTTTTTGTTTCCATGTTAATGGCACCTCTTGTATTGTTGTCAAATAACCTTTATGTTTGTCCTCTATGTAGGTTCTAGGGTTAGATTACCCGGAGTATTTGACTCCCTTGGATTTTTATTGTTCATAACCCTTTTTGTGGCTCGCAAGTGTAGGTCTCACAACAATATTTTTGTGCAAGTGCACGGTTTTCTTGGTTTGTCAATACGATACATTCAGCTGCCCCCCAGAAACCATTAATAGGCTTTTAGGAAGAAAAAAATGCTCCAACAGATGTCTTACCACTAAATGCTCCTAAAATGATTTTTTGGGCAACCCCAAATTTTGCCCCCAACTGCAAAATTTGGGGCAACCGACCCGTTGTTGAAAAACTAATTCTTCCCACCCTCCGCATGACCGCCACCTTGCCCCCTTCCCCATTTAGACCGCCATGGAAAGCACTGACCCCCCGACACCCTCGCCGCATCCACAAATCATTCCACTACTCTCGTTTCGGCCACCATGCCACCAAACGAAGGTTCTCGCCACCTGTCAGAGGGGATGCACTGGTCCAAGCCGTCGCGTCCAAGGGAAAGCCCGGCCCATGCCACGAGCCGACGTCGGCGCAAAGAGATTACCGACTCTTGGTCGAAGAAGAAGAAGGTAGTGGCACCGGCTAATGTGGCTGCTCTGGTGGAGTTTACCCCTCCCCCCCTCTTGTCATCCCGCCGTCGTCGTCACAATATCCACTGATTTTCAAAAGTGGTCGGTGTGCTTTGACACATGTGGATTTGAAGTACAAATTTGCAAAGTCTTGTTTCAATATGTATGTAATTATGGTGAAGAAATAAGAAATGCGGTGTTGGGTGCCCTATTTTAGCGCATGTGCTATGAAAGAAAATTTTGGGTGTCCTATTTTAGGATGCATGTGGTACACTCGAACGATAGAAAAATTCCTGGTGATCTCTTATGGCTCAAAAATTTGGTGTCTAAAATACTTTTAACCTGGTGCTTTGTATCTTAAAAAAATGTGGCTAATTCTCAGTCGATTGAGAATTAATTTAATTCTTAGTTATATGATGTTATCAAATCTCAGTTGCAAGTTATAAATAACACGAATCATAAAAGCAAATTAAATCACCTGGAGCCATTTGCAACTAAAATATTGCAGTTACAAGTCAACTTTCCACTAATAGGTGCTGAGTCAAGTAGAATTACATTGTGGTTCGTACACCTATTAGTTGCAAATTGGCTTATAACTACGATATTTTAGTTGCAAATAGAGTTGTAATTACTCCGAACAGTTTAATTTACTCCGTTATTCGTATTAATTATGAATTGTAACTGAAATTTGATGACACCATATGACAAAAAATTAAATGAATTCTCATTCCACTGAAAATTAGCCACATCACTTATATAAAAAAAAAAGTTGCTACCGGCTGACGCCTGACGGTAGGACCGCGACGAGGAAGTAGCAGTCCAACAAAACTTGCGAAGTAAAGTAAAACCTAAATCGCAGAAGAGACGAAGACGAGGACGCGCTAATGGGCAACACCAGAAGCAGCGCCGGCTCCAATCCGCCACCGCCGCCGCCTCATCTTGACTGGCGGGGACATGGGGTGCCTCCGCCCTACTACCACCGGTACCCGCCTTGGCCCCCTGGTGCCGCCGCGCCGCCGCCGGTGCCGTTCCCTGCGCAGGTGGAGCGGCACAGGGCCGTGGCAGTGCACGCCGGCGTCAACGTCAAGGGGGATACCCTGCGGCTGGAGCGCGACGACGACGGCCGCCGCCTACTCGCTTTCTCCTTCGACGCCGACGCCCCCGGAAGGTCCCCCCTTGTTCATTCTTGGTTTGCTGATTTGATGGAGGTCTGAAATGTCCTTTGTGGACGCCGATCATTGGGCTCTTTATCCCGATAGATTAGTTTACTAATGTTGAATTGTGCCGGGGAACTCATCATGGACATAATTTTGTTGGAGCCTTGATACTTTTTGTGATGTGTTTCATGGTTCATTTGAACAAAACTGGGCCAGTGTGTCAGTTGTCTGAATTTAGGTCGCACTTATGTGTTCGTCTTGGTGAAGTATTGTGGATTACAGTACTGTATATTGCGCACACGGTTCGATGTTGAGTGGGAAAATGAATTTCGGAGGAAGTAGCCAAATCAGGTCTACGTATGGGATTTTGAGTTTAATTATATTCGTCTAGGTGGCTAAGTGAGAAAATCATGATACTTGAGGCTCAATGGAGCTTTAATGAACTTGGGGTGTGTACTTTCTTCCATAGTTTTACCATGGCAAAGTCGGTACTTAATGAGATTCTTGAAATGCCTGTCCGGTTCTTTCCCGTTTTGAGGTCAGGCTATCCAATTTTGTGTCCTTAATTTATTGCATGGTATTTCATCTCTTGTACCTGTCTAGAGCGTGCCCTACTTTTTAATCTTTTGGCAAGATTGGCACATAATTTTTAACTAATACTGATTCTTAACTTCTGACCCTGCAAACAGCATAACTGTTTACTTCTTTGCACAAGAAGATGATGGCTCTGTCCTGAAGCCTACAAAAGAAAATTTGCTCCAACCTGTGAGGGTAACTTTTAAGGAAGGTAAAGGTCAGGAGTTCAAGCAACCAAGTGGAACAGGAATCGACCTCTCAATGTTTGATGAATCTGAGCTCACTAAGGTTGGGGAGGATGGTATATTTCCTGTCGCATTCAAAGTGGAAGTGGATGTGTCAAGCAACCAAGAATTAGAAAGGGGACAGGACGCGGAAGACTCGAAGTCATTGGCTAAATTTGCTGTATTTGTGAAGAAAGACAACGCTGAATATGGGATTCAAGTTGTGCAGCAGATACTGTGGGTAAATGGAACTAGATATGTCTTGCAGGAGATATACGGTATTGGGAACAGGAGCACAGCTGACAAGAATGTTAATGAGGATGATTCTGGGAAAGAATGTGTGGTTTGTCTTACAGAACCAAGAGATACAACTGTTCTTCCATGCAGGCATATGGTAGGTTATCCTTTCCTACTAAAAGTTTTATAGATGAATAGATCAAGATATAAGGCTTATGGTTGTTCAAACTTGTTTTAGACGTAAAAAATGGGTAACCTAGGCCTCGCAAGATCAGTTACATTACCTCCGTCTTGAAATGTATGCCAACCTAGAAAGTGTGCTGTCCTAAAGTTCTAACTTTAACTGTGACTATATACAAAGTTGGATCGTCAAGTAGAAAATAATATATTAGATTTGTTAATTAATATGGTCATAATATAATATTTTATACTTTTCTTCTAACACATACGTATAAAAAGAAATTATCAAAGATATTTTCTGTAGGCCGTTTTACTATTGAAAACATCATCTATTTTAAACGGTTTAGTATCATTTTTGTAGAGCTCTTGGTTATACGTCTTGGTTTTTTGAAAACTTGGCAGTCGAAGACGTATATCATATCTATATGAGTTAGTGGTGATGACTCTGGTGACATTTTAGGACAGGAAGGAAAATGCCCCGTTATTGATAGAAAGGGAAGAGATCAACATAATAATATGGCTAGTGGGCCGCACATTCATCATTCCATATTTCACATTATAAAGTACCCATAGTTGCTGTGCAGTGATCTCAGAAATTGGCTTAGCGGGCATTGGTGTAACTATTTGTTTCTTATCACAAAAGCTTACTCAGTCTCGCTGTTGAGCTTGTTATTTGTATTATCCTTTCCTGCTTTCTAATTTCTTCAATGCCTACTATTTTGGCAAATATCATCTTGCGTTGCTTCCATTCTTTCCCAATAAGTGAACAGAAAAGGTTTTAGAGCACATCAAAGCCTGATTTGCAGTCAACCATAGACAGATGCACAACTATCTACCAAGATCACAAAGTGTGAATAGCACAAATTTATCGGTTTTGTATGTAACTCGAAACACTGGAAAATCTTCAAGATATGACCCATATGGGCATATGGCAGTGCAGCACGACACGGCATATCAACTGCAACCTGGTCACTAGTTTGGAACCAAGACACAAACCTTTTGCACATTGCATTGCATGCTCAACGTTTATACCTTTTTCCACACAATCCAACTAAATAATAGTTTAATGCTGGTTCATATATTTCTCAAAAGTGCAACTATTTTATGTTCGGAGGCAAATGAAAGTCAGCTTTTTTAGCTGTTTATTGAGTATTCCTCACTATTGGCAATTGAACATCTGTTCCAATGCAATTAAATGAGTAGACCTAGTATTCCTGGCCATTTATCCTTCTTATACTTCGGTGCCTAAAACTCAAGAACAGAATTCACCAGGGATTGTTAGGTATATTAATATGTATAATACTGGAGAAATACTATCTTATACCCATGAACTTTGTTGATCCTTTTTTTTTTTCAAGGAACCAGTGAAACTGAAAAATTATGTCTTTTGCTCATTTCGTAGTCTGAGAAATTATATGTCTTGTGCTCCTTTGCAGTGCCTGTGCATGGAGTGTGCTCAGCGTGTAAGGTTCCAGACGAACAAATGCCCCATATGCAGGCAACCTATTGAGCGCCTTCTTGAGATTGAGTTTGATAGCAAACCGACGACTGATCAAGGAGATCAATAGTAAAGAATCCTCAGGGAATTCCATTTAATTGGTAACGATTGTAATTGCCTGTATATATTGCGTGTTTAAATGATAAATGAATCTACAGTGCTTTTGGCGAAGGAAAAACAAACATGAAAGGTGATATTTTGTTTTTGATTACCTGGAATTCAGAAAGTGCAACAAGATCTCTTGTAGTCATGAGCTTTGAAACTTGACCATTTCAGTTGAAAGTCGTTTCTCTAGGAGTATAGTTCAAACCGTTTGAATAGTTAAGACAGAGGATTCCGTGTTCATTTGCAAAGTGTAACGTCTGTATCTGTTTGAGCATGTGCAGGTGTGCTGCGGTCTTAGTACAGTAGGAGCTGTGGTTGTCCGTTTGTTTTCTTCTCATTATGAAATCATCCTTAGGAAAGGTAGTAGGCTCTTAAATTGCCCAAATTAAAATTTATCGTAAAGAATTAACTTAAGAGTCTGGAACTCCAATGAGAGGCCAATTTTTTTTTCCTGCATGCAGAATGTTCCGTGAGGAGGAATATAATGGCCGGCGTTTAATTTTGCGCCGGTGCTAAGCCAAATACTAATATAGGATAGGAATTCAACAAAACGACTGGAAAATTAACCCTAGTGTCCTTGATATACCAAATACTAATATAGGATAGGAATTCAACAAAACGACTGGAAAATTAACCCTAGTGTCCTTGATATACGTGCCCTTAGACATAGACACTTTTGATTCATCGGAATGA